>CM042834.1:155734061-156240875 GCA_023653725.1 Bungarus multicinctus | reverse complement strand
TATCCTACTACATAAATTCTATATTGAAGAGCAGTCTATGCACAAACTTAATGCTACAGAAGTCCATAAATTCAATTAACACAGATTGATTTTCTTCATCTTTGATACCTTTTGTGTTACACTGTAGTGAGTGATACTTTAACCCATGCTGTGCAAACTATGTATTTCCAGGAGGAAATTGAGCACTCTTCATATAGTAAAGTAGTTTCATGCTATCTAGGCAAAGACAGGACTGAAACTAAATTAGGTTTCACATTCTTGAATTAGAAAAGAATCCTTGAAGTCTTAAAACTTTATTATGCCAATTCATAAGCACTTCCTGTAGCACAATTGATCACATTCTCTTTCAGCAAAAGAACAGTAATCTGGATGGTGAAATCCATTAAGCCACAGTGGAATCCTTTGTATGCTATACAAAATCTCCCCAACTGAAAAGGACAAAAGCAGTAGTCTCACTGTATTATGGAAGTATGTGCAGTATGTTCCAGGATGAAGAAGACATAAACCAACAATAGGAAGAAAAATTGGACCTTTTAATCCTCTGTCTGTTGTCCTCATAGCTGCATCTTGTATGTATTTTTCCTTTCACTTATCACAGGAAAATATGCTACTTCTGTTCTCTTTTCCAGACAATCACCATGCCTTTGGCATCACTGGATGCCAAGAGACTCTCATCGCAGTTAAAGCTGACATCCAAGACTGCAGCGCTATGTCCTTGAAGTTTGTTAACGATAGCTTTGGTGGCCCGTTCCACATCAAAGAAATACACACACATATCTTCACTTCCAGTCACTGAAATGCACAAAAATAAATGATTAGAATAAAACCTTCATTAAATATAGGCCTTTAATAAAGGTGGGGTCTTCAATTCCTTTTAACTCTGTATTAAAGGAAATCATGCGCAATGGAAAACATCAAAAGCCCGGGGCTATAAGAAGCTGCAAAGAACAGGCTCTGCTACATTATTTTTCCAATTACAGAATGACCATACAAGAATCATACCAATGCAAGCGCCTTGACGAAAAGACATGAGGGGGCAGAAAATGCTGTGGACAGGATGTGAGCTCTGTTGTATTTGGAAACTTCTCTTAAGCTGCAATGTTCCTTCATTATCCACTACCCTGTCAGAAAAAGTAAAAGGAATGGTGTAAGCATGAACATATCTATGCATAGATTACCCTTAAATGGGATTTAATAATATTCTGCATATACAAATAAAGCACTTCTTTTGGCGCAATAGCATCATACCTATATAATAATAGCTTGTTAATACATGCATTAATGAGGAGAGAGGGATCACGTGCTTCTCTGCTGATCCAAGAACGGGCTGAGATACTGGTGATAGAACTTCCTTCATTAACTATGAGGCGCTTGGCTTTGGTCAGTTTTCCTGTAAAAATGAAATGAAGCAGAAACTGTCCGATCCAAACTGGGCTGCAGCCTATCTCGGCAAGATCCTCTTGGAAACTCACCTGTTGCCATGTCAAAGAGGAATGAGAATATGCTCCCTTTGTCATCTCCTGCCCAGAGGATACGCCCAGGGGAATCAAAAGAGAGAGAGAGGACTCGGCCTGTTAGTTTGCTTGAGCCACCCTTCACTTTTTTCCCTGTTGAGATGTTCATCACATGAAGGTTGTGTTTTCCATTTCCCACCTGATGGATAGATAAAATTATTTTTTGTAGCTTGCACAAAGTAAAATAGGAGGAACTAGTAACATACAGGTAGTCCTAAAACAACTGGCTGCTTAGCAATTGTCTGAAGTTTCAAAGGACCTACCTGGGAGGTACTTATGACCTGGATTTGGAGTTCCAATGATTAGGTTTCCCCCCCCCCCCTTCCATTTATGTGACTGAACTTTGGGAGTTCTAAAGCATCTACAGTCATGTGATCAGACTTTACGATGTTTTTGCCCCAAACCAGCATTTACTTCACTTTCAGCCAAACCTCAATCATAATGAACCATAGTTCACTAAATGACTGCTGCATTTACTTAACCATTGTGATTCACTTAATGATCATGGTGATTCTCTTAATGACCACCACAAAAAAAAAGGTTGTAAAATCAGGTTGGTCACGTGAATTACAACTGTCACAAGTTATGATTGTGACGGCCCGGCTCCCTGTAAATGCAATTAGAATTGAAACTAACCCTTGCAACACCCCACCCCTATCTTCATAACAGAGAAGGATTAAGTTAGGGGAGGAGTAATTTAATGTTTAACTTTTTATAACTAGACCCCTTTTCTCTTCTGTCCCCTCCCTCACATTAGAGAAAAATAAGACTATCTTCTTGTTCCTAGCGTATTCCCACAGGTGCAGGGTTCGCTTTTCGGATCACTGAAAGCCACTTTGTGCAGTCAGCTGCGTCATTACTTAGCTGTTCGTTACTCAACTTTATGGGAATCAAATTGAGTAAATAAACTCCAGCTGAATGTAAGCTAGTGTTTCTGGAATGACAAAGGCCCAATATCTCACAATACATACTCAGGAGAGAAAAAAAAAGTGCATCACTGTTCCTTCACTCACCACTGTGAGATTATTATTCATAGGTTGAAAAGTACAGCAAAGTAGCTCAGAAGCATCTGGATCTGGGATTTCCCGGATACACTTGCCATCCTCTGTAGCCCAAATGCGCATCGTGGCATCAAGTGAAGTGGAAACAATAATGTCATTGGAGAGAGACCAAGCAAAGTCCGATACACCACGGCTATGTCCTTTCAACACTCGAAGCACCACAGGGGGAGTGGGTACTAACTGACACACCGAAATGGTGCCATCTAAAGAGCAGCAGGCTAGTAGGTGTTTGTCGTCATTGGCAAACTGAACTTTAGGCACTGAGAAGGGGAAGAGAAAACTCATTAGATTGATACTGGACTATCTGGAGTCTTGTATATTATTCTGGATTTTTCTCATGCTATTCCTTCTTGCATCAACACCATTATCAAATTGATTGAGGAATATTTTGAGTCGTATAGTGGGACAAAGAGGGCACTCTGTTAAATTATCAGACTTCAATATCTTAAGCATGTACTTAGCAGCATTGATTGCCATCTTGATGTTAACCTTCCTCAACTAATGTAGCTACCGCTGAAGATTCTGGATAGCAATGGAAATTTGGGCACAGCTATTACAAAGTCTATCTCAATATTCCATTTCACATAGTTCTTACTCTTATTCCCCAAACAGGCAACCATAACAACCTCTTTTTTGGATAAGGGATTTGATCAGAACTTAGTATCAATCTTTCTTTTGCAAAATAATAATATACATGCCCTGTCTGTGTTGACAGAAGGAAGAGACTTAGCAGTGCCTTTATTTATTTATTGAATTTATATTGCCGCCTATGCGCCCATGGCGGCTCGAGGCGGCTTACAGAATGTAAAACCATATTTTAAAAACAAAAACTAACAAAAAGAATCAAATAAATTAATAAAGTACAATAGAATAAAATCTGAAGAAAAAAAACCACCCCACAACTCCCACCCCCTGCCCCAACAACAGCAGATCACACGAGCCATTTGATGGGCTCCATCCCGCTCTGGGTTCCCCAGGCCCACTGGCAGAACCAGATTTTCAGTGCCTTCTGCAAGAGTATTAGAGAGGAGGCCATTCTAATCTCTGGGGGAACGATGTTTCAGAGAGAGGGAGCCATCATGGAGAAGGCCTTTCTTCTGGGTTCCACCAGGTGTATCTCCCTCAGGGATGGGACCCACAACATTCCCTGCCTCCCCGCTCTGATGGGTCAAGTAGATGTGACCGGCAAGAGACAGTCTCTCAGATAACCTGGTCCCAAGCCATGAAGGGCTTATGTGATTGATTGCTATATTCTTCCTCTACTCACCTGCTTCATCCACATGCTGGTCAAAGATATGATACATGCCAGCAAAGGCATAGTTCTCACTTAGTGTAGTATCTCCAGCCATAGCACGACTAGCTTCTGCCACTGAAGTGGGGACAACACTCCCTGGTGACCTAAGGAAGAGAAAAATATAAACTGACAGATCATGAACTTAATTTTCAACAGACATGGGGCAGAGACAAGACAAAACTAAAGAACCTTTATTCTTTGATTAAATGCACCAGAGTGACAACATCGGCCATCACCAGCCTTTTCCGATTAAAACTTGCAAAAAAGTAACACGAGGGAAGGGAGCAGAACTGATAGGAACATGGGGCCTTTTTCTCTAGCTGGCGTTATACCTTTCATCGTAGACGGCTCGGTTCATTTGAGCTTGCAGCTGATAGGAACCTCGGCTGACAGAGCGGCGGTGGCCTCGGGCACCCAGTGCTCTTGGGTCGTCATCAAAATCCTATTGTTACAACACATAATTTTTACATTTTAAGACCAAAAGTTCTTGGGGGACACAATGCAGAGGAACACTATGTGAAGGGAAGAAATGGCCAAGCTTGTCCCTAGGGATTCTGGATTGGAAACAATAGCAATGAAACTTCAGCGCTATATTAGCTAACATGGTATTGACAAATTCTCTCTCATCCTTTCATCCCCCTAATTCTTCTTGTCTATCCCTCTCAGATATACTGAACTGATTACCATCAGACTATTTATAACACGGATGTCAAACTCGCGGTGTCACGTTGCTGTCACGTGACATTTGGGGACGTTTTCCCCATTTGCGGAGCTGGGGTGGGCGTGGCCTGCATGTGACACATCCAGCCTGTGGGCCACCAGTTTGACACCCCTGATTTGTAACATGCAAAAACCTGAGTACCTCCATGCGATCAAGTGTAGTGCGACTGCTTCGGACGATGCTGTTGCTGTAGGCTCGAAAGCTGCTCTGTTCTGAGAGTGGGCCGTAGCGCTGGGCCAGAAGCTGACTGCGTAGCCGCAGGTATTGCTTACGAAGCAAGGGATCAAAGCCTGCTTTAGCGTTGTCCCGCAGCAACTGGCTTCGTCTGCGGATGTATTGTGTACGGAACTGAGGGAAGTTTGGGGTGCGGTATGCGTTATATCTGCAAGACAAGATGATGCATTAGCTGCCAGAAACCTCAGCCAATAGTATCCTTGTTGAATTTAACCTTCTCTTTTGCTTAGCATCATTCTGAATTTTATACCGAGAGTATAAAATTTTCTGCAGCACAAAGGTGCTCATCGCAGTACTGTGCTGTAATCACGTCAGTATGCATTTAAGTCCATTAAATGAAAAACACTGATTTAGAATAAAGTTCCTTCCTTCCTCCTTCCCCATTAGATAAATCTTCCCTCTCTCAAACAATAACCATTTGTTCTCAAAAATCAAGATGGCAGAGAGCTTTTTCCCCATTCCTCAGGTCATATCCTCAACGTTAATTCCTAAACTCATAATATAGTACTAAACTATAATCAGTTCATAGGAATAAAATCTCAAGATTTATGAAGCTGTGTTCTCAATAATGTACTTCCCTGAACAGCAGCTAAGAACAACCTCTCTCGTACACTTGACTTATTTGTAAACATGTATGCTAGAACTGTATCTTGCATTTTTTGTTCAGAAGCTCAAGATACTACAGATAGTTCTCCCAATTCACTCCATAATAACTATCCTGTGAGGTAGGTGGGCTGAGAGAGAACAACTAAGTCTATAGGAGGTTTCATGGCTCAAAGTACATGAGCCTGGGTCCCACCTGATGCCAATACAGCATCATAACCATTACAGCAGAGGTGTCAAACTTGCATCATCAGGGAGTCATCACAGAACATATCGCGATTTTTTCCCTTCGCTAAACCTGGCGTGGGCGTGGCCAGTATGTGACGCATCCGGCCTGTGGGCCGCGAGTTTGACAGTCCTGCACGAATACTATACTGGCATACTCCCTTTTCCTTGTTGCTCAAGCCACCTATGCATCTAACCTAGGAGCCTCACCGTGCATCTACAGCCAACACTTGTTGCCACACTGCTGCCATGCCCCACACCGCCACTGGCCGCTCAGGGGAGCTGGTAACTGGGTGCCTGCAATCAGAAGAGTACAAAGAACTTAAGGGTCAGAGATGGGTTTACAATGGGAAACAGCATAATAAAGTTCCATTTTTCAATATGTAGGATTTCAGCTCTACAAATCGCTAGGATCAAATTCATGTATTCAGCCATCTTGAAATTTTGTTATAAATTGATCAAATTTATATAGTAACCCACCTGACCAAATCAATTCTGGGCAGCATACAAATAATTTGATAAAAACAACAGAGGTAAAATTATCAAATATAAAATATAAACATCCATATTAAAACAAATAATAGAAGCCAGAGATACAAACCATAGGTAGAGGAGGAAGGCTAAACATGTCCATCTCAACAATGGAGCCAAGCAAATCTCAGCTAGGTTGCCTGGAAGCCCCAGGCCTGATAACATAGTCAGGTGTTGAGAACTTTTTGGAATATCAAAAGGGGCAGAGCTGATCTAATTTGGGGAGGGAGAATATTCCATGAAGTGGGCACAACAACAGAGAAAGTACATCTCCTGGGACCCACCAAATGTAGGTTCATAGCCAATGGTCCCTATGCAGCATACCTACTCTGCCAGATCTGATAGGCTGATATAACAAGGCTGATAAATTTAAGTACAGTCTGAGTGTACAGAAAATATACATCCCAATGCATTATAAGAGTTCAACAGCAGGCTCTGACAAACAAATATCAACAAATCACACACACACACACACATCTATATCTATATATATTCAGTTTTTCTGCTGAATGCCAGTTGTAAATCACAGACTTAATCATAACTGCACATTCCCACCCTCATCTTCACCCCATGTTAGATTTTAAATTGACCAGGGATGTCTTTTTCCACATACTGGCAACTACAACATAGAAGTAAATGAAGGCCTGACATTTTTTCATGATTCCAGAACAGCAGTAAAGAAACTGATTCGGGCCTGCCCAATCTCTTCTGCATTTTATGAATGTTGATTTAATACATCTGGAGGACTCAGGTTTGGAAGACTGCATTAAAGAATCCGCACTCCAGTGATCTTCACACAGCAGTTGGGCAACTTAGCCACGCTTATAACAGCATATCTAAATTAGCCAAATCCAGGCCTCCACAGGCACAGGGCCTTGTGTGAACTCTACCATTTCTTCACCTCTCTCCAAATAGCATCCTATTTTTGTCAGAAAGATTGCCTAAAAGCAGCCCAAACGACAGAGGTTGGCAAAAGGGCCGATCCTCTATCATATGTTATTATTCTGCCAATGACAGATAACGCTCTACAGTGGTCTATTGGGGGAGCAGGAGAAAAATGGAATCATGCTCAAGGAATGTTACAGGGGAAGACAATGATGGCAATCCCATTAGATGGAAGAGGGAAGGAAGGAGCGATGCTTTTGAATGGAGTCAGGGTTTCCCCCACCCACCCCCTGGGAAGAGAAACGAAGAGGATCGGGAGGGAACACACCTTCCAAGGGAGGCAAAAACCACCAGGTCTCCATGGTGACCACATTAGAAAGGAGAGGCCAAAAGACGATGGAGAAGCATCAAGACTGTCTCGTTTCCATGGCGACAGGGCCCGGGCTGTCTATTATGGGGTGCCTGAGGAAAAATCAGCAGCCGGGGAAGAGCTGCAATCTGAAAGGTTTCGGGACAGTTGTATCAGGATCGTACCTGAAGCGGCTCCCGGTTTCGCGGGGGTGCCAGTGGTGGTGGTGGCGGCGGCGGCAGCGAGAACATCGGAAGGAAAAAAAGAGGGAGGGAGGCGGAGTCCGGATGGCTTCAGCCCGGCGGCGGCGCATGCGGACGTCTCCATTCCCATCCTCTGGGCGCGCCAAGGAAGATCGGAGGCTCAGTAGGAGGGAGCGAGCGAGCGAGCAAGGTGGAAGTTAGGAGTAACTACGATTGTAGTTGCGCGCCTCTCCCGAAATCGTGACAGCAGATAAGCCAAGGAACAGATCCCAAGAGGGACTGGCATGATTCACAAGGCTACAAATTATGCATATTCCTCTTAAAATTATTTTCACCTTTGGGTGAATGGCCGCCCTCCGGAGGAAAACAAGGAAGCGCGATCTTCTACATGATCTACGATCTATACACTACTCTTTGCCTATCGACGAAGTAGCAGTCACAGTGGTCCAGACTTGAGAAATGCCAAGCTTTACATGCAAACACAAAGATAGATAGATAGATAGATAGATAGATAGATAGATAGATAGATAGATAGATAGATAGATAGATATCAGGGAGCCAACCGTGTCAAGCTACTTCCTCAAAGCTTGGCAGATTACCCACTTGAGACCGCATGATCTCATAAGGAACTTACTGAAATTTCCTCCAGCCTCGAATGTCACAGCTACTGCCACTCACGTTACTCTTCTGCTTCTTCAGTGTCCCAGCCATGGCTGGTTCAGATTCCAGGGAAAACCACTCTCCCTTGCTAGCTTGCAATCTGCACCTTTATAGAGAGAGGGTGGAGTTGTTTTCAAAATACCACGAGAAAAGAGGCTCAACTTCATTCCTGATGTATCTTCTATCTAGTTCCTGACTAGCTCTATTAACCTACAGCTCCACCCATCCTGTTTCTTTAGTGAACCACTCCTTTTCCCACTTTTTCAGAAACACAAGTCTCATTGATTTTCAGCATTTATCCGCCAGCACTTTAGATCCTCAGAAAGGCAAAGGTATAACTAAAGTTTACACATTGTGTCTTAGGATCAAAAATTGAGTCCAATGCTTATTTTCCAGCAAGAAGAGACATAGAGAACCAGTAATTCCATGCCAAACACATCTCCTCTTGAAGGGATTCGACTAGTGCTAATCACTTCCACCAAGCCTCTGTGGGATTTGCAGTCCACAGTATATAGAGAACAGCTGATTGAGGAAGTCTGAAACTTAAAGCATGCTTTGATTATACAACTCGGGACTTTAAAAGTATACGTACAGCTGAGTTGTATGTAAAACGTGGTTTAGTTCAGGGGGTCTCCAAGCTTGGCAACTTTTAAGACTTGTGGACTTCAACTCCCAGAATTCCTCAGCCAGCTTTGCTTGGTCTCCTGGGCGGGCCTATCTCCTGGGCAGGGCCTGTTTAGCCTTTTGAGCTCGGATTGGTGAATTTGGCTGGACGCCTTGAGAAGAAGAGTCATTGAAAAAAAGGCGGGAAGTTCTAAACAATGATTCGATCGTCCGTGGACGCTGCGGTTGGAGAAACGATGGAGGCGGAAGCTACAGCGGTGGAGTAAGTACATGTATCTCTTTCGCATGGAGATCGAATGACCTGTTTTCCTGCTCCGCAGGGATGCATTTTACCTGAAGTAGAAAAAAAAAGCAGAAAGTGCCTAAAGCAGTGCTTTTGCAACCATGGCAACTTCAAGATGTTTGAAGTTCGGCTCCCAGAATTCCCGGCAGGAATTCCCGGCTGGTAATTCTGGGAGTTGGAAATCCGTAGATCTTGAAGTTACCAAAGTTGAGAAACATTGATAAACTTGCAGAAGAGAGGCCGAAAGAGTTAAGCAACTTTAAATTGTGGGCTTAGAAGGTTTCCGTTCTTCTATGTCTGGTTTCCATATACTCCTGCCGCATTTGGGA
Source organism: Bungarus multicinctus (assembly GCA_023653725.1). Classification (NCBI taxonomy): domain Eukaryota; kingdom Metazoa; phylum Chordata; class Lepidosauria; order Squamata; family Elapidae; genus Bungarus; species Bungarus multicinctus. The sequence continues at coordinate 156,231,359 of CM042834.1, read as the reverse complement.
GCCTAGTAAGATTATGGAAATTGGCACCGAAATATCGTTGGGATCACCTCCCTTAAATAAGGAGATATTGAAACTTCTAGCACCAGAATACAGATATGGATTTTTATAACTTGATACTTGGTGGAACTTTAAAAAAACACACTTCCTGTAGAAAAATAAAATTCCTTGGGGTCTTGTGAATAACACTTCCTCCTATTTTTAGAACAGGAAGAATTCTTTAATATTCTTTGAATCTTTAAAATAATCCCGTTGCAGAAGAAAAAAAGCCAATATCTCCATTAAAATCTTTACAAAATTTCTTGCAGAAACTACTTTTTAAAAAATCAAGCATCAGTTATATTAGGTTTATTTTGTTTCCATTACATTCATCTAATTAAATTAGTATAATTGAATCCTTTTAAAATTACAGCATTAATATTTTGGTATTCTCTCCTTGCAATAGCTTTGGGATTGTTAAGTGGACTCAAAACTATCTTTTCCACCTATTTTCACAATGAGATACACGTAGCATTTTGTAAAAATGAGAAACACCACAATTATAAAGGAAAAGATCTCTCTGATTCTTCCAATCAGCAGTCTTCCAATATTTGAGGGGCTGTGACCAAGAAGAGGGGGTCAAGGTATTCTCCCAAGCACCCAAAGGCAGGACAAGAAGCAATAGATGGAAATTTATCAAGGAAAGATTCTGTGCTGTCCAGCCAGTGTATGGGAATTGGATAATTAGGTAGCAATTGTGAGCTGTCCCCTTAAGGGAATGCATCATGGTAAATGTAATTAAAGGTATCCTGGGAAATGTAGTTCATGTCAGGTGGCCACATCTGTAATCCCAATTGGTCACTAATTTGTCCCTTGATGGGTTGGGGGAGTTTTCCTGACTTTTTCCTGAATTCCCTAACTCATGGCAGTTGCTTTCTATCGCTACGAGATGGGTTAGGAGATAACCATCTTTTGCCTACAAGGCAAATATACAAAGGATTGGTCATTAAAGAAGAACTTCATCACAAATGTGAGTTATGAGGATACCTGATGAACTAATAAATGTACTTTGTTATGGACGTCTTGTTGAGTTTATCTATCTGCATCTGTACAGCTTACAAATCCACCACTGTACAGAATACAGAAAAGTAAAAGATGGCTATCTCCTAACTCATCTCGTAGGATAGAAAGCAGCTGCCATGAGTTAGGGAATTCAGGAAAAAGTCAGGAAAACTCCCCCAACCCATCAAGGGTCAAATTAGTGACCAATCGGAATTACAGATGTGGCCATGTGACATGAACTACATTTCCCAGGATACCTTTAACTACATTTACCATGATGCATTCTCTTAAGGGGACAACTCACAATTGCTATCTAACTATCCAATTCCCATACACTGGCTGGACAACACAGATTCAACTAAAAGAACTAAACAGAAATTTTCTGGCAAGGAGATAAATTAATCAGTGGAACGGTTTTCTTCCAGAAATTATGAGGGCTTCAGTCCTGTGGGGGTTAGACCAGAAGAGATTAGACTAGAATTTCCTCTTGTGTAGGGAGTTGGAATAGAAGACCTCTATTTGAAATAATTGATAATCTATTTGAAATAAAGTCCCTTTCAATTCTGATATTCTGTATTTTGATATTTTTCCAGTTGTTTGCAAAAAACAGTTTCAGCTACTGCATTTTTAAAGAAAATATGTTAATCCATTTTTTTTAATAGAGTGAGTCTGCCTCAGAAGCCGGCTGGGAGTTTCACAATGACATTGGGAATAAGGACAGACAAGTTTCCTTGTTGAATATGCTTACTACATTGTGCAGTCACTGGATAGTGTACATTATATTCTAGATTTTGCTTTCAGTTAGAATGTGGCAAGCATGACATCTAATGAGTGAGAACAGTAGCATACAATCTGCATGGTTTTTCCCAGCTCTCTTTTTGACTTCCTCAGAGGTTCCTCTGGCCATAATTGCTGAAAACTAACAGCACATTTTCCTGCCATATTAATGCATGAGGACATTTTACAGTTTTAAATCCTCAAGTAGATAAATCACAGAAGTCCTGCCCCACCCACATATCTGATGAGGCCCAATACACTATATGGCCTTTGTTTCCATATGTTAAGGATGGTGATTGGCCACTAAATTATAGTCAGTATAGAACAAGGGTCTTCAAACTTGGCAAGTTTAAGACTTGTGGACTTCAACTCTCAGAATTCCTGAGCTAACATGACTAGAGGAGGAATTCTGGGAGTTGAAGTCCACAGGTCTTCAAGCTGTCAAGTTTGAAGATCCCTGGTATAGAGAATTCCCATAGCAGATTTTTAAAGATTTGGAGTGACCATTTTCTTTATATCATTCCTTTATATGTCCTCTTCAGGCTTCTATCTCAGATTAATGATATTTTAAAGTATGAGGATCAAATGAAATTGGAATTACCAGCCCAGGTCTTGGCTGAGCACGCAGTGGTGAGTGATAGCCTCTTTTTCCTTTAAGATATTGTCTTCAGTTCTGGGTGAATGACCGTGCCCAAGTTTCGTAAGAGCTAATTTCATTCCCACTTTTGGAACATGTTTTCCAGAACACTAGGAAGACTCAGAAGTTGATGTACACCCAACTACAAGTGCTTAAATTCCTTCTGGATTTTCTTGACTCTGCCCCTCGAATCCAAGATGCCTCTGACTCTACTGTTCGTGAGTATCAGGGCTCAGCAAATTGCATGCAGTGGGTGATGCAAATGTGATCTGGGTAAGAGTGTTTCTGTTTGACAATAACGTGTTAAAAATGAAGCCGTTCGAGACAATTTTGGAGGACTAGGAAAGGTTCTGAGCAAGTTGTATGTACTTTTATTCAACTGTTGTGGGTTCGCATATTATTCATGTTGATTTAACCCTGATTAAATGAACATCCAATCCTTCCTGGAAGATTGGAAGCATGTCTGTGAGAAGATCCATTCTGGATCAGACCACAGGCCTCTCTCGTTCAAAATTTTGTTTTTTTGCTGGCCAGTCCAATCCTTTTGTGAAGTCCCAAGCAATCAAGAAAGCGGTAGCATTCTATCTAGCAAACTGAGAAATTTACTGCTTCTGTTACTAGAAATAATATGGAACTACCATAGCAGGCCTCAATAGCCCCATCTTGTTAAGAATGTTAGAACGTATCTCTCTTGGTTATGAGTAGTTTGAAAACCCCAGCTGACATCTGGATGCTCCTGAGCTACTTCAGTGCTCAAAAACAGATGGTGATCTCTTGCAGGGAAAGAGATGGAAGAAGCCAAAAAGCAATGGAAAGCACTCAAAGCAGATTACCAGCAGCAGGCAGAGGCTATCAAAGAGGCTGTGCCTCAGATACTGGCCAAACAGGAGGAGGTACAGAGCCGGGCGCGGCTTTTGGAGGAGGCTCTGCAGCGCTACCAAGCAAAGGTTCTTTTCTCACTTGCGAGTGATATTGCGGGGGAGAGATGGTTGAGGTTCAAAGTGATGATCAAATATTTTCCAGCATCCAAGATATCTGGAATATTTAAGTATTGCACAGCTTTATCTGTCTGTCTGTCCGTCCGTCCATCCATCCATCCATCCATCCATCCATCCATCCATCCATCTATCTATCTATCTATCTATCCTGCTGTTCTGTTTAGATCCATGTTTCTCAATTTCAGCCATTTTAAGATGTGTGAACTTCAACTCCCAGAAATTCCCAGCCAGGATAGCAATAGCACTTAAACTTATATACCGCTTTATAGTGCTTTACAGCCTTCTCTAAGCAGTTTACAGAGTCAGCCTATTGCCCCCAACAATCTGGGTCCTCATTTTACCCACCTCGAAAGGATGGAAGGCTGAGTCAACCTTGAGCCAGGTGGGATTTGCACTGCCAAATTGGAGGCAGCTGTCTGCAGAAGTAGCTTGCAGTACTGCACTCGAGGCTCAGAGGATGCCGAGAACTGAGAAACACTGGTTTCAGTGAATACTTAAATGTAATCTTCAAAGGACTATGCTAATTAAAAGCAGCAGTCTTTAAAATGGGGAGCAGAGTTGCAAATGACAAGCTTGCCTGCCAATTTATTTCCATTGGAGCCTGTTCGGTCCATTAACTTGAGCCTATCCCCAACTGAATTCCATGGAGCATCCTTCTGGAGAAGCCTAGCTAGGATTGGGTTGCAGAGTCCCAACCGGCAATGGAAATTATTTGCTTATTATCAGTGGGCTAGCCTTCACAAAAATGCTAGCTTATATTTTATGCAGGCTTGAATAATCGGAGAAAAGGTGAATAATTCAATTGTCTTTCTTGCCAGAAGCAGAAATAAAATCGTGTGAGCACATTAGATTACTGGCAGGTTCCGTATGATGGAATGAATGATGGGTCATTCTATATCTGCAGTAAAATCAGCATAATGCAGAGTTCCCCATCCTTTCCGGCTTTGTGGACTGTTGGGGGGATGGAGAAGGGATGGTTCCAAGTGAGTGGTGGGTAAGTGTGCACGCACGGCGCAGCTCCATTTGCACAAGTGGCGGACAAGCACGTACCTGCTCCCATGAAAATGTGCGCACGTATGCATTTGCCTGCTGCTCGTGCAAGTGGGGATGCACACACGCCTTCGCCCGCCACTTCGGCCAGATTTCAAATGGCTCAAGGTCCAATAATGGTCTGTGGCCCAGAATATAACAGTATCTGAAGCAGAACATCCAGATTCAGTCAGTTTTGTTCTATACAGTATCAACCTTGTGAACCATGGGCAAATAGGCGGCAATATACATTTAATAATAAATAATAATAATAAGCCCTCAAGCTTCCTCTTTCTCCTATGTATTCAGGATGGACAGTGATTAATACATGCATTTATATGTAAGGATGTTGGTATACATGTGTATGTAGCATGTCTATAAGTGTTTTATGTTTGTGTGCACTTTTGAGAGGAGGCAACAGTATTTCATTTTTAATGTGCGCCAGTATGTAAAAAATAAAGCTTAACTTGTCCCAGTTGATTCAATTCATTCCATGGAGTCCTTGGTGGTCTCTAAGGTTGGTTGTTTGCTTGCAGATACTTCATTACCCAACTAGGTAACATAATCAGTGCTGACACAGTGGTGGTTTGACCAAACCGGTAGTAAAAAAGCCTCCGACGATCAGCTGAGAGGAGGAAAAAGACATCAACTGAGAGGAGAAAGAAGAGAAAAGCGCAGGATCGGCCCTCCCACCTGCCCCTACGCTTTTCTTTATCCCCTCAGCTGATTGGCACTGCAGGCCTCAGCTGGTGTGGGGAAAGCTATTAGGTGCATGCGCGCACGTGCGCGATCACCGAACCGGTAGTGGAACAGGTAGGATCCCACTGCTGTGCTGACATCTTGTTACTCAACTAGGAGACATTATCAGTTGTAGCACTGACAGCATTTTCTAGTTAGGTAGTGAAATCTCTACAAGCGAACGGCCATGCTTGGAGAGCATCAAGGACTCCGTAGTCCAACCCTGAGCAGTAGACATTCCCTTCTATGGGATCTCCTTAATTCTAATTTTGCTCTTCCTTCGATAGAAAGAAGAGGTAGAGGAAAAAGCAAGGAATGCCCAGAAGAGGCACCTGAAAGAACAGGTACGGCTGTTCAGATTAATTAACTGCATCTCGGTTCTTTCAGAGCAGCCAGCGGAAACTCATTGGCTTGTTTTGGCTTCCTGTTGCGCCCTGTTTCCCCCACCCACCCACCCACCCCGGCCCCTTGCAGGAGCTCTTGAGTGAGCGACAGCAGCAACTTGAGCAACAGGTTGCCGAATTGCAGGACAGGTTGCAGAAGCAGCAGAAGGAATTGGAATGCTTGCAGGGAGAGGTTGGGGAACAAGAGAGCCAAGCCAGGATCTGGCAAGAGAAAATGCAGAGGTGAGGAGAGAAATGGGAGAGTTTAATGTCTATTCGCCAAACGAAAATTACGAATTCGAACAAGCAAAATAATTTTTTTTTAAAAAAAAATGTGACAGGGATGATAGGCACGTTGGTGCACTTAGGCGTGCTATTGAACAAAATACAAAATAGGGCATTGGTAATTGCAGAAGTAAGAGGGATTTTCAGGGATGATGAGGCAATGGGGCAAAAAAACGGAAATCTTGGCAGAAAGGGAAATATATGCATTATTTCATTGTTCATAGCCTTTACAGCTATTTTGGAAAAAACACTGCATACAATCTGAATTGCAGATAAAAGCGATAGGTGCTTGAAATTATTATCTACTTTCATTCCAGAAGCCAGAGAAGTTGCTAAATAAGGTTCTGAGCTTTATTTTTGTAGTTATTTGTAACTGCTCAGTTAAACAAAATGGTGCAGCAGATTGCAAAACTTGGATTTCTGTTTGTTTAAAAGTGTGTATGTGAGGAGGGGGGAGAATCCACCTAAGCTCTCCACTCTGAATGAGCTGCGAGGGCTTTTCTTTTTCTCCCTTGCCTATTGTAGATTTTGTGTTTTTATTATTTTATTATTTATTATACCCAGAGTCTCTGATTTCCGAAGCCTTTTGGAGAGTTTGCAGGGCGTGAAGGTGATCTGTGTCTCAGAGAATGACATGGAGGTGGAGCTGACTCCTCAACCCTATCCTGAGATTTCGGGCGGTTGTTGTCTGAAGTTGCATTTACACTGGGGGGAGGATGGCAATGTCACTTTGCAGGTGAGAAAAACAGGAAGTGAGTTCTGCTGGATTTAGGGCGCTCAGAACACCAGCCTGATCTTTCTCCCTTCTCCGTCTAGAGTGACAACCCTTCTTTCCTTCTCCCTGATGAAATTCCTCTGGGAACTTGCAGCACCATCAAAGGGGTCCTCTTGGAGTTGCAGCACAGCTACTCCCAACAAGCACAGCTTTTGGCTGAGATCAAGCTGCTGCAGAACTGGTGAGCACCTTCGTTTGTGTTGCTCCGTAGGGCCTAAGTTGATCTGGGGAAGGTTCTGAGCCTTGCATGTTGGGAAAGGGGTAAGAGATAGCTCAGCCCTTGAATGTGATGAATTCTACATGGGGCTCCCCCTGAAGAGCATCCAGAAGCTTCAGTTGGTGCAAAATGCAGCGACCTGCATGGTTTTTTTGCAGATCTTGTTGTGCACATGTATTGCCTCTCCTGCAGGAACTACATTGGTTGCCAGTTTGCTTCTGGGTGCAATTCACGGTGCTGGTTGTCACTTTTAAAGCACTTCATGGCTTGGGACCAGGTTATCTGAGGGACTGTCTCTTGCCGGTCACATTTACCCAACCACCAGAACGGGAAGGCAAGGAATACACCTGGTGGGATCCAGAAGAAGGGCCTTCTCCATGGTGGCTCCCTCTCTCTGGAACATCATTCCCACAGAGATTAGAATGGCCCCCCCTCTGATACTCTTCCAGAAGGTGCTGAAGATATCGCTCTGTCAGTGGGCTTGAGGAACCCAGAGTGGGATGGAGCTCATTAAATTGTATAAATATTGGGATGGGGGTGAGTGGGGGGCTATAATTTTATTATTTTTTCTTTTTATATGATGTTTTTTGTATTTGAGTCATCCTGGGCGAGTAGGCGGCAATATAAATTTTCTAAAATAAATTACAGCTTTATTCCTAGCTAGGCTTGTAGCAGGTTTTAGCTTCATCCCCAGGGGTTCTCTACTTAAAAAGTGTTGGGTACAAGGTTGAGAGAGAAGCCTTCTTCCAGAAATGTGGTTTATTAATTATTTATTAGGTTTTTACCCCAGCTTTATTATGATTACTTTAATAAATAAGGCAGCAAACATACATAATACGCCTATCTCCTATTTTCCCGGCAACCCTGTGAGGTGAGTTGGACTGAGAGTATGTGACTGGGCCAAGTCACCCAGCTGGGTTTCATGCCTCTATGGCAGGATTAGAACTCGCAATCTCCTGATTTCTAGGCCAGCACCTTAATCACTACAGCAAACTGGCTTATGGCAAATGCTCCTAGATATTCTAGATAAAAATGGATATTCTGCTTTTTTTTTTTTTAACAAAATGGCCCCAGAGAAAGTCACTGACTCTACCTTTCATAAAACACACACACAGTTCAAGTGACTGAGGTTAATATCTTCCCTCTGCCTAAAAACAAAGTGCGGAAGAAAATAATTGGTTTCAAATCAAGGATACAGAACTTTCATCCATAGTAAGAGTTAAGGTGATGAAGATTTAATAGCTGACCAGTTGCTGTAAGGCTGTATTCCAAGATGATGAACTGGGAATGAGTCAGCAGGGTACTGCGGCTGTAAGAAGCTGTCTATGTAAGAGAGACCATTTTGTCCTCTTTTTCTTATTCTTTGTGACTCCAGGCCCCTGTGGCAGCTATTGTGCAGCCTCATGTTTTCAGTTGGGTTTGAAAGACTTGGGAGAACCAGTCTGGTCTGGCTGTTAAGGTAGTGGGCTAGAAACTAGGAGAATGTGATTCTAGTCCTACCTTGGGTGGGCCCAGAACCAGTTAGGTGGCCTTGGGTCAATCCCTCTTTCTCAGCCTAGGAAGAAGAAGGTGAGGGCAAATCACTTCCAAATACTGTCTAGAAAATTGCAGGGATTAATCCAGGTAGTTGCCTGGAGTCAAGACTGACTTGAAGGTGCATAACTCTATAATATAATATAAACTTGAGGACTCCTGGCATAAGCCCAATCCCATGCAGGTAATCCTCGACTTACAGTAGTTCATTTAATGACCGTACAATGGCACTGAAAAAAGCGACTTATGACCATTTTAACAGAATCGCCATGATCACCATTCAAACACTTGGCAATTGACTCCTATTCATAATAGTTGCAGTATCCTGGGATCACAGGATCACCTTTTTTTTGACCTTCTGACAAGCAAAGTCAATGGGGAAGCCAGATTCACTTAACAACAGTGTTGCTAACTTAAACAACGGCAGTGATTCACTTAACTGTGGCAAAAAAGATCGTAAAATGGGGCAGAACTCACTTAACTGTCGTGCTTAGCAACAAAAAAAAAACGGTGATCAATTATGGTTGTAAGCCAAGGACTACCTGTACTTTGAGAATTGCAGTCATGTATGTTTGCTGTCATGCCATTCTCATGAGGCATGCTATGCTAAGCAGAGACCCCCCCCCCTTTCCTCATTCTCTCTGATATTTTAACCTTTTCTCTTCTCTCCCCTCCCCAGTTTTGCAATTGATTGGCAGCTGGAGAAGAGGCTGCTCCATTACTTGAAGCCTTCATCAACTTGCAGCCTCTACGTGGAATCAGGATACCCAGACAGTGGGCAGGTTCGTCTTCTCTCAATAAAGACTCAACAGGGCACAGTTGACGTGACTTCCTACAAGGTTAGTACTCAGCTGTCACTGCTTTACCTTCTGGCAAAGGATCTCAAGGCCTTTACACTTGGACTGGAAATAGATTTCAACTTCTCAAAAGTTAAGAGATATTTTAGAAATATCATGGTGAAGTTGAATCCCACACAGCCTCACCCATTCAAGATTCTTTTGCTTCGGTCTCTGTTGAGGGTGATTCTCTTTGCCTCTTAGTTGCCCATCATTCAAAAGAAACAAATCAAGGCCAGAAACCAAGGAGGGGATTGAAATAGCAGCTATTAGTGATGTTAAGATGCTGAGATTTTTTTTTTAAAGACAGTGATAATTCACTGGGACGAAGAAACCATAACATTATTGGTCTTGCTGAACTTAAAAAAAAGATATAGCAGCCTTTGGTATTTCCCCAACATCTGAAGGAATACCAATTCCCCACTCCTGCCTCAGGCAATTCCATTTCTAATTTTCTGGTTTTATTTTTAGATCTTGCCTTAGCACTTTTACAAGGAAGCCCCAGATCACTGAGCTCTGAGATACGGCTATATAAGAGCTCAAGGAGGGCTACGTATTTTCTATTTAAGCAGTAACAACATGCTGTGAATAGTCCCCTCGCAGAAAAGAGGACATATTTATTCATGTGCCAAGATATAAAACTCCAGTTTTAGGATTTCCTATGTTCTTTTATTCTTCACGCCTGATTTCTAAATCTCTTCTTTCTTGCAGCCCCCACAGGAAAAACCTTCACTGATAAATTGGCTGGTGTACCTGAGCACCATGGACTTCAATACTCCTTTCCCGACCTAAAAAGCCACTATTGCCTATGTCCATATAATGTGATGAAATCAAGGCCACATCTCTAGTTTAGGCCTCTTTCTGGTATCTTTGGAAGAAGAAGGAAGTTGAATTTAACTGGGACAGTTTGTGTGTGTGCGTGCAAATGAATGTTTGTTTATATGTTGTGTTTTGGGCCATTTCAGCCTCTACTTCCCTCCCCTTTCACTCTTGTTTGCTTTGAATTGACCTTCCAGTCCTCTTTGAGTTCTCCTACTTTCCTGTTACTCTTATATAGTTTTATGGCTGTTTGAGTGTTACTCACCTATAGTCTATGTCTAGTACATTGCATCTCCACATTGTTGAACTTTTAAAATGTTTTGATCAATAAAATATTCCTTGGAAGTCTCTAGCTCTCATTTATCTGATGGACTTAATTGTAAGACAAAGTTTGTTTCATTATCTTGTAATTCCTGTCTCTTTTTTTCCAGGCAGTTGCTGATAATAAATAATTTTTTTCCACCCATGTTTATGTGGAGCACATTACAAACTTGGAGAATGTAAACTAACTGAAATGAGATTTTTATGCATATCTGATCCCTTATGATATACAAATTACTGCTGGAATCTCCCCAGAAATGATCCTACTGCAGTTCACAAGAGAAAAGCCAAAAAGCGTAGTTTATTTAGATACCGAATAAAGATGGAACCAAATAAAGATGGAATCTGATGTTAGAGCTTGTCAGTTTTTCATGCAAAAAGCATGAAAATGTTACATGAAAAAAACAATGAATGAAAAGTTATGTTATTGGTATCAACAAAAATATAAATTTATAATAATTGGTGTGGCACCATTCTCATTGCTATATCACATTTTGCAGAAAAGTTATGGAACATAATCGCACACACCCCCTTGTAATTTTGAATTATTTTGATGCAATTTTGACCTGAAGCTGTATCTTGGAATCTGGAGCTAATTAATACTCAGGACTTAATTTTCTTCTATTGGTAAAATTTAGCTACTTTCATTTCTGAGGCTTTCTCTTTGTAGACCAATGTAAGCTATAATTTCGATTCTCATTGGTAGATTTCTAATAAATATTCATACTTTAAAAACAATTGTCTGAGATTGCCAACATCCCCCAAAATTCTGAAATTGATGTAATTTGATAAATATAAATGCTCAAACCTTTATAGTTGTGTAAATATGAATACATAATTTGACAAGTACAAATATACTATCTTTTTAAATAATAGCACTAGGTTATTGCTTCATTCAGATAGGTTAACACTTGGTCTCTAGCAGAGAAATTTGTTGGAAGCGAAGTTCAGCCTCTTGCCACGTGGTGGCAGTATTGTACCACAGTTCTTCATGAAATTCATCCTCTTGAGGGACTCGTGAGTGCTGCTGAGTTTTACTTTACTCAGAGCTGGATTTTACTTCGTTTCTTTTTCTGCTCTCTGTAATTGGAAGGCTAAGTAAACAGGAAAAGGTATCTTACCTCAAGTGATTAGGGGATGGGAACCCAGGGAATGACATGGCTGGAACAGTACACCCCTTAGGATTAGGCTTACCCCCACCTGCTTGGCATTTGGAAAATGAGAAGACAACTCTCTTTGAAGAGACTTGCATCAGAGGAGGTCTTCAGTTAGACTTTATGGTAATTCTATGGTTGATTTTGACTGCATATTGTAAGTTACCTCGAGAATCGCTAAATAGTAAAGTTGCATAAGTAACCACCCTTCTGGTTAGAAGGCCGACTTTGACTTGTCATCCAATGAAGTCTTCTCACCTTTTCAAACATGCTGAGGGTTAAATTTCTCCGTGATAAAATGGCTGACAGTTATCAAAACAGGAAGCAGACACAGACTGTCCAGCTTCACAAAAGAGGCAAATTACCTGTTCCTTGTGTCAGAAAAAGCAAGTGGAAATGGATAAGAGTTTGGTGGTCCTAAATTACCTACATGTAAGTGCTTCAGTTGAAAGGGTGTTTGGTAGTTGTAAAGGTCCTTTTCCTAAGAAGTAATATTAAGCAGAGCTTTTAGATTCTTGTTCCTTGATTTAACTGCAGTGTTGAGTACAAGGAGAGAATACAGATGCTGTATCTTTGGTACTCTAGAGAAGGGTTTGTTGTGGGTGACTTCTAGATTAGGGGTTGGGAAACTATGGGCCTTTTATGACTTGTGGACTTCAACCTCTGTCCTATCTGAGTCACATTGGAGGCTTCACACCTGTTCCTTTTTAAGTGGATTCCCTTCACAAATGTTGCATTTTGAAGTCTGGCACGGGGAACTAGTCTAATGGCTATCAGTATTTCCCTCATTGTTAATCAGTCAGATTTTCTCATCTTCCAAATTATGCTTGTTTCTCAATTATACTTCCAACATGATTGGCGTTTGAACTGAAAGACAAGATGCAGATCAAGTAAATAATAATGATTTAGCAGACTTGAATGTTCATCCAGTTACACCTGAGAGAAGCTACTCTTCAATCTGACTGCAATTAAGCTTGCTTTTATGTTCACTTTTCCTTTTTTTAAAAAAATATATGTTTTGGGGGGTTGCCACCCTCACAACAATTATTAGCTGGACGAGAAGTTTTGGAAAGTCTAAATGAGCAGTTTCTGCTTAGATCACACAATGAAATATTCAAGTATGCCATAAAACCTTCAGGATTCTCATTAGGATGAGTAGGGGAAGTACCATGGAAATGATTGATAAGAGTAGTAAAAGAGAACTGGGTGTCATTGGAGGTGTGTGCAAAAATATTTGGCATAATTGCACTAGTGTTCCTGTCACATTTTAATTCCTTTTCATTTTGTAAGCTCTAGTGAACCATAGAGTATTTCCAAGGGGGGGGGGAAACACTTCATAAAATTAAATTCACAACTTTTAGCACTCTGTTAGCAATACTGTTACAATGAACTTTAGAACATAAATGGTTAGAGATGAGTACACCTAGATCCTTAACAAAATGAGGGTTATCTCTTAGAACCTAGATCAGGGGTCCGCAAACTTGGCAACTTTAAGACTTGTGGACTTCAACTCCCAGAATTCTCCAGCCAGCTGGCTGGAGAATTCTGGGAATTGAAGTCCACAAGTCTTAAAGTTGCCATGTTTGGAGACCTCTGACCTAGATCAATACTATCTAACTTACACTTTATATTCTAGTTTTGTTTTCTAATATGTAAAACAACTTTTCTTCACTGAAATTTGAAGTTGCCAAATGGATGAGCATTCAAAAACGTGGTTGATGTCAATTTGCAAAGCAAGTGAATTTTCACTAACATTAAAAGAATTTCATATCAATCAGCAAAGAACACAAGGATTCTTTTTTTTTTTTACTACCGGTTCTGTGGGCGTGGCTTGGTGGGCGTGGCAGGGGAAGGATACTGTAAAATCTCCAGTCAGAGGTGGTATTTGGTATTTGCCAATTCTCCAAACTAAAAATTTCCACTACCGGTTCTCCAGAACTGGTCAGAACCTGTTGAATACCACCTCTGACACAAGTACTTTTAAGTTGATCACATAAGTCATTTATGTAAATCGGGAGAAGTGTAGATCCTCCTAGGACACTGCCCTGAGGAATGCCACTGTTAACTGATACCAGATCAGACACTGAGTTGCCTATTTTAACTAATTTTCTGCAGCTTTTCTCTCTCTTCCTCCCATCTTCTGTCTCTTTTTGGTCCATGGTCCTTGCTGTTCCATTGTTTCCTGGAGGCCAGCACTGAGTCTCCATTTTGTGGTTCTTTCAACTCCTGTTAACAGCCTTCTAGAACATGCCCAGGCTACTAACCTTTGAATCTTTTCTGTCATAACAAAAAGACATTCTCCAGAGCTGCTTTCAGGTCCTCAGGGTTGCTACAGTTTGTTCTTCTACTCATCATTTTATGCTTCCTCATAATGGTCAAAGCCTTTTATTTTAGAACATGCTTGCGTATTTTAGAACTAATTTTAGCGTTAAAAGGACATTGGAAGGTGCTTGATGAACCCTTATGCCTTTTATATGTTCTCTAGTCCCTGGGATTGAGCAGAAATGTAATTAATTTTACAATGTGTGAGGAGTGGGAGTACTTTAAAATCAAGTTTGTGTTTATCGGAAAGAACATCTTTAGTGGAGCTGTTTTTCACCATGAAATGCTATTTTTTTTAATGCCCAGGAAGGATATCAGCCAAGAGGGTAAGAGGAAACTTCCATGAATTATGGCACTATAGCTTCATGTCTGCCTAAAAAGCCACAGAGAATTGGCTCTCTTGACTTTGGATGGGATTTAGAGTCTATCATCTAGAAGGTGACCAATCTTGCATTTGCAGATTGTTTTCGTACACAGAAGCATCTGCTTACTCACCAGAACCATGTTTCGGTGAACCTTTTAAGCCAGTTCATCAGTTTAAGGCAATTGATCTGTTCAAGTGACTACCATCTTCATTGTGGAGATTGCCAGGCATTTCTGGGTGATATATATCTTCGCCCCAGGCATAGAGATCAGATGAGGGTGATGTGGAATCCTGGACAAAGATCATGGTGAGGTTGTAACATGGGAATAAACCCTGTGTTATCATTTTGCACCCTGTCCATTTTCAATTGAGATTGATGGTTCCTATTGACTTTCAGGGGAGAAGACCTGGATCTTCTTCCAGCAGAAACATCTTTCGTTCTCCCCTCAAGGCATTTTTGGTTTACATCATCTTAAGTTGTTAGAGGAAAAATGTGCCTCAGCCATTTGCCTCTCACAGACAATGTTAGGCTAGAGGCTCAGTCATACTGGTGACATAAATAGAGTTTTTCTTGTCAACTTACCTCACATTGTTATTGTGGGGAAAAATTGGAGGAGGGAGAACTGTGTAAATCACCTTAAACCCCTGGAGAAAATGGGATATAAATCCAATCCAGTAACTAATCGTTTTATTTGAGGAGATTCAAGTTGACAAGAGTGCCATTTGTTTTCGTTTTTTCCTCTATCCCTCTGACTACAAAGAAAACATTCCTCATGATCTTCCTTTCAAATGATAAAATAGTAATGGATGCTAAATTATAAATACCTCACATCAGAGGTGCTGTAATGAGATTTTGATAATGTGCAACCTTTAGAACTATAACTGAATCATCTTCATCAACTATAACTGAAACTAATCAGATAAAATGGGGTGATTAGAACAATAAATAAAACAAATGATTGAACTGGTTTTCAGTCCTACATTTTTGTTTTTCCCCCCTCAAATTAATTGCAAAACTTGGAATGGGGTGGGTGGGTGGGGTATAAGTCTCTTGGGTATTCACAAGGTGATGGAGGCCATATTGATCCCGGAACTACTGGAAATTGCACACTTAAGAAGAGGCATTCTTCCAATCCACAGGCGATTTCTCCAAGATTCCTTCCATATTTGTTCTGATGACCTTTGAGACTGCAGATCTCATCAAAGGAGAAGCTATTCCTTGATCTGCAAGAATAGAGGCTCCACCTTTGGCTGTGCTCATGAGATTCTGCACCCGCAAACCTTAGCAGAGAGCAATGTGAGACTTGGCTGTGGAGAGAGCATCAGCCATCAAGTTAGAAGTGATCTTTGGGCAGCACATCAGAGGAAACTAATGAGTAAAAGGAAAAGTGGCTAAGGAATGACATGGCAAGCCCAGATCTTTTCTTTGTGATGCTGTTGTCATATACAAAAATGTCATCCATACTAAAGAGTCTTCAAGTTTGCATTACAATTTTAAAAGACACATTTACTTAGAAGGTCACTGTTTAACCCACTGCTGGATCTCAGTTATCTTGCCCTATATTCTAGATTTAGAATGTTTGGAACTCAACTCTGGGGGTTTCCTGGATATCCCCATGTCAAATTATTTGTAATATGTTGGAAAGGGGGCTTACCACAACCACCTTGCAAGAATTTTACCACCACCCAGGTAATTCTTTGTGGGCTCCCATCTTTATTCAGTGTAACAGTGTTGGAAGTGACCTTGGAAATCTTCTAGTCCAGGCCCCTGTCAAGCAGGAGACCTGTACAATTCTGACCAAATAGCAGTTCAATCTCCTCTTAAAAACCTCTAGGGACGGAGCATCCACAACTTCTAGAGTTGTGGAATCAAAAAGCCATTCCACTGATTAATTGTTCTCACTGACAGGAAATATCTCCTTAATTCTAGATTGGATCTCTCTTGTTAAGCTTCCACCCCAGCGGTGGGTTTCTACCGGTTCTATCCACCTCTGTAGAACCGGTAGCTCTGAAGAGCAGCAGACATAGAACCGGTTCTATGTCTGCTGATGTTTTTGCCCACCCGTCCACCTGGGCTCTTACCTGACCTTTATTTCCTAATTTTTCAACTTCAGCTTCCGAACAAGATGCAGCTGTAGTTAAAAAAAGCAGGAAAAGAGGGCTGTTTCAAAGGCTGCTTCTCTGCATGCAGCATGCTGATGACGATTTACAGGTGAGGATTTACAGGCGCAGCTCACTTGCAGCCTGCAGGAAACCACATCATAAATCACTGAACCTCGTAAATTCCGAACCAATAGTTAACCCTGTTGTATCCCACCCCTGTTTCACCCATATCTTCTTGTTCCGTCCCCAGGTGTTTTGTAGAATAAGTTGACCCCCCCTCTTCTCTATGACAGCCCCTCAAATATTGGAAGACTTCTATCATATCATCCCTAGTCCTTCGCTTTGTTAGAGTAGACAGTCTTAGTTTCAGTGTATGATTTAGCCTCCAATCCCCTAATCATCTTTGTTGCTCTTCTCTGCACTTTTTCTAGAGTCTCAGCATCCTTTTTGTATTGTGGTGACCAAGACTAGATGCAATATTCCAAGTGTGGTATATACATACTGTATTCTCTCTCTCTCCCCCTCCCTCCCCCTCTCCCTGTATGCATGTATGTGTATGAGTGTACGAAAAAAAGAGAGCATGCATATATATGGTATGTATGTATAGTATACTATCTATTTCAACTTTTCTTTTCAAAATCAGCCAAGATGGGCCCAGTATTTAATCTAGAAAAGACTGAAATGACCATGTTTTGTAAAATGGCTGGAGAAATTTTATTCAGCCATCATTTCAGTCACGTTATGTTAACTTAGCCTACTATAAAAGAATGTTATGAACCTAAACACCACAGAGAGGAAGGACAATATGTTTTATGCCAAGGTTCTTATCAGAAAGGTGAAATTTAAAGTATAATAAAATGACCAAGGAGCAAAAAAAAAACCCATACTGCTTTTATAGCATTTCTTTTGGTTTGTTATTTTGTAATTGCAAATTCATTCATTCATTCATTCATTCATTCATTCATTCACAGAATGTCACTGCATAGATTCAAATCCACGTCTTCTTGGACACAGGTATCAAACGGTAGGATTAAATTATTTGATCCAATTGTTTTGTTTTCCTCTTATAAATAAATCTTAAAATAACTATTAGCAGGTGTAATAGGGTGCTATCGGTAGTCCTATTTCCATCTTTGCAATAAGGAAGCAAGGAATAGAGAAGGCAAGATCTCTCTTCCAATATTTGGACTTTCAGGATAAATTGCTCTGAAGCCATTGCTGAAGCCTCTGTAATTTGACAGCATGACAGTTTATTCCAATAACAGATTGGGCAATGGTTTATTTAAGTGACTAATGTTCAGCAAGGTTATCATCACAGATCCTGGTTTTGGGGACCTGAATGCATCTGAGCCTTCAGTTTCTCAAATTGAAACTGGATTTTAAAATATATATATAAAAGACAAGTAATGTAAAAATACAGGTTTATTTCCTAACATGTGCCCCCACCCATGAACCCCTCACATGAATTCCATTCCCCAAAAGCTTTCCCCATTCACTTCCCCTGCTCCTTCCCACCTTCCCCACTTTCCCACGTTAAGCCCTTTCTCCTTTTTGGTCATGTGGGCACCATGGTCAGTTCTGTGTAGCTGATGTACATCACCTTAGGGAAACCTGTGAGAGGGATACAAAAAGAAGAGTCAAAAGGGGCCATCTCTTCCTTTGAGAGGGAGGAATTTGGGGGAGGAGCTGTTCTTATCTGGAGTAAAGATTCAGCCAAACTACCAAGGTTTGTACACAAGGGTCCTGGCAAGAGTGTAACACCTGCTACAACCAAGATTGCACAACTTTGTGTGAACTAGGGACAGCCCTGTGCTGCTCCATTCATTTTCTCTCCCATCCATCTGTTATCTGTATTTTGGGTCACTGTGAACATCAAAATTAGAGCACCTAGATCTGTGATGGCTAACCTATGGCAGGCGCGCCAGAGGTGTCACGCAGAGCCCTCTCTCTAGGCATCCTAGATGTCGCCCCAGCTCAACTCCGCCGTGCATGCGCATGTACCTCCCAGTGGCCAGCTGATCTTCGGGTCTCTGCTGTGCATGCATGCAGGGGAGCATGTGTGCATGGGGGTTCATGCACACATATGCAGGGGTCGCATATACATGTGCAGGGGGGTCATGCGTGCATATGTGGGGAATCATGCATGCATGCATGCCCAAAAGTTAGCCATCACTGACCTGGATGTATAACCCCACAAACAGCTTCTCATTTTGATGATTCCTGGTTTTTTACTATTCCTGAACTGATTGCATACATGTGTATAGGAAGGAGGGAGGAATTGGAAGCACTGAAACCAACATAATTGTGTAGAATTATGAATTCTTGTGCCTATTATCAACATATTTCTGTTCACTCAGGGCTTTGGAATAATTTACAATCTCTTTCTTCAAGCTTATGCCTTTCCAAGGTACTGGACTTCAGTTCCCATTATTTACAAGCAACTTGAAGGATGCCAGAATGAGAAATCTGATTTTTATAGCTGGGACTTTTGACTGTGTGGTCAAGATTCAAACACCATGGCCATATTGGTTCTTGGTCTTAGTATTTATGATGCCTTTGACTTCTTGCTCAGTTTATATGTATGTATTAATATTTATTTCATAATATCTTAGGTTGGAAAGAAATGGGAAAAAAATTCTTTATTTCATTGACTCGTTTTTACTTTTTTTTCTTTCTTTGCATATTTACTCTCTTTTTAATTTTCTTCTGAGTTTTGGTTGTATTAGTTTTTATTACAGTAACTAAAATTATATCTTATCATTTATCTCTGCCTGCCTGCCTGCCTGCCTGTCTATCATATCCCACCCCCATCTAGCTCTCTCTCTCTCTCTATCACCAGAAAACACAACTGGTGAGTGGCTCCAAGTAAATGTCCTTTCTATCAAACCTGAGCTGGGTAGAGGTTTGTCTGACGAAGCCAAAATGGGCTCAACAAATCTATCTTTTCTTTGGTATTTGCTAGAAACTCGTCACCTTCCCTGAGTATACGTTCTTCTATTTTTTCTTCCACCCTTTTATTATGAACATCCAATGACGCTTGAGGCATCCATTTGAAACACCATTAAAATGTAGAAACTGAGTCAGCATTCTTGGCCACATTTGCTGAGGGGGTTTAGAAGAGATATCGAGGGACCAAAAGTGGCCTCCACACTGTACCGTTTACATTGCTAAAATAATGAATGGAAAAAACATTAAAAATTATCTTCTATTGATGAGCAGCAGCATTGCTGAAGGACCCTGTAGGATAGGAGTGTCAAACTCGATTTCACTGAGGGCTACATCAGGGTTGTGTTTGACCTCGGGGGGGGGGGGGGGACGGACTGGTTATTGTGGGCGTGGCAGGGTGGGTGTGGCCATCTCTAAGTCACTTGTGTTGGGGCTGCCTGTGGTGGCCTAAGTGCTCTGTCAGTGAAAATGGGCTCCCAAACTTCGTTTTCAGCTGCGACGGCCTCCTGCACCTGTCTGCCAGTGAAAACGGAGGTCAGGAGGGCCGCATGTGGGCCTCACGAGCTCTGTTTTTGGCTGTGACGGCCTCCTGCAACCCTCTGCCAGTGGAAACATAGCTTGGGAGGACCATGTGCAGCCCTCACCAGCTCTATTTGCGCTGGCAGAGGCGCCATGGGCCAGTTCTTAACTATTTCCAGGGCAGCCCTGTGGGCCAGATCTAAGCACCTCATGGGCTGGATCCAGCTCCAGGGCCTTGAGTATAGGAGTATCTCTCACTAACACTGAGGTTTCATTGTAACAAGGTAATTGGTTAGAATGTAAACTTTTTAAAAGTTCATTTCTCCAAGGCACCGTGGTGGTGAAACAAAGGGGGCATGATACTTGATGGGTGAAGCAGAAGGAAAGGAAGGGGAGTGGTACTCACAGGGCAAGAAGAGGTCAACTGGAGGCACGTCAGGTGGGGTCACCAGAGAGCAAATAAGAGTGATACCTACTTTTGGGTTACTTACTGTCCTGTTTCTCATCTTTGCTTTCGCCATTCTGAGTGCCTTTCTGTGAGAGCCTTGTGGAGGCACTGACAGCAGTGGCCGTTGACTTGAAGCTGCGCTTGCGTTTCTGCACGTTCTGTTCTGGGTGGAAGATGATGACGTAGACTTTGGGTACATAGAGCATCCCGAGAGAAACAAAGGCGCTCAGGCTCATGGAGATGGTGAGAGTTGTTGTCTGAATGTACATCTGGGAGGGAGAAACATACAGGACTGCACTTTAGTCCAGAAGATCCAGACTGTAGCAAGCAATCACCAGGATCATGTAAGTTCAAGTCAAGTCACTCCTGAGTCTAGTGCTTTACAGAGTTTTCTTGGCATGAAACATAGAGCTTCCCATTGCCTTCCCCTGGCATAATTTTCCTTGATTACTCGGATGATCCATTACCCAATAACTAACCAGAGCTAACTGTGATTATATTTCCAAATCACTGTCATCCCACAGATTGCAACTCCTACATTTATTGGAAAGGAGGAAGCAAGCCGGAGGTTCTAATCATGCAAAGATGCACTTCACAGGTGCTCTAAGTACAAAAGTACCCTTTCCTTTATTAATGGATGTAACTTAGCAAAGACACAGGCAGCTTTTGAGCATTCCATGATGAATTAATCAAGAAGAATGATGACATTGAAATGACAGGAGAGCAAGAAATCCTTGGCTGGAGTGCCTATTTAAACTCCTGTGTACAATCTTTCTTGGGAAGAGCTCAGGTTAGAGTGTTTGGTCTCATGGTTTGCAGTTTGGTGGAGAATTTCAGGTGTTGGCTTAGAAACTAGGCGATTGTGAGTTCTAGGCCTCCCTTAAGCATGAAAGCCAGCTGGGTGACTAGGCCAGATGCTCTCTCTCTGCCCAGGGGTGGGATTCTACCAGTTTGCTAGAACTGGTTGTTAACATTCTAAGCAGTTCAGAGAACTGGTTGTTAGAAGAAATTACTGGCCTAATACTGTAAGGAAGGCAGGAAGGAAACATTCTGGTGTTGCTTACAGAAACTGTCTCTCCGTTGAGAGACCCTTATTACATTCTTGGCAGGACTAGACTTCCTGTCTCTGGAACTTCTCTGGAGTTTTTCCCCCCTCCTTTGCTGGTTCTTTGCTTGTGTGGAATGACCATTCAAAGTTACAATGGCACTGAAAAAAGTGACTTATGACCATTTTTCATACTTATGACTGTTGCAGCATCTCCACAGTCATGAGAGGCCAGGCAAGGAGATGCATGCCTCGATGTGAGTGATATTGAGTTGGCCACGCCGAGCCGATCACATTACCACCAAGCCACACCCACCAACTAAGTCACGCCCACAGAACCGGTTGTTTAAAAAATTGAATCCCATCCCTGTCTCAGCCCAACCAACCTCAGCCCTACGATTCTTCGTTCATAGGATTGTCGTTGTGGGGAAAATGACAGGAGGAAGAAATATTATATGTTTGCTTATACAGTGGTGGGATTCAAATTTTTTTACTACCGGTTCTATGGGATTGGCTTGGTGGGCGTGGCTTGGTGGGCGTGGCAGGGGAAGGATGCTGTAAAATCTCCAGTCAGAGGGGGTATTTGCCAGTTCTCTGAATTATTCAAAATTTCCGCTACCGGTTCTCCAGAACTGATCGGAACCTGCTGAATACCACCTTTGGTTTGCTACCTTGTCTTATTTATAAAAATAATAAAGGTGGAATAATAAATAAATGGATAGAATTGCCCCTAGGAACATTTCGGGGGAACGGAATCTTTACTCTGCATAGGGATGTAATAAAGCCTTTGGCATTTTTTAAAAAATAAATGAATAGGAGTTGAATAGCAATAGCACTTAGATTTGTATACCACCCCACAATGCTTTATAGCACTCTCCGAGTGGTTTACAATGTCAGCATATCTCCACACATAATTTTCAGCCTCCCAAAAGAAAGGGAGGTTTAATTCTTTCCTGGAAGCCCATTCTCCCTTTAAAAACTGCCCACTTAGCAACTGTAGCACCAGAACACCCATTGGGCTATAAGAAGGAAAGCAGTTAAGTGAGCAGACGAAGCACCAGATCAAGAGGGAAACAGAAATCTTTCCCTTCCTTCAACCCTAAACCACAATCCAATTCAACATTCCTCCTTCCCAGGTGTCCATTTTTACAGAAACAAACACATAGTGGAATTGTATGCTATAAGCAATTGTTACAGTCATATTTGGGAAGGTTGCCATTGAGCAAATGGCATGAATTACATAATTTAAATCAGCTGCATGCAGAATGAGATGAATTATGGAATGAGTGTTAGCTGAAAGCTAACTGATGGCAATGGCATAATTCATGGTATTTGCATGGTGTTGTGATGGCATGCATGCAATGTCTTTGTGATTTGCAATGTAATGTGATGGATGCCTATCTAGTTGTCCTTCAGCTTCCTGATTGAATGGATTGGAGTCTAAGCCTCCTTATTAAGCACTCCATCCAGTATGAGCCATAATTTGTTTAATTAATGAATCAAGTAGTACTATGTGGATTTAAAACAGCATGCTAAACCATAAAGATAGCGACAGGGTTTTCACCACACTAAGCTACATTGACCAAACCGCATTACAGTTTAATGTGATGCATAAACAAATATATTTAAAAGAGAATATAAAATATTCTCTTTTGCAATAGAAAGAAATGTTACAAGAGAAAATTGAGCTGCTGTATCTCTTTCTTGTGCTGGATAATGTCTTATAAGACACAATGCCTGGAATCACACATTCTATTAAGCAATAATGTTTCATTTGGATTTGCAGAGATTCAATATCTGGGTGGAAAGAATAACAGAAGGCTATTAAATGGCAGCATGAAGTATTATTAATAATAAGCTCTTAACCATTCATTTGCCATCCACATTTTTCAGCCCTGATAACATGGCCCTAATTTAGTCATGTGGTGAACCATTCACAGTTGTTTGCGAAGTATGATTTAAACTGCTATAGATTGGATTTGTAGAAAATACTTCACCTGCTTATTGTGTTGACCCATCTTCAAAAGTTTGTGGAACACACTGAGCAATAAACTATCCAAATCGTTAGAATTTGCACAAGCCATAAAAAGTGGATAAAACTAAATTTAATATATTATGCAAGTATACCTGTCAGCAGACCCTTTAATAGAGTCAGAGCATGACTTTCTCATACTATCATGCTTTTAATCTTTTTCTTGATGTTCAGTTAGGAGTTCATGCAATGATATCATGTGATCTAAATCTCATAAATAAAAAGGTATGTCACATTACTTAAAAAAACCACAGACAAACAAAAACCACAAAACACTAAGAAAGGCATATATAACTCATGGCTCTTTCAAAACTGAGCTCTCCTTTAATGCCAGGATTCCTGCATCTGAAATTTTCTAGGTATGTTGGACTTTTACAGCAAGTGATAGGATGGGTTTATTCCATTTTATTTTATGCCTTCATAATTTGATTCGTGCTGCTTTAGTCCTATCGTGGATGCATAAACGTTGAGTACTTTTGCTTTTGCTCTTGTTCACTGCAAGCTATTGAAAAATCAGGAGGAATCCAATAGCATCTACTCTTAGTCATTCTGACTTTTTGCTAATAAAAACTAACATGGCTCTCCTCCCACATTGTAAACTACTCAAAATCTATGTAATTGCAAGCATTATATAAAGAATTCCCAGCCTGCTCAGCTAGGCATGAAAGCCGGCTGGGTGACGTTGGGCCAGTCACTCTCTTTCAGCCCAACCCACCATATAGAGTTGTTATTGTGGGGAACACAGGAGGAAGGTGTTCATTGTTCATATGCTCACCACCTTGAGTTATTTGTAAAAATAAGAAAGGTAGGATATAAACAAACAAATAAACAAACAAACCAAAGCCATTGCCAGATGTAGAATCCCAAGATCAATGAGGGTTGAGATCTTAGGGGTGGAGAGAAGCAAACTCTATCTGGGTGTTTGATGGAAATGATCTTTTACCTTCCTGACTACTTATTGTTATTGGAAGGAAATGGGACAAGATTATTGGTTATGTCTGCGGCCTTCATTCTGAACTGGGATAACTTTTCTGATGTAGAACTTTTAGGGCAATGTTTCCCAATCTTTGTCACTTGAAGATGTATAGAGTTCAATTCCCAGAATTCCCCAGCTAGCCAGTTGGGAAATATTACTGTAGAATGCCTACAACAGAGGTCTCCAAACTTGGCAACTTTAAGACTTGTGGACTTCAACTCTCAGAATTCTGGGAGTTGAAGTCCACAAGTCTTAAAATTGCCAAGATTGGAGACCTCTGGCCTACAGTAGCCCTTAATACAAAGACACCAGAGACCACCTGCTAGAGCTAAATAGCCCTGATTGGTTTAAACAGTCATACTTGTTTGCTTATTCATACAGTTCAGTTTCTAGAACACCATACAGGTGAACATTTCTACCAGCCTGCTGTGAGGAAATAGAGATAAACTGATAAGAGGGGAGCATCTTCTTTTCCCAAATAGCTTTGGAAGGTGCACTGAGCCAAAAGCAAGAGAACTACTACTATGCCAATAGTGGGAGACATGGCAATGTATTTTTATTGGACCATCAGAGTGTGCCCAGTGACACATCCATCCCTATTTCCGGCCTTTCTCAAAGAGCATGGAAACAGTCTTTGAAGGTTCAAGCTGAATGAATGCAAGTTCCAGCTGAGGGCTGAGAGACAGCATGCCACTTTTAGACATCAGGTAGGGAATGTTTCAAAGCTTTGATGCACCTTCCCTGAAAGGACTTCTTTACCTATACAAAATTAGCCTAGGAAGGAAGGAAAAGGACTTTCTGCAATTTTGCCTATTTGACATGAAAAAAAGAGTCTTATCAATAAAAATAGCTGTTATGAGGAGGTCACAAATGGGAATGTCCCAATTGTTTCTCATATATTATTTCCAGCCTATTTTAGGCAGAGAAGTATTTTCCTTCTTCTCTTGAAATAAATAGAGACTTTCACTCATGCAAAAGATGGGTTTGAAAATGCAGGTGACTCAACATGGAGATGAGGGGGAAGTTAAAATTGCATCCTAGAAATAAATCCCTGCTCAACCATGGGGGATTTGGGGGCCAGTTCTTTCTTTCTTTCTTTCTTTCTTTCTTTCTTTCTTTCTTTCTTTCTTTCTTTCTTTCTTTCTTTCTTTCTTTCTTTCTTTCTTTCTTTCTTTCTTTCTTTCTTTCTTTCTTTCTTCTTTCTTTCTTTCTTTCTTCCTTTTCAATCAATCAACCTTATCTAGTTACCCTTGAGAGGATAAAAATGAGGCAATCTCTATTTTGTTCTCTTGAGCTTCCAGAAGAAAGTGAATATGTAAATGCGACTAAAATATAAAACAGATGAGGAATCCCCTAGGCTTGTTTTATAATGTGTAAAATGTCTTTTAGTTAGAACATGGCTGGTTTAATATTAACTTTTTTGCAAGTCCCAGGAGCCTGTTTTGGCAATCTGAGAAAAAGTTAAGCAGCAAAACAGATTTCTTAAGCCTTGCAGAAGTTCAAGGCACATCCAGCATTCCTGTGAACCTCAAATCCCCCCACCCACCCCCCAAAAAACCTGGGATGATTTTTCCCATTTGGGAAATGGGTTTAATGATTTGAAAAGGCTGCCATTAACTCTTGCAAGCTCCTAATTCAGCCCCTTAACATTCCCTACACAGACCGAATGAAAAAACAGGCCCGGTCTGACTTTGTCAGCTTTGCCTATTAGAGTGACATCATAGCTTAATGAATAGCCCTTGACTTCCAATTATTTGTTTAGCAACCATTCCAAGTTCCAGTGGAAAAAAAGTAACTTTACAACCGGTCCTCACACATACAACTGTTGCAGCATTTTGCGTTCAAAATTCAGGTGCTTGGAAAGTGGTATGTATTTGTAGTGATTGCAATGTCCCGGAGTTATACGATTGCCATTTTTGAGGCTGTCCCAGCCAGCTTCCAACAAGCAAAGTCGACAGAAGAAACTGGATTCACTTAATGCCCACATGGTTCACTTGATAATGTTGGCAAAAAGATCGTATCATTGAGCACAACTCACATATGGTAACAGCTACCTTGCTTAGATCTCATTCTGGTCTCAAACCGAGTTTACTGTGGTGCTGTTGCAACAGTTGTAGGGGTGAGGATTAGTAATAAGTCACTTTTTCACTGCTGTTGAAGCTTGTTAAGCAAACAGTGGCTAAACAAATGGCTGTTTTCTGAACAGTTTTTATCCTAGAGCTATAATTGCACTTAACGATGAACTTAAGGACCACCATCAATGAGTTGTTGGATAGTATTACTTGGTCTGTTGTGTAGATGCTTGTGTGTTTTTAGAGGGTGAGGAATTTTGGCAGGTGAGGTTGTGTTTGGGGATTGTCATGTGTGCGTGCGTGTTGGGCCTGGTCTCTGGGTGTTATGTGAATTTCGTTGTATAGGGATACTGTGTATATACGTACAATGACAATAAAGTATTATTATTGTAAGCCAAAGGCTATTTGTACTTAAACCCCGTTGTCTCTTGTACCACTCCACTCCTTGTCCTGATTGTTCCCACCTTCTCCGCTGACTGGGCTGTGCCAAAGAAGATGGGCACAAAAGCCAGCCAGATGATGCAGGTTGTGTACATGGTGAAGCCAATGGGCTTAGCCTCGTTGAAGTTCTCGGGCACGCCGCGGGCCTTGATGGCATAGATGGTGCAGGTAACCATCAAAACAATACTGTAGCTGAGGCAGGAGATGATAGAGAGGTCTGACATGTCACACTTGAGGACGCCCTGGGCGAATTCTGGGTTGGGTGTATGTTGCTCTTCATAGTCAATGATGCTATGGGGTGGCTGCACCCCCAGCCAAATGACCACAGCCACCACTTGCACGGATGTGAGGCTGAAGGTTATTACCAGTTGGGAGGTGGGGCTGATGAATTTGGGTGGAGTCACTGACTTCTTGCCTTGTTCAAAGATGCGATAGATGCGGTTGGTTTTAGTCAGCAGTGCTGAATAGCTGATGGCCATGCCCAAGCCAAGGAAGAGGCGCCGGAAGGCACAGATGGTAACGCCTGGTTCAGCAATCATCAGAAAAGTGATGATGTAGATGAGGAAAATCCCGGTGAGGAGGACATAGCTCAACTCACGACCTGAGGCTCGGACAATGGGGGTGTCATTGAAACGGATGAAGGTGATAACGATGAAGACTGTGCCAAGGATGCCCAGAATGGCCAAGAAGATGGGCAGAATGGCCCAAGGAGAGCTCCACTCCAGCTTGACAATGGGTGTTGGGCGGCAGGCTGTACGGTTGAGATTGGGTCTCATGTCAAAGGGACACATTTCACAGTTGAACTCATCCAGTTGGTACTGGTAGCCATCACATAGCTCACAGTGCCAGCAGCAAGGAACACCTTTCACCATCTTCTTCCTCTCTCCTGGGTTACAGGGGAGGCTGCACACTGATGAGGGGATCTCCTTCTGTCCACCTGACCACTGCATGTCCTCGATCTGTGGGAGAAGCAGAGAAAGCCAGAGATCAGTGATTTGCCATTTATCCCAGGGAATCACATCTGTGTTTCAAGTTTATCTTAGTTGATGGGATATAACAACAATGCAATTGTAAGGCAGTCTTTCGATTAACTTAGCATGAACATGATTGGGATAAATTGGGGTTTCACTGTCTGGTGGCAAAACTGGTCAAAATTCATTAGTACCATCCTCACCGTTAGCAGGAACACAGCATGTGGAACCATGAGGGTAGGCAATCTATCTAGAACTTCTCTAGCTTATTGAATAGTATTATGTGAAAGCTTTGAATGACCAAAGTCATGATCGGCAGCAAAGAGAATATTTATAGGGCCATTTGGTGACATACATATAGACATGGAAAATTGCCAGCTGGAATACAAGAAGATTAAGAAGGGAAAAGCATGGATTAATAAATGAAATGAAAGAAGAATAAATATGTTGTGCATTTGAGAACCCAAGACAAGGGAAAGGACATAAAAGAGTATAATGAAAATGGTCTAATTTTATGGTCTGAAACTGAATATATTCAGAGAAGTGGAGGTACAGGTTGAATTGAACACTGGAATTCAAGGCTGAGATGACGTCTTTTGAATTTGGGAGACATTTGGTTGATATTTTGATATATCCTTGGAGAAGCTTCTAATAGAGAAAACACATTGAAATGGGATCTTTTAATAGAAATAAAGTATATTTTTGTTTCTTTGGCATTTCCCCCCCAATTTGCTATCACCCCATTGTATGTTCCAGAATTGTTGGAATACAAGAGCTTTTCACACAAAGCCCAGACTGTGCAGCGAGATTACAATATTGGAAGATTTTAACAGCAGTTCTTTGAATGATTAATTATCCAGAAATCAGATCCATAAGCAGCCAATCAGGTATGCTCTATCATAGAAATGCACTAGAAGGAATATATCCAAGAGTGGATAGCGGTTTGTCATTTGTTCTTTAATAGTTTTCAATTTGGTACCTTAAAATAATATACAACAATGTCCCATTCAACATAATATGTCCCATTCACCATTCAGATCCAGCACAACCGTCGTGTTACAGAGCTTCATCTGATGGGACCCAAACAATATGTCATTTCTGCTGTGGCTCCTAACTCTAGAACGGAGCTGTCAAACTCCCAGCCCGCAGGCCGGTCCAGATGCATCATGTGCTGGCTACGCCTGGTTTAGTGAAGGGGAAAAAAGTCCCGATATGTCACATGACGCCACCGTGATGATGCAAGTTTGACACTCCTGCTTTAGAACATCATCCACCCCTGAGATGGGGTTAACTTTATCCCTGTTAGCCTTTTGTAAGGCTCTGAAAATATAGCTCTTCCAGTTAAATATCTATGGGGATTCTCAGTCATCCAGGCCATGGTTGTTCCAAAGGTGCTTTTTTTCAAGAGTCAACTGGACTTTCTGGTTTTTCTTTGAAGACATTTTGCTTGGATGAGAAGCAAAATGTCTTCAAAGAAAAACCAGAAAGTCCAGTTGACTCTTGAAAAAAACATCTTTGGGATACTTCTTCCAGCAATGTTGGCGATTCATGGGGAGCCTATGCAACAATTTAGATGCTGTTCTCCTGCAGTCTTGCTTTTAATTATCTTACTTGTTTTTATTTATTTTTAAAGGGTTTTAATGATTGCAATATTATTTTAATTGTTGGCCACTGACTGCCTAGAATCATGCTTAGTGAGGTGGGCAGCTATATAAATGTGTTAAATTAACAAACAAACAGACAACGAACAAGTAGGTAAGTAAGATAAAGTAAGGTAAGGTAAATGCTGGGAGGCGTTTAACTGAAAGAGATGCTGTGGCAGGCACAGGCTTTTGTAACTCTCGACAGGGTCAGCTCCCAGTTGGATTTTCCTTCAAAACACCAGACTATCCAGTGGTGATTATTGCAAAGCAGAAGAGAACTTTTGAAAAGTAAAGAGGGCTAAAAACTCAACCACATTATCCAGAGGTGGGCCAGCTGTCCTACAATATCAACTTGAGCAATCTACTGCTGAGAGGAGTCATATTTTCAGAATTATTTTTTATAATGGGGAGAAAGCGTGTAAACACGATATAAAGATGATGATGATTGATTGATTGATTGATGCTATGCTATGCTAGGTCACTCACATTCAGTCGAAGGTATTCTGCCCACTGGCCAATGGCCTTGTACCCTGGGAGTGTAGTATTTGTCAGCTGATATTGGAAAATATCATAGCGCCCAGGAGCATCTCCATTCTCGTTGAACATTACTGGTGTCCCAGCACTGCCTGCGGGAAGGAAGAGGTTACAGGGTGATAAGGACATCTTTCAAGATGGAGATGCTCTAAAAGAAGAGGAGAAAACTTGAGGGGTACTGGCAGGGGTGGGATTCTACCGGTTCTGTCCACTTCTGTAGAACTGGTTGCTCTGAAAAGCAGCAGACAGAGAGCATACATAGAACCGGTTCTGTGTCTGCTGTTGTTTTGGCCCACCCGCCTGCCCGGGCTCTTACCTAACCTTTATTTTCTGCGTTTTCAACCGCAGCTGCTTTGCGCGACACAGCTGCGGTTGAAAAAGCAGGAAAAAAGTGCTTTTTCAACCACTGCGCACTTGCGCACAGCACTGCTCAGCTGTCCAGGCATCTAGATGACGACGATATACACATATATACGCAGACGATATACGTATGAGCATGCAAAATGTAAAATCACCAAACCGGTAGTTACACCGGTCGGATCCCACCCCTGGGCACTGGCCAACAGAGGCTAGTGGAAAGAAGAGTTGCAAGGTCAGATGTGATAAGGCATCTACTTGGAGGGTCTCAGAGATGTTTGATTTGCTCTTGCGAAAACTAGGGTTTGCTATTGCGGTGTGAGACACAAGAGGCTTAGGGTCTAAGCCTGTGAAACTTTTTAAAGACTGTTTCCTGCTGGAAGCACTGATGGATAGAGAGAACCACAGATGAGTTTTCTCCACCTCTCTGTCTCTCTAGAGGATGGATAGATCCTTCATTGGCAAGGATAGGACATATTAAATATGACATGCCTGCAAAATGTGCATGACAAATACGTTGACTGGGAGCTGTTGGTTTGCATCTTAGCATGCAGCTTCCCCTTGCTTGTGACCTAAAGCTGTAGCATCTGGTGTAATCTTTCTCACTCCTTCCTGCCCTGATTGCTTCAAACTTGTACTTGCCTGCCAATTCATGATCACAGCCCTTCCTTGCTCTCAAACTTTGCTCAGTTCTCTTTGTGTGCAAATGTACAATGCCGCACATAACACCGAGCGATACAACCCAGTGTCTTGGCTGAAAAGGGGGTTCTCTGTCAATCTCACCATTGAAGTTGACCCCCAGAATGTAGTGCAGCAGAGTTCGCCCATCAATGGGATCCATCTTGTCACACACCCCGATCTGGCCTGAACAGAGCTCCATATGCATGTTGTGCAATGCATGGGCCATGGCATAGACGGCGTCAATCACAAACTGCACCTTTCCCTCCTGCTCGTAAGTAGATTCTCGCCCAATTCGTTCATCTCCTGAAGAATGGGGGGGAAAATGAGTCAAACCACTGGCAATTCTAAATACCCACTCATATTAAAATACTCCCTGGTGCTGTGAAAGCTTTTCCTTTGATTCTAGTCTAGTTAGTGCTTTCCTTCCAGAATTCAGCCATGGTGGAACAGTGGTTAGAATGCCATATTGCAGGCTAACTCTGCTCACAGTCTAGAGTTTGATTCTGACGGGCTCGAGGTTGACTCAGACGTCCATCCTTCTGAGATCGGTAAAATTAGGACCCAGTTTGTTGGGGACAATATGCTGACATTGTAAGCCACTAAGAGAGGGCTATAAAGCACTATAAAGCAGTATATAAGTCTAAGTGCTATTGTTATTTCTTCCCCAGAGCAAGAGAGTCAGCAATCTCTTGCTCTGCCTTTTTCTTCTTGAGATGCAAGATTCTTCTTTCAATTTCCCTGGCCTTTTAGATGTTCTTTTCTTTTTGCTAGCTGTGATAATTTGGTTATCAGAGCCATGATGTCTCATCAGAGCCTTATATACCTTATCTCAAACATGCCGACTTTTGTTTTCGAAGAAAAATAGCTACCCAAATAATGATTCATATCTGGGTAGCATAGTCATTTCCTTTCATAAATTATATTGCACCTCCTGTTCTCAGATGTATTAACAATGCTATTTAGAAGGGGGGGGAAGTTTAATGCCATTTCATTTACTATAAGCAAAATATTCTGTGCATTTCTCCATTCTGAAATAGAACAGAATTGATCACGATAGTCAAGTTTTCTCTTCTTTATATTATGCAAATGAATATATACCCAGCCCAGAATAAGAAATTAGGCTAGATGGCTGATTATGGGGCATCGCTGTCAATACACCCCCCCCATTAAAGAGATAAAACAAATTGAAACTACAAGGCTAAAACAGTGAAGCACAACCCAATATAGCAATAGCACTTAGACTTATATACCACTTTATAGTGCTTTACAGTCCTCTCAAAATGGTTTACAGAGTCAGCCTATTGCCCCCAACAATTTGGGCCCCCATTTTACCCACCTCGGAAGGCTGGAAGGCTGGAAGGCTGAGTCAGCCTTGAGCCTGGTGGGATTCGATCTGCTAAATTGCAGTAGGAGTAGTTTGCAGTACTGCACTCTAACCACTGCGCCATCATGGTTCCAATATGGAAGAATATGGAGATGGGCTTAAAAATGGATTCATCAATTCTTATGTCAACATCAGTTTGAGTCAGAAAGATATATGTGGGGTGAGGAAAAAACTCAGGACTGCCTTATCCTGATTCTCTTTGGCATAAAAGGGAAGAGAGAAAAATCTGTTAGGCTTTCAATGTTCTGTTATCATATCTTATATTGTAATAACAGAGTTCCAGTAGTTCTTGTGATGTTTATTTTCCTGACTTGTTCTATTTCAAAGGGTTGACCTGAATCTTGAAAGCGTGACAGAGATTCTCTCTTTTTCCCCTCCCCCCATGCTTTTTATACAGGTAGTCCTCAACTTACAATTCATTTAGTGACCGTTCAAAGTTACAGCGGCACTGAAGAAAGTGGCTTATGACTGATTTTCACACCTATGACCATTGCATCATCCTCATGGTCATGTGATCAAAATTCCGACGCTTGGAGAGTGACTCATATTTATGACAGTTGCATTGTCCCAGGGTCATGTGGTCACTTTTTCCGACCTTCTGACAAGATAAGTCAAGGGGGAACCAGATTCACTTTAACGACCGTGTTACTAACTTAAACAACTGCAGTAATTCAGTTAACCACTTGTGGCAAGCAAGATCAAAAAATGGAGCAAAACCCATGTAACAACTCTCTCGCTTAGGAACAGAAATTTGGGGCTCAATTGTGGTCATAAGTCGAGGACTACTTGTACTAAGGCATTTGAACACTTCCAGCACTTCCAAAACACAACCTTAGATTTTTTACCTACACTTGCATCCAAGTAATGATGACAAATGTTATATGCCTTGAGGATGTATGTGAGAGTGAGGGGAAATCTGCTTTCACGCAGGTGCAGCTAATCAGGACTTAAAGCTCTCTTACGCACGAATTGGGGATGAGACAAGGGCAACATCAAAGGAGAAGATTTCATTTGTCAGTACAAACTGTGTACATGGGAACGGAGGTCGGGTTGCATGTCATGATCAAGGCAACGTGTGATGTGAAAGTTGTACTTCTAAGCTTACAGTTGTAAGCAGACATTTCCTTAGTTCATGTAAAGAATAGTAACTATTCACGAGGCTGTCTATGAAAACATGGAAACCTCCTTCTTGATATCCCATTCTTTGGGACACTGATAGTAAACCAGATTGGCAGGTCTTTCTTTTTTTCTTGCCAGCTCCTGACTTTTGATGGATTTCTTCCCAAAACAGTTGCGGTGTTTTAATCTTGCCTGTCTGCTTCCTTGAACAATTTGTGTAGAGACTGATAATTTCTCAGTTGCTGAAAGAGGGAGGCTAAACATAATCTTTTTGGCCAACTTTTGTTGTTGTTGTTGTTGTTGTTGTTGTTGTTGTTGTTATTGTTATTTTGGCAATATGGCCATGCCCCTTCTTCACCACACCCCTTTAATTGCCAGCAATTCGGTAGAAGAGAAGAGGGTGTGGGAAATTTTTGGGGACCTTTGGAAATGGGCTTGAGATCAAGGGGGACAGATGGATTCTGACTGGAGAAGTCAGCGGGCCAACTAAAGATAGAAATAGAACAGCATAGAAAAGGAGGCTGAATTGGACATTTTTTTCCAAGAAAAAACAGTGCCTGAAGAGGAGGCAGGGACTCCTTGCTTTCTTTCTATCATGGGGTAGCGGGGTGGGAGGAGGAGAGAGGGAGCGAGGGAGAGAGAGAGACTTAAAGTCTAGTACCTGTGGAGTTGAACAACAGCCTAGGCTAGAGACCTCCAAACTTGGCAACTTTAAGACTTGTGGACTTCAACTCCCAGAATTCTCCAGCCAACTATGCTGGCTGAGGAATTCTGGGAGTTGAAGTCCACAAGTCTTAAAGTTGCCAAGTTTGGGGATCCTTGGCCTAGGCCTTGAAGCTGAGGAATTCTGGGAGTTGAAGTCCACAAGTCTTAAAGTTGCCAAGTTTGGGGATCCCTGGCCTAGGCCTTGAAGCTATGTGGTGTTTTCTACCACAATCACCTCAAAAACAAGGATTAGGCTGCAATTGGGGAATCATTAATTGGAGCAGTTATTCTCTGTATTAACTCTCCTTGCTTTACTCCTTCCTCCTTCCCTCCCTAGCTCCACACATCAGGAGTAGCCCTACCAGTACATTTGCGGTTCCCTTCATCATATTGGAACCCTGGGCGGGTTAGTTTACATCTGAAGTCTTCCTCCCAGAATTCAGCAAACCAGATGTTGCGCCGATTGTTCTCCAAGGAACGGGTGGTGAAGTATTGGTCAAAACCTGGAAAGAGAACAAGGAGGAGGTGTGGGTGGGGGTGTCATGGCTTTGCAGACTTTTATTTTTTTTCCCAAAGAACCATCAACTTTTTTTGAGGTAGTTGAATCATGATCTGCCATTTCATCTCTCAGTTTGTATGCTATTTCCGTGTGAAACAGATTTCCTTCTTTGGGTCACTTTTAAGAGCAACTTTGCTGTGCTGGTTCATTCTCATGCCATATGTGTGTAAATGTGTGTTAGCATCTAGTCATCGAGTACTTGGATAGAGAGAAATTGTGGTTTTTAATATGTCAAGTAGAAACTTCAGTAGAATTACTCATTCCTGCCAGTCAAACTTTATCTTTCAGAATTCATTCCCTTGAGAGAGCGCTATTCTCTGTTACATTTTGTCACTATAATTTATCCTTTTATTTTAGAGACATTAACAAAGTCTTTCGAGTCTCAGTCATTAGCAGATTGAAATCCCTAAGCACAAGTATCTATCTGGGGCAGAATAGAGGGAGCCGGGCTTCATCCCACTCATTGGTCTTCCCAGCTCTGAAGAGTTGCCTTATGTCTATTAAATCATGACTTCTCCGTCACCTTAAAATGGATTAGTTGCCAATAATGCATTTTAACATCCTCCCGCATTCACAACCCAGGGTCTTAGAGAACAGTGCTTAAGAATGAAATGCCTTTTTAAAATGAATTAATAAACAGCTGTGCTCAATAGGAAATGAAGGAATAGGGAACATGATTATTTAAGGATACATTTTCCAAATATGTACTTGTTGGCTTGACATATGCAATTGGGACATATGTATCATTGTTAAACTGAGGCAGCTGTGAGTTCTAGAGGGTTAGTTTTACACAAACCAAGCATGGCACTTTTAAATTAAACTCCCATGAATAGCCATGTCATGCAAACATAGGAAAGAAGATAACCATTGGTTTAAATTAGGACTGCCACATCTGGGCTGCAAGCTGTTGAGAAGGCTAATTCACACATGCTACTAAGTTAAGGCCACCATTTTGGGTAGCAAAGCTTTAATCATGGAATCCTCTGAGCTTGTAGTAGTAGTTTGCTTAAATGTAGATGTTTCATTACCTTCAGTGCTACTGGGTATGGGGTTTGCTCCCTGTTTAATTACAGTAGCTAGCCCTCCTAGTGCTGTTGATGGGGTTTTCTCCTTGGTAGTTCCTTAATTAGGGTATTGTTTTCTGCATGATTATTGTTCATCCCTACTTATCTGGCTGTAGGCTGCTGGAGAGGATGTGTTCTGGTCTTTTTGTTTCTTTCTTAACCTTTTTATTGTCTCTCTTCAATGGTGTATAAATGTGGCTTATTTCTATGTGTCTGTTAATGGCTGATTTGCTTGAATGCCAAGCTTCCAGAAATTCCTGGTGGTTTTAGATTTAGCTTAGTCTAAGATGCTTACAGTTTCCCAGTTAAAACTGTGCTTGAGTCTATCCATGCACTCTGAGATTAAGGATCCCTAGTTCTAACTTGCCACTAGCAGCAAGAGTTACTTTTCTGCCACCTACTGGTGTCCGTGATTTTTATGGTTCTGATCCCCAGCCCTTGTTAAACTTTTCTCTAGTGTTCAACTTAGATGATCCTGCAAAATGGGTGTTAATAGGAGTTCCCTCTCACCCACTGTTTTACTTTCCATCCATTTAGTAGTATAAGGGTAATGAAACAGACAGAAAAATGATGGAGGTAGGTAGAAAAGACAACCCTGTCTTTTCAGAAGAATAACAAATGCAGAAATGACATTCATTCTGGAGGATATCTGTCACCAGTTTGCCCAGGGCAATGCTGGTCATTTTCTATAAGGTCTCAGGAAGGAAAGTGAATCTTAGAGTCATGGCAGAGTGGACCAGCTCTGTCATGAGATCTCAGCCAGTTTGTGTTTCTCCCCGTTCTCCCAAATTGAACACTGTTGCTCTCCTCTAAGCTTTCGTTACCTTCAATTGAGGCTCTTTTGGGTAAGATGGTCACTGCTCCTTCTGCCACTTCTTCTTGCATCAGAATGGGGGAGATCTTGGAGCCCCAGCTGTCGGAACCTACCCAGAGGAACTGGCCTGTCAGATTGGCAAAACGGGCGGCTTCCAGCACTCGTCTGCAGGGGTGCAATGAAAAAATGAGAGTTAAGTATATGTAACATAAAATAAAAAACTTGATCAAAAGAAAAGAGAAAAAAATGAGAAGGATTCACGACTAACCCCTTATGCAAGATAAAACATGCCATGTCAATCAACTTTTTTTGCTGAATCCCTATGATGTTGTGCTGCATGGACATCTTATCCCCAGCTTTTGCGTGAGATAGACTTGAGTCTACTTTGGCCATACCTGTGATGACCTGGGGCGTGGCACAAAGGCAACACAATCAAATAAGCAATAAGAGTCCCTTTATTATCTCCAACTGTGCCCCCAATATCCAGGTTACCTTTGGCTGGAGAAAAACTCTCCCAGGAACAGCCTTTAACTGGAGAAAATTCAGTCCAAAACAAGTTACACACAGATTGTAACTAAAAATCCAAACAAACCAAGCTACAGTAATTAACGTGACAGGGCAGGAGAAGGACTTTCAGACTTGAAAGCATGGCAAAACTCACACAGTTGGGAAGACGCCAGGAACACAGATAAGCCAGGACTATACCTGATAAATTCACAATTTGCTCCCAACAGTTTGCTACGCACAGCTTCCCTTTTTAAACACTGTGTTCCCAGCTGCAGCTAATGAAGGGAATCAAGGCCCTTTCCTCCCCCGTAAGCCATGCAACTCACGTTGCTCCCTTCTCCGTTCCTCCCTGGGTGCCCTAGGATGAAGAGGAGGTGGGCCTGGGTCTTCCTCTGAATTCCCTCTCCCTTGCTTTACCTTTCCCCTGCTCTGCCCAGATGGACTTTGCCCTTCCCCAATTTCTTCCACATCCAACGGAGCCACACTCCCACTCTCTGTCAGCTGTTCGGCCTCCCCCTCCGAATTAGATTCCAACAGGGGCATGACAATACCAGTGTTTTGCTCCTTATTCCAACTGATGCCAGGAAAACCTCAAGGTTTGTATGATCTCTTAGGCTATCTACCGTATTTTCCGGCGTATAAGACGACTTTTGAAAGGAAAAAAAGTCAACCGAAAATCGGGGGTCGTCTTATACGCCCGGTCGTCTTATACGCCGGAAAATACGGGTACATCAGGAGTGAAGCTTGAGCGCTTCGAGGGGCTGGTTAACAAGCAGGAGCGAAACCAAAACGGAGCCACTTCCCCACCACACCGGCGTCGTCGCCGGGAGACGCTCCTCCCCTTCCCGAACAGAACAAGATGGCGGCCGCTCTGCCGGCCCATCATGCTCCGCGGGAGGCCGGGTCGTCTTCCGTGTGTGGGGGAGAGAGACCGAGAGAGCCGCCCTGGGGCCGGAGGAGGAAGGTTGTACGGTCGGCTGATGCGAGCGCGAAGGAAGGAGAAGCATCTTAGTTTACAAATCCTTGCAGCTTAATTTTGAATACCCGTATTTTCTGGTGTATAAGATGACTTTGAAAAAAGTCAACCAAAAATCGGGGGTCGTCTTATACGCCCGGTCGTCTTATACGCCGGAAAATACGGTAACTTTACATAGGAAAGCCAAGGGACTAGCAGTGACTGGGAATTAAAACACTAAAGCAGGGTAGGGATCTTCAATGGGGACCACAAATTTCATACTGAAATAGTCTTCTGCAAACTCAAGACTGAGTGGAGACTGCTGCATCTCAACCACAGGGAAAGTGTAACTAGTGAATTCAGAACTGCAGCTATAAGCCCCCACATAGCTAATGCTAAGCTAGGACTAAATACTATTACTGCTGCGCTGAGCCAGAAATAGACACCTTTTTATTCCTATACATTTACGGGGAAAACAAGAGACATATCTAATGTTGGAAAGACATTGGGAGATGGTGGTGTGTAGAGGTTGTGGGAGTATGTTAAACCTAGTAGAGGTTAAAGGCAGATTTAATATTCTATGAAAATTATGCAGGGGCAAATGAGTGATTTTGCTGACAGATTTCAGAGGATGATCTGCTGTGATCTGGGAGTTAGAAAATAGGAGCTGGAAGGCCAAATGTGGATTTGAAATTGCCTACTCCTTGCATGATGTGTTTGGATCATAGTATTTTGATCTAGCGTAAAACTCATGGATGAATTAATCACTGTTTAGTTAATTCTTGATTCGAATTTACTGCTTTTTAGCTGCTCCTATTGTGTATCTCTCTGGATTGACAAGAGTTTTGGATGGAACGCAAAATCCAAACAGACCTAATTAGGGACCATAAACAGACCACATACTTGCACATCAGTTGAACTAGGCAAACTAAAAACAAGCCATACTTTCAATTTAGTTTAATTTAATCATTCCCTGAATAGCTTTCATTTGCACATCATACTAAGCTGAAAATAATTTAGTTGTCCTGTTTCCTTGATAATTTTGGACCAGATTAACTCACTGTACTATGTGTTGTCAGGATGAAACAGAGGAACTCTTAGAAGGGAGGCAGAACACAAATGTACAAAAGACAAAAAAGCAGATGGCACATTTACTTGATGTCGTCCTCGTTGGCGAAAATGATGATGCCGCGGGCATTGGGGGTCTCCATCAGTCTCTTGATCATTTTGTTAAACTCTCCTGGCTTGGGTTCTCGCGGGATCTTGATGGACTGGGCAATGCACACTCCACCTGCCAGGTAGGAAAAATGCTTTAGGAAATGATTGGGAAAACTTGGTTTAGTGGCTGAGCATCTGCCTTATACACAGAAGGTGCAACAGCTTCTATTTAAAAAGAAGTTGGTTGCAGATTGTGGTGAGGTCTCATGCTGCCTGACATGATGTCCCAAAGGCTGACTGTTGCTTTGAGTAACAAAGAACCCTGGTCTATATTTTGGCAAGTTATCTGATCTGGAATAAGACCCATTCCTTTGTTTCTATTCTGCTCTTCAGTCCCAAAGAAGATTATTTTGAATTACTTCTCAGTCTTTCTGGCCTGATACTTTGCTGATGTTTCATATTTCTGTGCACAACCCAAAGTTCTTAAAATGGGTTCAAGAAAGCTTCATAATCACTAGAAGCTTTCAGAACTTCTCGTGGTCTAAGCTATATTAGATGCACCATATATAGAAACAGAGAAAACTGACTAAGAAAAAGGCCTAGTGGTCCATTAAATCTGCCTGATTATTATTTTTTCTTATTATTTTTCTTTTCTTTTTAATTATTATTTATTATTATTATTTATTTGGACATGTGTTTATCCCAAGCATTTTTTAAACTCAGCAATTGATAATTGACCAACTATCTCTGCTGGAAGTTGGTTCCAAAGTTTCGCTACTCTTTTCTGTGAAGTAATACTTCCTGACATTACTTTTGAAATTCCCTCCTATCAGTTTGTGGTTATTCCCCCCCCCCCCCATGTGCTTGATTTTTACTTAATATTGAAAATACTGCCTTCTAGAACCTTATTCACACCTTTAATATATCTAAAGTTTTCAGTCATGTCCTCCACTTCCTTCTGTCTTCCAGAATGTATACATATGCCATTTCTCCAATGCACCATTTGTCTTGCCTATTTTTGAACTCGCTCAATCTTATCAATATCTTTTTTTAAGTGAGTTCTCCAGAACTGGACACAGTATTGCAAATGGGGTCTGATATATCCCCTATGCTTTTCATTATTCTGAGATAAAATGAGGGCTCTGGGAGGAGAGGAAGGGATTTAAAGAGAGTAAGGTGTGGATTGGAAGAGGATTAATACTCTCTCCGACCTGCCATGCAGGACAGACGAATCTCATACCATTTTGGAGAAATGGCTGTCCTTTGTTTTCTTGAAAATGTCCAATGAGGGAGCATTAATTTAATTTATTTTTAACTATATTTATTGTATATCTCGTATGTTTTAGTAGGCTGTACACCGCCCCGAGTCCCTTTTTTGGGAGAGGGGGCGGTATAGAAGTTTAAACAAATAAATAAATAAATAAAATCAACAGCTCCAGGAGGCAGGATGTTCCATTGCTTAGCTCTCACAGTCAGGAAATTCTTCCTCAATTCAAGTTTTGATTGCTTACTATAAAGCTCTCCCCATTGGTTCCTGTCTTAGTCACAGGTGCTAGAGAGAATAACTCTCTTCTCTCCTCCTTGTGACATCCTTTCTTACATTGGAAGATGCTATCATGTCTCCCCTTAGCCTTCTCTTCTTTAAGCTAAGCATACCAAGTTCCTTTAACTCCGCTTCATAGAGTTTCGCTTCCAACTCCCTTACTTCCTGTGTTGCTTTTCTCTAAAGTCTTTCCAGGTCCTCAACCTCCTTTTTTTTTTGTATTGTGGTGATCAGAACTGAACACAGCATTCCAGGTGTGGTCTGACCAGTGCAGCATAGAGGGGTGCCATCACTTTGTGTGATTTTGACACCAGACCTCCATTGATGCAGCCCAAAACTGCATTGGCTTTTTTGGTATCTGCAGCACATTGTTGACTCATTCTTAATCTGTAGCCTATCAACCAACAACAATTCCCTCCCCCCATCTTTCTCACTACTGCTAAGCCAGGCACCACCCATTCTGTACCTGTGTATTTTTTTTCCTGCCTAAACGCAGATCCTAATATTACCCAATGCTGAACAACATTTGGATCTTGTTTTGGATCTTGTTTATCAAGCTACTTTTATCAAGATCCTTTTAGATTTTGAGTCTGTCTTCAGAAGTATTAGCAATCCCCTCCCCCATAAGCTTTGTGTCATCCACAGATTTTACAAACATGCCTTCTACTCCATCATCTAAGCCATTTATGAAAAATTAGTAGACTCAGGTCAGAACCTTGAGATATTCCATCGCATCCTCCTTGTGGGCATAAACCCCTAAAGGATACAAGTTGGTGATGGTTGTTGTACCTTGAATCAGGGGTGGGATTCTACCTGGTTGGCCCAGTTCTATAGAACCGGTTGTTATGATTCTTCCCAGTTCGGAGAACTGGCAAATTCAGAGAACTGGCAAATTGCGCCACTAACTGGCCCCTCCTCTCCCCGCCCACTCACTCCTTACCTGGCATGTGCTCTATCAAACTTGCCTGCCAGGTTGCTATTTTTCCTCCCCCCCCCCCCGACCATCAGCTGTTCTGCTGTGCAGGGAGATTTAGATTAGCTTGAAAGCAGGAAATTGTTGGATTTCTTGCTTTTTAGCTAATCTAAAAGCAGAACTGAACCTTCCTTAGGACTGAAGCTTCTATTTTTTTCAGTGCAGACTCAGGTAGCAGATGGCAGAAAAGTAGATCTCTGAGTGAATCTATGATTCTGTGAACGACTCAATCTGCCTGCCTGCTTTTCCTGATTTTGGGTAAAAGTTGCTCTTTTTTAAAAAAATAAAAAAATATTTACATAAATATCTACAGTATTTACATGTAAGTCATGCCCAGCTAGTCACATGACCACCAAGCCACACTCACAAATTAGGCCACACCCACAGAACCGGTTAAGAAATTTGAATCCCACCCCTGCCTTGAATCCATCTGGTAGTCAATCATCCAGCCCAGATTTTTCTGGTTTATCAAGAAGGAAAATATGACATTCCTTTCTACAGTCTATTTAAGTTACTGAGACAGGTACCAGAATAAAAACTGTCCCCTTTCCCCAACCTAAAGAATTCCCCAACCTAAACAACTCAAACCAATACAGGTATGTGCCTGGATGGCTAGGTGTCGTCTTACACTCCTTCATGGGTAGTTTTCTCTTTGTAGCACCTGCACTCAGAAATTCATGAGGTATGTACTACTCACACATCTTTCAGTTCCTATTGAAGATCTATCTTTTCACCCAGGCATTCCCTGTACGATATACAGGGATCCCCTGTTACTAATATGCCACGTCATATTAT
Organism: Bungarus multicinctus; assembly: GCA_023653725.1. Taxonomy (NCBI): domain Eukaryota; kingdom Metazoa; phylum Chordata; class Lepidosauria; order Squamata; family Elapidae; genus Bungarus; species Bungarus multicinctus. The sequence goes on along the minus strand of CM042834.1, from coordinate 156,188,789 downwards.
TGCAAACCTCGAAGCAATTTAAAATGGAATGTTTGATCCCAAGGTTACAACAGCCAGCTTGAGTTTTTCAACATTCCCTCCCGAGATGGGTATTCAGCAGGTTCTGACCAGTTTTGCAGAACCAGTAGAGAAAATTTTGAGTTCAGAGAACTGGCAAATACCACCTCTGACTGGAAATTTTACAGTATCCTTCCCCTGCCACACCCACCAAGCCACGCCCGCAGAACTGGTAGTAAAAAAAATTGAATTCTACCAACTGAGATTCCCCTCATCTTTTGGACAACATTCGTACAGGAAATGCATGCGTGAAAAGATGTATAGGCAGCTGAAAGATGTATGAATACATACCTCATGAATTTTAGAGTGCATATACTACCAAACAGAAAGCTACTCATGAATGACTGACTACTCTACTACTATTTCCTGAATACTCATGCAGCCCAGCCTTGCTGGTTAGGAATTTGGAAATTACAGACCTAACACATGAAGACTATACAGTGGTACTTTGGTACTCATCATTAATTGGTTCTGGGAGATGCGATTAGTATCAAAAATGATGAGTACTAAACAATTTTTCCCCATAAGGAATAATGTAGTAAGTCACAAGGCAGCCAACACCGACAGATTCTTGCTTGTGAGTTGGGTACCAAACAAACAATGTGTATCGGGGCAAAATTTTCACGTCAAAATGAGTTGAGTACCAAATTCGATGAGTTTCAAAGCAGTTGAGTATCAAGGTCCTATTGTATTAGCTTTTATCCCTGAAATTTTCTACTATGCTCACTGTGAGGGGAGGAAAAGGACCTGCACACCAAATAAGCCTACAAAGTACTTGCTGCCAACAGAAAGTGTGAAAACCACTAGTTTATTCCTAAAAATAATTTGGAAAAAGGAGGAATTCTCAGAAATTAGTGGCTTGTGTACGTAAGAGGTAAAGATAGAATCTTCCTTGAATTAACCTTGACTCTTGATGACTAATATTGTATGCCCTTGTAGATATTTTGGTAACAATACAGAAGTGATTTACTACTGATATCAGTCAGTAGAGATCAGTCATGGGCCTGAAAAGAAGAAAATCTCACAGACTCGTCAGGTTTACACATATACAAAATCTCAGCCCGTGTTAACCAAACTCAACTGCCCGTATCTCCACAACTTGTCCAATAACCATATTTTTGAGTTCACGCAATGACGTAGAGGCTAAGATAGCAGAAGACATATTGCACCCCAAATCTCCAACTCCATTTTACTTTAGATTAAAATGTGATGAGGGTGGCCCAGCTATTGAACAATAGATATGGAAGAACTGGTTTATGTTGCATGTGACTTGCTGTGTTGAGCTGCCATAATCTCACATTCCATCATGTCTGGATCATCAACATGTCCGTCTATGCCCTCGCCTCCTCCATTGGCAACAATCCGCAGCACAGCTACTCCACAATCAAAGGCTCATTTGTTCCAGTGAGGACCTGGCCTGTTGGGAGCTTTTTCATTTTCACTGCATTTTCAGGCTGCCAATCTCTGATCCCATACAGAGTGCCTTTCCCTGCATATGGAAGCAGCTTTCATTTGTCTAAGATCATGGGCTGTTTTTCCAGGGAATTAGCAGCTTTACTGATTCCCATCCATCAGTTTCAGACATTGCTCAGCACTTCTTACCGGCTTCCCGGGAAATCTGCACAAAGGCATCGACTCCACTCTCGCCATAGTTGCCCTCAGAGGCCAAGGTAGAGACATAATTCCAGCCTAGCGCTTTAACAATGTCTACCATAGTTTGAGCTTGGTAAGAATCAGGAGGCACCACGCGGGAGAAATAATCGTAGCGGTTATTGTCACTGAGCTCCGGTGCTGTGGACGCATAGCTTATCTGGGGAATCTGTAGAAGAAAATCATGGGTTAGAAGTGGTGTGTTGTTATCCTTAGCCTCCATCCTTGACATATGCCAAGGATCTTCCTCTCCAGCCCTTCCTTATCCATTTAGTCCTATTTCTTTTGTAAACATATTTCTGCACTGCACCATCAAAGGCTCACCGAGCTCACATCATGTCCTCCTCCCTATTTTTATTTTAATCCATTGTGTTTTAGCCAATCCTCCCAGTACTGGCACAATATTAAGGCTAAATGGTAGCTTTTTTGTTACAAAGCAAAAATGCTCTTAAGAGATGGGGAGTAATGACCCCAGTGAGACTTAAGCTTCTTTGTCGACTGATTTACAGCATGTAGTATGGCTCCCATTAATAGTCATGAACACAAAGTAATAATTACCATAACTGGGTGACAAATTTTTTCCCTTTACAAATAACTTAGATCCATTTTCACAATATCTTATTTTCTTTTTCTTTCTTTCTTTCTTTCTTTCTTTCTTTCTTTCTTTCTTTCTTTCTTTCTTTCTTTCTTTCTTTCTTTCTTTCTTTCTTTCTTTCCTTCCTTCCTTCCTTCCTTCCTTCCTTCCTTCCTTCTTTCTTTCTTTCTTTCTTTCTTTCTTTCTTTCTTTCTTTCTTTCTTTCTTTCTTTCTTTCTTTCTTTCTTTCTTTCTTTCTTTCCCTCTCTGGCTTTGATTTTATTTTATTCCAAAAGCTAAAAGACAAATTTCCAAAAACAATCACAAAGACAGAACAAAACTAGACAAAACATTTAAAACTATCTTCATTAAAACAAAAACAAAAATGCATATATATATATATATTTTCACAATATCTTAACAAAAAAGCAGCAATGGGTTCAAAAGTGAAATCACAAAATGTTAAAGACCGAGAAATATTAAAAAATACTATCGCTTTTAAAATATTAGAAGTATTTTTTTAAAAATAGTTGCTAGCCTATAGGCATAGCATGTAACATATCTCCAGAAAGAAATAATTCCAGGATGTACTGTAAAATGTCCCCTTCTCTGGTAAACATTCCCTTACTTCATTGGTGAGGACTTCAGAGTTAGCCTCAGTGCCAGCCGCAGGATGCATTTTAAAAAGTGTTCATGAGCACAAGATGACAAAGCCAACTGGTTTGAGCACAATCTTTAGCAGTAGCTCTATTCAGGCAATGTGCTGGCTTGTAGAGTAAAACACTCAAACCACCCAAACCACAATGAGAAACTCCTGCCCTTCCATAACTTCAGTAGAGATCTGGTCTCCATGGATACAATGTGATGCTCATCAGTGGGGAAAAGTCTTGGACATGAAGGTTTCCTCAAGGTTTTATCTCCTCTGGAAGCTTTTGTGTATATGCACAGCTTCCTTGCTGCAAACAGTGGGGCTCAAATGAAACCACATTATGGTTTAGGATGCTATGAACTATTGAGCCATTGCTGGGTTCCTAAGCATTTCTTATGCTCAGAGCACTTTTTAAATGCATCGTGCCAAATAGAATGTAAATAAAGTGAAAGGCGGATGATACCCAATCATTTAAAAAATAGTTGGCCTCAAATATTGCTAATAGTCAGCAATTGCTAACTATTAATATCATTTTAATAAGCGTCTTGTTAATTATAAAATTGTAGACATTCTGAGTTGGAAGGGCTCTTTGAAATGACTGAGTTTAATGCTTTGCTCCCTGCAGGAATCCAAATTAAAACATCCCAGGTAGATGGCTATTTAGCTTCTCTTGGAACTCATCCAATGAAGGGAAAACCAGCAGCATGTCTTTAAGTGGTTGGCTCTATGGCTGAATTATTCTTAGGGAGGTTCCCCCCCTCTATAGTTCCAATGGAATCCATCTTGTGTAGACCCAGAATTTTCAACAGTAGTTATGTTGACTGGGAAATTTTTTTCTATAGAACCACAATTGAGTGCCCTGCAGTATGCTCCCAAATCAGCACTGACTTTGCAAATGCACCTTTAAGGAGGGGCGCCATCTTAAATACCATCTCCTGAGACTGGAATCCTGATCTTCCCTAGGAAGGCATAGCTGCTATCATCTCTTTGCCGTTCAACCTCCTTCCCCCAAGTGATGTCATGTGAAAGGCCTGTCTTCTACTTACAGCAAAGAGGCGAAGGACGTTGGCCACCATAATAGAGACTGAGCTGGCAGAGGCCCCAATGACAGCCACCACACGCTCTGGTTTGGCAATGATAGGGGGCTCCCCATTGGAGCAGCGCACATCGGAAGTGTCCTTCTGAATCAGTGCCTGGACAAAAGTCAATGACTGTTCCAAGGCATAGGTGTCACGAGAGCAGGTATCCAGGATACGGGCCCCCAAAGTTATGTTGGGAAGCAGGTCAGGGTCACTGTTGATCTGATCCAGAGCGTAAAGCATGGCCTCCATCCGATGGATCCCCTTTTCCTTCTTCACCTCCCCACAAGGTACTCCAGCTGGGCCACGGGAATGCACAGGGAACAGGCCTCCGAGCGTGATGTCTCCTTCTATCTTGATTGAATGTGGCTGGGTGGCTGCTTGGCTATGCACCCAGCCTGGGCCAGATCCCAAGGCCCACAGTGACAAGAACCAAAACAGAGGAAAGTTAGTAGACTCCATATTGGCTTGCTGTCTTCTTGTGATCTTGGGATGGCTACAGCCTACGAACAGAAGAAGGCAAACATAGAATGGACTTGAACCCAACTCCCATTCCAGTACCTACTAAGAATTGCTATTCTGAGACAGATTAAAAGTTAAACGTTAACCCCCCCCCCACCCTGGATATTTCATTTAAAATCACTGACACATGCATGCCCAGGAAAGGTTTTCTGTTTAAAATGAGGATATACAAAAGTTCTTCCTTTAGATGCACTTATAGTCTACTCCATTATTTTTTGGAAATGTAGTTGAATATAAGCCAAAGTAATATATAAATAAATAAAAATCCACGTGTGAATAAGGCTTTGTTCAAAAACTGACACTCAAAACAATCCAGCAAAACTCACAATCAAATTCACCTATAGTTGTGTCTCAGAGCACCTGAATATTTTTGCCCTAATCTCCAAGCAAGCCAAAAGTTCAGGTAGAATTTGATCATAAGAGCTGTGGTGGCGCAGTGGTTAGAATGCAGTACTGCAGTCTACTTCTGCTGACTGCTGATTGCCAGCAGTTTGGCAGTTCGAATCTCACCAGGCTCAAGGTTGACTCAGCCTTCCATCCTTCCCAGGTCAGTAAAATGAGGACCCAGATTGTTGTGGGTAATATGCTGACTCTGTAAACCACATAGAGAGGGCTATAAAGCACTGTGAAGTGGTTTATAAGTCTTAAGTGCTATTGCTATGATAGAATCCTCCCCTTAGCTGTATCCCCTAGACACCCACAATTTCTTTGCCAACGATCGGTTTTCTATCGCTTGCTTCTCTTTAGACAATGTGAACAATGTGAAAGCAAAACTGTTGGCCAATATTGCTAGGTTTAATGGCATTTCCTGAGTTGGAAAAAAAAATAATTTCCTTCTGCTGGAGTTCTCACTGTATGATAAGCTTCCCTAAGGAGAACCTAGGAACTCTGAGGGAAGCTGTATGATCCGGTTCAGGACTTCTGGCTGTTGAAAATGGAGCCGCTGATCAGGTTCTCCTGGCATTGGAGGCAGTGATAAATCCCAAAGCATTTCCCCCCTAAGAATAAAACTGCCACAATAAATCTAAAACCTGCTTTCCTTTTAGACCCTAAAATCCTTCTGCAGCTTCTGCACTCAGCTCATAATACCTCTAACCTTGCTTTATTCACCTGACTGCTAGGGATGTTTCTTTACCTTTTGAGGAGGGGTGACCACCATGTTTTGGTGACTAAAACCCATTGTTGTGCAAGACCAGTTAGAAGTCACAACCAGGTGTGATTTTCCTGTTCATCCTGGGTTTACTGGCCAGTTCTTTTTTTAGGGGGAAATATAATGTTTAGGAGAAAATATAATACATGTTTATAGATTTATTTTTTTAAAATACGGTTATTTAAAATAAACGAAAACATTATTAGAGTGAATAAATACATTCTGTTTTTGACAGGATAGTTTTCAGCATTTGCAATGAAGTGGGAGGTTTTTTTTAACATTTGCTGAATCTAACCTGCTCAACATTTATTAAGCTGCAACCGTCAGCTCAAATGTTGGGCTATCCATTTTCTCCCTTATTTATTTTTTCCCATTGGCCACATTATTATCACACCCATCCCATTGGGTATGATGATAATGTGATGACAATTACTACAAGAAACCTTTCCCCCGTCACCCTGGAGCTTTACTTATAGGACCAGCTTTGCACTGGCAATTCTGGTGGAGGCATGCTGGAAATTGCACTCAGATACATGGATGGTGCCTTGAAGAACACCATGCCATGGGGATTCTCTGTCAGAGCCATATCTCCTAACTGTCAGGGATTCTCTAACTGTAGGATATGATGGGTCAGTGTGCGTGTGCGTGAGAGAGAGAGAGAGAGAGAGAGAGAATGAGAATGAGAATGAGAATGAATCAACATGAGCTGAAGAAGCTTCTTGGATGGGAAACGAAATGTCTTCAAAGAAAAACCAGATAGTCCAGCTGCCTCTTGAAAAAAGTACCTTTGGGATAGCCAACACTCATTTTTTGCCTTTGTTCATTTATTTTTCGTGTTGCTTGACCACCCATCAGATTACTGAGTATATTTATTTCTTGCCCAACCAAATCTTTGGTTTTATTCATGGGTATGTCTACAATACCCTTTATCATTCTGGGGTGGAGAGGGAGGCCATAGTAATGCAAAATTTGAGGCTCCCTGAATAAAACACTTCCTCTCCTCTCCACAACTTACTTCCTGGAGTACGTAAGTTTAAGACAAAGCTTAAAAGTAGAGGGAAAGTGAAAACTCTGAGAACTATTTTAAAAAGCTTGTGCTAAGGTCTGATCTGTGGCACAGAAGAGCATTGTCTTAGCATAGTCCAAGTGGATATATCCAGCACCAGACAAGGAGTGCAGCCAACTTCATTGGGAAGAAGTGAGGCTGCGGAAGGGTGTCTGCATTGCAAATCCTAACTGGGCCAGAAGAGTTTTCCCTTATCTGCCTATCTGTCCAGCCACGCTTTTATCCAACCAATCTCTTTTTTTCCTCCCTTTCTGCTGATCTGATCTTTCCTTGGACTCAGTTTGCCCCATGATGGCTAAAAAAACCTCAATTAAAACAACAGTCTAACCATTTTAATAATAGCTGTAAAGCAACCATCACATTGGGGAGGGAGAAAATGAAAATATAGTAACCGTAAAATAATATAACCACTAGTGATCTTAAACCTTCTTAAAAAAGAAGGTTTGGTACTTTGCACAAGGCTATTTGAGGAGGATCTTTTCTTCCCCCCTTTCTTTCAGTTATTTCTGTTCTTCATCCACTTGCATTATATTTCATTTCATTCATTTTATGAACACATTTACATTATACATATTTGAACATTTGTAATCTTCATCGTAAACTGGCATGAAGGAAGGCTTTCATTATAACCTCAAGAATCACCCAGTTCAAAAAATAAAGCTGTCTTTTTGCACTCATACAATTAACCTCATTAATACTGTCTCCTTAGACTAAGGATTCACTTGTTGAGATGTTTGTATTATGATAAGGAACTTTTTCCTGTCTTTGTCTAACATCTCTACAATCTTACGACCTGTATATAATATTGGGTTAATATATCAGTCATCGTGGAAGAAATAGTGTTGAGAAGAGCGACCTGTCAAATGAGCTATGGGGTTTTTTTGCTTTCTCCTTTTACATTCTTCTAAGCAGCCACATGGACACCAGGGAATAAGAATGGTTGCTTGCCCATGTCAGGCATCTGTCAAATTGGGGAGTTGGGGCCAGGAGTTTCGAACACAAACATCGACAGGGAGCAGGAAAGAGAGAGAGAGAGAAAGCGAGAAAGATTTTGGAGATATGGCCTAGTACCCTCCAGATAGTTGCTAGGCTAGACATCTCAATGCAGTTGAGGGACTTTGAGTTGGAGAAGGATGTGATATCTGAATAGTGACTCATTTTCTGAAAGTGAGGATGTTGAAACAGTGAGGGAGAGTAGGGCAGAGATACTTGGGCTGATCATGCAGGAATATGTGTGAGTGAATGTCAAGCAAAGAAAATGAAGCTCCCCTCCTCCCGCTTCTGCTGGTGTGACTTTGTGCTGGTGCAGATCGCTTGGGGGAGATGGGCAGTTTAGAAATATGAAATAGAAATAAATAAATAAATTTTACTAAGCCACGTTCAGAGAGCAACAGGATATCCGCTTTCAAGAAAACATTTCTTATATCAGGGGTCTCCAACCTTGGCAACTTTAAGACTTGTAGAATTCAACTCCCAGAATTCGGGGAGTTGAAGTCTACAAGTCTTAATGTTGCCAAGGTTGGAGAATTCTGGCTTATATGACAAGGCAGGGATCAGAGAAATTACAGGTAGTCGTGGACTTACAACAGTTCATTTAATTTATTTATTTATTTGTTTGTTTATTTATTTATTTATTCAAATTTATATACCGCCCCCTCTCCCTAAGGATTCGGGGCAGTGCACAGCCAGATAAAAACATTATAGATACAAATACAATAATTTAAAATAAATTAACAGGATTAAATAGATTGGCTGTAAGAGTTAAAAGTGGGGAATTAAAAAAAGTTAAAAAAAACCATTTAATGACCGTTCAAAGTTACAAAGGCACTGAAAAAAGTGACTTATGATCATTTTTCAGACTTATGACCATTGCAGCATCTCCATGGCCACATGATCTAAAGTCAGACACTTGGCGACTGGCTCCTATTTATGACGGTTGTGGTGTCCCAGGGTCATGTGTTCACTTTTTCCGACCTTCTGACAAGCAAAGTCAATGGGGAAGCCAGATTCACTTAAGAACCATGTTACTAACTTAACAACTGCAGTGATTCACTTAACAACTATGACAAGAAAAGTCAAAAAATGGGACAAAACTCACTTAACAACTTTCTTACTTAGCAACAGAAACGTTGGACTCAATTGTGATAGTAAGTCAAGGACTACTTGTAATGTGGTTTGGTTTAAAAATCTATTTTTAAAATAATATACCAATATATGCATTTGGAAATGCATGAATTTCAGAGGATGGATGGGTGGGTGGGTGGGTGGATGGATGGATGGATGGATAGAGATGAATGGATATTCTACGCAAAATGCACATGGTAGTGAAAATATTGCACATAAAAACATTCTAACTAAGGGAAACTGATAGAAAAACTATCCAAATTATTCTGGATTGGAGGCAAGAAGAAATAGGCATACACAGCTGAGTGAATAACAAATAACAGATAATCAGAGTTGGAAGGGACCTTGTAGGTCATCTAGTCCAACCCCCCCACCCAAGCAGGAAACCCTACACCATTTCTGACAAATGGCAGTCCAATCTCTTCTTGAAAGTCTCAAGTGATGAAGCTTCCACAACTTCAGAAGGCAAGCTATTCCATTGGTTGATTGTTCTCACTGTCAGAAAGTTTCTCCTTATTTCCAGGTTAAATCTTTCCTTGTTCAGTTTCCCTCCATTACTCCTTGTCTGGCCTACAGGTTAAGTATTTAGCAGAGTATCCTTGGTGTCAAGGATTAATACAGCAGACGGAAGTAGTGTTCAGATTGTAGCAGTGAGTATAGAACCACACAAGCACAGCAGTTGAAGTGCAAAGTCTTTATATACATTGATATAAGCACAGTCCAAGTCCAATATCATACACAGTTCATCCATCAGTAGATTAGCTTACTAACCGTTCTTGTTCAGTAGATATAACAGCAATACATCATCTTCAATACATCCATGAATCAATGGAGGAATATAGTTACAGTGATGAAGATACTTGCCGAGTAGTAGAGTAGAAGCCTAGCAAACTAGTAGCAGCATTCCTGTAGCACAAACACAGACACTTACAGCACTAGCCATGTGCTCTCTGGCTTCTTACTATATAGCACTCCTGCTTCCTGTAGCCAATCAGCATCTTGGCTACAAGATAGTGCTCAGTCATTCTGACTTTCAGCCATATATGGTAAACCAATATAGTTAGGTTTCTTAAAGAAACCTAACACAGGTGCTTTAAGAAATAACTTGACCCTTTCCTCTCTGTGGCAGCCTCTCAAATATTGGAAGACTGCTATCACATCTCCCCTGGTCCTTCTATTCACTAGACTAGCCAAACCCAGTTCCTGCAACCGTTCTTCATGTTTTAGTCTCCAGTCCCCTAACCATCTTGGTTGCTCTTCTCTGCACTCTTTCTAGAGAGTCTCAACATCTTTTTTACAGTATAATGTGGTGACCAAAACTGGATGCAGTACTCTATGTGTGGTCTTACTAAGGCTTTATAGAGTGGTATTAGTACCTCACTTGATCTCAATTGTGTCCGTCTGTTAATGTTAATGTATCCCTTTGTTAAAGTGGAAACTTCAAATAAAATTTCTGAGAGAAAACAAAACTAACAGATGTATCTCTCTCTGTGTGAAATCCCTCTGAACAAAGTCAGGCTCTTTTGGAGCAGAGCTAAATAGTGAAACAAAAGAAGACTGAAGTGTAGAGGCACAAGAGGAGGGGAGAAAATGCCTTGCCTCATCAGGGTTTTTGTGCTATAAAATCCACATTCCGTTTATGGCACCAGGTTCACAAGATCTCTCTGGAAAAGGGTTATTCTTCCGCAGACACTCTTTCTTTCTGGAGCATTCAAAGGACAGGATTTTGGAAAAGGCAGTGTTTCTCTCAGTTGCAGCCTATTCCCTGGCCAAGGAATATTACGCGGATTTCCGTTGTACAATTGTGCGTATTGCATATGTTTCTCACGAAATTCCTTCCACATCCTCTTACCGAGTAAATATTTTTACTTTATTTCTATGGAGTCTGCACTGGGAGAATTAAATGGCGTTCTCTCTGTGTGTGAGAACGATGGTTTCAGCGATGAACTGCAAAATAATTTCCTATCGTACATTTCTCTCTGAAAAGGAACCCCCCCCCCTCACTTTGATCTTAATCGGAAGTCCATTCTTCCATCTGTTGCTGCAGATGGAATAACTTTACACTTTTGGTATTGCAAAGTTATTTAAGGACATTGTGTGCAAAGAGTTAGGATGCAAGACACTGGGGGCACTTCCATACTGGTGCTTGGACTCCCAAATCCTTCAAAAGCAATTTGAAAGAGGGTGTAATCATTTTCCCTGCCACCAACTTCTGAAAGAGGGGTCCCCAAACCCCGGTCTGTGGACTGGCACCAGACCATGGCATGCCAGAAACCAGACCACACAAACAAAACCCCATCCACAGCATGCAATCAGCATGGACCTTCTGGTCCATGGAAAAACCTGTCCATGGAACCAGTGCCAAAAAGATTGGGGGCTGCTGCTCTAAGAAATAAGAATGGGCTGGAATGATCTCTTTTCCTCAGGTAAAAACTGGGGCACATTAATTGTATCGATCTATATTTTTATTAAAGTTGATCTGTCACCTCAAAAATATTCACAGGTGCAATCAGGGCCACAATGACTTAGAATTGTAATTCCACTCCATTATGGTTATAAATTGAGAGCTTTCTACTAGTATATACATACCCTGAGCGCCCAGTTATACATCCTGCAATTCCTCAAAGCAGTATTGAAACACTACATTTTACAAAATAGTAAAACATAACCACTAGGTGTAGTACTAGTTATCAGTTTGGCTGGCTTCAAAAAAAGTTGGGCCAGTTAATGGAAGTCATGGGTATCAATGGCTATTAGGTTTTATGGTGTGGGAGTGCTTTTGACAATGGACTGCCTTGTTCCATTGGTTGCTTCTCTGGTGAGAGACTGCTGATCTAGATGGGCCAAGGGTTCAATCCAGCAGGGGACTCAGTGATGGGATTCAAAAAATTTTACTACTGGTTCTGTGGGCATAGCTTGGTGGGCGTGGGCATGGCTTGGTGAGTGTGGCTTGGTGGGCATGGCAGGGGAAGGATATTGCAAAATCTCCATTCCCACCCCACTCCAGGGGAAAGGTTACCACCAGTTCTCCAAACTAGGGGTCCCCAGCCTTTTGGAACTCAGAGACCACCAAACTCATAATTTTAAATCTCGCGGACCAGAGACCCTGGGAAAATCCCCAAAAAACTCTGCAGGAACATTCCCCACCCCGTTTTCCTACTGATCAGTCATTCTTTATTTGGGATCGCAGGATACCGTCTCCAGCTCCGTTCTCAGGAGGGGAGAGAGAGACTTTTGGCTTCATGCAAGGAAAACAGCAGAAGCAGCAGAAGTCTTTCTTTCTTTCCCCCAAACTCTGCTAGAAATGAGTCTTTGTCGGTGCAGCCTCTTGGAGCAGGATGCCTTGCAGAGTGCCAACAACTCATTTCTGGAGGATTTTGGTGGAGAGAAAGAAATATTTTTGTTGCTTTCTTTGTGTGCAGCCAAAAGCAGAAGAAGAAAGAAGTGGAAAAAAACAGCCCGGTGGTCAGGCCAGGCACATGGGATGAGTGGGACAAGTTCCCCCCCTCTGCCCTTTCCCCCCTCCCCTCACTATTCATGTTGTTAGCAATGCAAGTAACACAAGTCTTGTGTTCCTGCAGGCCATGTGGGCAGCGCAGCCTTGTGTTCCCTTGAAGCCTGGATTAATTGCTTTGGAGGGTGCTTTGGGGGTGACATTTCTCTGAGGACCACCAAAATTTTCTTGTGGACTCCAAACTATTAAAAATGTCCACTACTGGTTCTCCAGAACTGGTCTGAACCTGTTGAATACCACCTCTAAGGGTGGTATTTATGTGCTTGCAGTATGTTCTTATAAAGTTCAAAGATACATATAGATGAGAGCTTGAGCACCTAACTCTGTGGTGCAACCAGAACAATCTGGAACTGAACTTGCTTAAAACTGTATAGAAATGAGAGTGGATTTTAGGAGGACCTTTCCTATTCTACCATGTCTTACTATATTTGACAGTACAGTAACAGTAGTAGAATCTTTCAAGTGTTGGGGGGTTCTATAATCTCCCAGAATTTGAAATGGACACCTAACATTAGAACCATCATTAAAAAGACAAAACAAAGATTGTTCTTTCTACGTCAACTTAAGTTCAGAGTTCTGGCCCAGGAGCTGTTGATACTGTTCTGTCAAGGAATTATGAATCTGTCATTTGTACTTCTATAACTGTCTGGTTTGGTACAGCAACTAAACTGGACAGGCACAGACTCTAATGGATAGTTAGGACTGCAGAAAAAAACAATTGCTACCAGCCTGCCTTCCATAGAAGACCTATATATTGTGTGGGTCGAAAGAGAGCTGAGATAATAACTGCAGTCTCCTCACATCCTAGACATAAACTGTCTCAACTTCTCTCCTCAGGATGTCGCTATAGGGCATTATATGCCAAAACAACTAGACACAGGGATAGTTCTTTTCCTTTTGCCATCATTTTCTGCTGAACACCTAATTCTCATAGTACTGTCTTATGTCTAACCCATGTTGTATGGCTGTAGTATTATTATACTACAGTTATTATATGACAGTATTATATTGCTGCACCAAGACAAATTCCTTGCGTGTTTAAACGTCTTTGGCCAATAAAGCTATCCTGTCCTGTCCTGTCCTCTCCTCTCCTCTACTATTCATCTTCTCTATTACCCCTTCTTATTGGTATCATCATCATTATTATTACTCTGTTGCGTGTACATAGAGAGCTTCTGCATCAGAGACAAATTCCTTATGTATCTAATCACACTTGGCCAATAAAGCTATTCTATTCTATTCTATTCTATTCTATTCTATTCTATTCTACTCTACTCTACTCTACTCTACTCTATTCCATTCCATTCCAATTCCAATTCCAATTCTAATTCTATTCCTATTCTATTCTTTCATTTTCACCTTTTTCAGGAGCACAGAAATAGTTTTCATAGTGAAGAAATTCAAATTTTCTATTATGTGTTTCTGCTACGGCAAAATCCTCCTTCCTAAAGAGGAGAACTCTAAATAAAGAACCGTCCTAAATTAAGAACCATAATCAGTTCTTTATTATCAATTGATTAAAGGTGGCCATTGTACTGCACATTTAACTATACATTTACATTTTATAACTGGAGACATTTCTCTTAAACAACAGAGCATTGCAATTTTTGCTAGCTATTTTGATCCAGATCGTATCTATTATTAATTCTTTGAATAAGGTTTCATTGTATATATCATACTTGATTTCACTCTTATTATTTAATTTTTCATTGCTATTAATGCATAATCCTCTTTGATTTTAATAACCAACTTGGGTTTTATCTACAACCAGCCAAATTGCTGTAGGATGACTACATTCAATTTGGAATAATTTGGCCTTCCCAAGTTGTAATATTTCTCCTGTACAAAAATATTTCTTTGGGGGCGTAATGAAAATTCAGATACTATGAAGTAGGAAAAATACTACAAAATACCTCCATCTCCCTCTCTGTATATATTTAGGGGCGATAACTCCATCTTCAACATAGCTTTGTTAACCAAATAAGCCAATTAGCCTTTCTATCTCTGCTTCAGATAGCTTGTCTCTTCTTCAAAAGTAAGCACAAGTATAGAACAAACTAACCTACTGCCAAGTCAAAGTTGATGCAATTGTGTTGTCATTTTTATACCCATACACACTGAATACAATATATTAGCCCTGGTGGCACAGTGGTTAGAATGCAGTACTGCAGGCTACTTCTGCTGACTACCGGCTGCCTGCAATTTGGCAGTTCAAATCTCACTAGGCTCAAGGTTGACTCAGCCTTCCATCCTTCCGAGGTGGGTAAAATGAGGACCCAGATTGTTGGGTCTGACTCTGTGCTGACTCTGTAAATCGCTTAAAGGGGGCTGTGAAGCACTGTGAAGTGATATATAAGTCTAAGTACTATTCCTATATTAACATCTGCTACAAAACTGCCTTTGAACTTGTGCCTGCCACAGCCAGCTTCTGCTTCCAGTTAGGAGATCTGTTATTGTCATTATCGTTATTGTTACCTCTGATGAGGAAGAGCTACACAGGAATGATTTGCCAGGAAGGCAGTTCTACCCAAGCAAACTTCCCCAGTTCTTTGACATCCAACGAGTTGTCCTAGACTTCCCATCACCTATGATCAATGCAACCATTGGGCCTTCTGGGCTGGCTGGAAGTAAAAGAAGGGTGCTCTGCTACCTTGGGAGAAATATTTGATCGAGGAAGGTTGTTCTAGAGGAAGCCTGTGGTTTAAAAATGTTCCTGGTCTTCAGGTTATATACTTGGATACACACAACAGCTGACTTTTCCCTTCTGTGTTGTCCTGCGTTCTATGGCTGACTCTCAAATGGGTTCCGCTTCCTTTCTGGCAACTATCCCTCCCTACCATTCTCCAGTGATCCAGCTGGCTTGATCCTATAGCTGGAGCCTGTAGAGGACAAGCTTGGAGCTTATCCTGGACATGCTGGGACTCCATCTGGCTCTCCTCTAAAAGTGCCTGTTTGGAGCTTCCCCTGCTGATGTCTGCAGTCATTGCCCTTCTGCCCATCTTTTCAGAATGCAAAGGGATAACAGAATAATTAAACCAGGGGGATTCAAGTAGCCTCAAAGGAGGAATGTTACAGAGATATCAGGGGAATCCAAAGCTAAAGGAGAAGATTTCCCCCCCTTTGCTTCCGTAGCTTTTTGCAACAGTTTAGGAAAGAAGCAATGGAAATGGAACCGGTGTTCAGACAGCTATGACCTAATCCTCCAATGTGAAGATGGCGGGATTATGAGGGTGTTTGCCTCAAACAACAAGATGTTTTGTGCTGACTTGGATTCTCAGGAACTACCTATCTACATCTTATCTCTAAGGCTAACTAAGAATTAGACATTTAATTTGGCTTGTTCCTTTTTTTTAAAAAAAAAAAAGAAGGTTGGATTTGATATCCAAAAATATAGATGTTTGAAGCAGGCACCAAGCGTGGTTCTTCTCTATTGCTATCTTTTTCCTGCCAATCAACTTGATTACAACCTCAGATCAGGATCAAAGAGTAATTACTTTGCTTCAAATGATAAATAAGACAAGAGATAAACAAGTTTTTTTGTGAAATCACAAAAAAAATAAAAATAAAAGTACAGTACATGAATATACCAACTTAATTTCTTTATACTTAATTTCTCCCTTCTGTCACTTCCTGTTGCTCCATGCAACAGGGCTGTATCTGCCAGACTGCCAGACAGGATTTTGCTACTTGTCGTGTGATTTGGTTGGCAAGTCATTAGCTTACTTACAAATTATCCAGAATGCCAGGATATTTTTATCCTAAGGGAGCTCAAATGATGGAAGGTTCATAGCAATACTGGAAGCAGTAGCCCATAGCTGACTTTGATTGATTCCCCCTGGATCAGAGACCATAAGGAGATCACAGGGTTGTAAGCTAGCTTGGGAAGTTGGGAGGATCTTCTGGACGAAGGGAATGGCAATTTGCATTAATATTGTTGCCCAAGAAGTTCTCAATCAAAAGGACTCTTCATGGGGCAGCTCAGTGAAAAGCACACAGGAAATTTAACAGATTTAACAGGGTTGGAAGGGTCCTTGTAGATCATCTAGTCCAACTCCCTGCTTAAGCAGGAGATCCTACACCATTTCTATACCTACACACAAGTCCAGGTTTATAGTAGAGCAGATGGAAGTAGAAGAGATGAAAGGCTTAGGCCAGAAGAAATGACTTCAGATGTTTGGGAATGAGGAGAAGCAGCAAAAACGACAGAAAGGGGGAAAAGAGTTGGAGAAGTCAAGGATACAATCCTGGGGGTTTTGATGCCGTGAAAACTAATTTATTTTGTTCTGCGACCCTGGCTGTACAGAAAGAATTTAGCTAGTGAAAGCGCTAAAGTCAAGGCTGCCGTGTTCATCAGGCAGTTCAGAAGGGAGGATATCTGATGAGAACAGGCTGGGAGGGCAGGGGTAGATGTCAAGGAGAGGATCCCTCTCCCTTCCAAGGAGGATTAAGAGGAGAAACAGCTGGTTATGCAAGCAGGATGGATGTGGAGGGACACTGTTTTTTTTCACTAATTCTTTTGGCTTATAAGAAACCACTTTGTACAGAGTTAGACCATGGTCCTAACTGTTTTCCCTAGCTTTTCCCAATCTAACATCCACCAGACTTCTTGACACAATAGTAGCTCTATACAGCATGATTACTTACTGTATAGTTAACTTAGCTTCAGTCTACTCAATTAACTCAATCTTGTTGGTGTGCATGATATATAGAATCCCATATTAATTAGCTGAACCGAGTCCACATAACACAACAAAGCAAAAACGTGGCTGGCGAGTTTTCTAGTACAAGGTCCTATGTAGTGATGCACACAAATTCATTGTCCTAGGAATGGAATATTCTGGAAAAGTTCAGAATTCCATTTCCCTCTGCACGGGGCTGAGTTTCCTCCCACACTTTGCTGTTTGAGAGATTCAGCTTGTTTGCAAAGGTAAATCCTTCAAACTGGAAGTGGTTTGCAGTTTTCTGGGTGCGTCAATTCTGAAATAGGTTTGTTTCCTTTAAAGCATCATGTGTGAAACACCTCAACCTGCTTCTAGTTAGGATGTTTTACTTCTGGAAATCATTTTCTCCAGAATGGCATATTCCAGAGGGATACTATAATGAAATGTATGGATGACCTTGAGGGAGGAAGGAGAGAGATGCTGCCTAGGGAATGATCAAACTAGAAGCGGAGTAGTCCTCGGTTGGTTGCTTAACAGTCAGAGAAAGAAATGTTAAGAAGGACCCACCCTAATTAATCAGACGGTTAAAAGTGACAGTGGGCAATTTGTACCTCCAGGCTTGCAAGATTTTGTTCATGTAACCTTACAATAAAGTAGTCTTAAAATTCTTTTTCAAACAGCAACTGGGCTGTTTTTTCCTTGAGGAAGAAGAACAAAATGCTTCAAGAAACAAAATGTTTCCAAGAAACTTCATCAGATGTGTTGAGGTATGTGTGTATGTGTGTGTGTGGGGGGGGGGGGGGTGGATGATAGGTACTGACAATTGAGACTACTGGGGGGAGGATGGCACCCAGTGTTCTGACCAAATACAATAAAATAGATTTACCTCATCTTGTCACGTTTCCTGTCTGGTTTACCAGGAATGGTTGACAGATAAAGAATGATCTAGACTTTTCTGGAAGGTTCTAACTATTAATCTGCACATCTCTAATGCTTTGCAAGGCAACCTGAAGCTTGCATGCTCTGGGAGTTATAATCCTAACATATATGAATAGAACCAAGTCAGGAGGGCTAGTCTAGGTTGACTGAAAGAAGGGTTTTGTTTTGGTTTTTTGGTTTTTTTAAGAGGAAGGACATTATCAGGAGAAGCCAGAAATTGAACTGGGACCCGAGGCCAATGAACCACCTATGTTGCTTCCTCTTTTACTGCTTCCTATTCTGATTGTCTGCTGGCCTGTAAATTTGTCCTGTTGATTCAAAGTTGAAATGGTAATATTATTATTTTTTCCCTGGCATGTTGAAGCTTTCCTGCACAGAACTTCTTTGGATTCCTGAGTCTTTATCATTGTTGAACAAAAGAAAAGTCATGAGCTGATTACTAGAAAGTGATTGAGGTTGTAAAAAGTCTGGCTGATAGAATAAGGTTGAATCCAGATAGCATGAAAGTACAAATATCAAAACTACACAGAAACTATATCACCTGTTTTCTCAGGTTTAAGCACCATAGTGCCTATGGGCATCAATATGTCCAAATTATCCTTTTTCTTCACTCTTGCTATCCCCTTCTTCCTCTTCCTCCTCCTCCTCTTCCCCTTCCTTCTCCTTTTTCTCCTCCTCATCCCACCCTCCTCCTCCTCTCCTCCTCCTCCTCCTCCTCCCATCATTCCATTTTCACCCTTGTTTATAAGAATACCACTGGGCTTCATGTGTAAGTTTTGCTAGAAAATAAAACTAAGAAGTTACTGTTATCAAATGGCTTGTTTAGAAATTTGCCCACTTGTCTGCTATCCAAAGAATCAAAACTAGGGCAGAACAGTGCCAGAGAGTTAAGGATGGTGCCAGAGAGTTAAGGATCGCCACACAAACTATTTTCTGACAACACCTAGGAAATAATAATTCCTGCCGTGCCCAGCAGTTGCTTATCCCTGTTGAGATGTTTGTTACCTAGAGAAGATCCTCTAGGCAAAGTGGAGGTTGAAAGACAGGTCAAACTCTGAGAACTCTCTGTGAAAGGTCATTTTCACTGTTAGATTTCAAGGAACATTTGCAAACTATATTAATGCCTTACTATGAAAAGCAAAGCTGCCAGGCTGAGGTCTTGTTAACCTATCTAGTTTTTTAACCTTGGTCAAAGCGACCTCAGGCTTAGTTAATGCAAACATTCCTGGGTGGCCAGCACAGAGATAACTACCTTTCTAGGGAGATGGAGCTCACTTCTTGATTTCTTCCCATCCCATCTCTTTTCTAAAGAGATAGCCCTTTTCTAGCTGATGGGCTTCCTCAGCTTCTTCAACCTGGTCCAGATGTTTGGAAAAGCTGATGTTCCTTCCCCGGTGCCAACTTGTCCATTTGCAATGGGTCTGCTGCGGGTGCCGTTATAGCAAAAGATCTTTCCCTCCCCTCAGCTTACCCATCTGCAAAATGGGTGAACGGTTTCACCTCTGCTTTCCTCTTTGGCCATACAACTAGTTCAGCTGACAAAGACCAATTGGGAGGGGGGGGGGGGACTCGCATCTGGCGGTCCCTCGTGGAAGAGCCGGGCGTTCGCTCCAAAGGGTCGGATGATCCAATCTTGGGGAAAGCCACACAAAGGCATTTCTTCTCCCAGGAACGTCTCGGGAGCGTGCGCAAGAGCAGGCCAGGAGCACCGGCAGAGTGGGCTGCTCCTCATGGGGCAGACCGGGCTGCTTCCCTTCGTCCTATTACTCTTATCCCATCAGCGCCTCTGCAGGCGCCTCAGCCTCGCCCCGCAGACTCGCTTCCCCGCCGGCCGCTTCTTCTTAAGGGGAGCCTTGTATTCTAGGACTGGGCTGGGCTGGGGGCGGAGGGTCAGGCGGCTCCACTTTTGCGGGCTCTGCTTTCGCCTCTCAGACTTTGCCTGGAAAGCAAAAGAACCGAGGATGCCCCTGAGCGGCAAGTAGAAAACGCTTTCCTGCTCCCGCGGGTTCTCGGGACGGGGAGTGGGGGGGAGCTTCCTGATCCGGTTTGAAGGCGAGTTGCATGCCCGTTGCAAGCATCTCCTCCTCCCGTGAGCTCAGGTTCAACTTGCCTTCTTCCTTTGCTTTCCCTAAGTCCGCGAGGAAAGCCCTCTGCAGATACTCAGGGCAACTCTCGTCTCCTTGCCAGGAACAACCGCCCCTCCCCACCCCGCCTTCTTTCCCCTCGTACCTGACTCCGGGGACTCTTGCCGTCGCCGCCGAAGGCTCCCCTATGGATCCCTGGGACTCGGGGGTCTCTCCGCCCGGCATCTCCGCCTGTTCCGAGAGAGGAGGCGACCGGGAAGACGGTTCGTCGGGCGCCCGAGGGAATTAAGAGATGGCAGCGAAGCGACGGGCAAGGAAATCCGCTCGGAAAATCCTCCCGTTTTAATGCACCCGGCTTTGGAGAGGATTGGAGTGCAAATGGGAGGGGGAGGGAGGAGAGAGACCCTCCCCCCCACTATGCATTAAGGACGAGAGAGGGAGGAGGGAGGGAGAACGCGAGAGAAAGAGGAATGCTGCTCTTTTTCTTTTTCTTTAACCTTTTCCAGTTGCCACCTCTCCCTCGCCATCCTCCCTCCCTCCCTAATCCCCCCCTCTCTCTGCATCCTCGCCCCCACTTTTCTTTCCTTTGGTCGCCCCAAAGATTCTCTGATTGGAAAATAGGTGTATGCGTGGCCACACAAGTGCGACGCGTCCACATATATATATACACACACACACACCCGCGCGCCAATGCACCTTCTCCAAGACCCCTGGGATTTGCCCGGATTTTCACCAAGCGACCCAGATGTTCTAATCTAAACTAACTCTACATCCTGCAGGACCAGGGTAGCCCTAGCACTCTCGAAATCGCCGTTTGCTAAACGTTTGTTAAAGGTCATGGTGGGGATGCAACAATTCAGCAGCACCAATTTCTGCTGTATCTAACCCCACCCGCTCCCCAAAACGACGCAGCCTTCAAGAGATTTTATGGAAATCTTTAGCAGCAGGTTGTTTGAAGGTTCAGTGTGGGCAGCAAGCCAAGCCACCGTTGATATTGTCTGCCGGTCTATACAGAGCCTGAGCCCCAGAAGTCCCCCCTCCCCAAAAAACCTTGAGGGCAGCTCCTAAAGCATTTCTAAATGTTGCCACCGGTTGTCCCATCAAATGCACGAAGCATAGGGAATTATACTGATTGCACTGAATGACTTTCATTCCATGCTGATTACATGCAATCCCTTTTTGTCCTGGGCCTGCCCACTTCTTTATTCTGCTCCAGTCCTTTTGAAGAGAGGTTCTTAGGATGTTACTCTAAAGTCAAGTGAAGCCTTTGTCCCTCTTCCCCCAAACAGGTGCTTTATTCCCCACCCTCCCCTGCTGACTGGAGAACTTTTGAAGCCTTGGACAAGTACAAGTTCTTTCCAGTTCGCCAGTGTATATGGAAGCGCTTGATTATGGGCACCAGAGATAGCTCATACCGTAGCTCTTATGACTACTAGTTGTTAGTCACTCTATTGTTTAGCCCTTTGCTTAATACATCTTCAGAGCTGTGCAAAGAATGCAGCTTTCAGGAGCCCTCATTTTAACTTGAAGCTGCATATAGAAGTGTCTTCTTTAACTGTCTGACTTTCTTATGTGCCAATTTCCCCACAATTGTCACATTGGGCATAATTTTAGCTGTTACCGCCAGTCTCCTCTTACTCACCTCCTCCTCAAACTTTAAATGAGTCAAAGGCTGTAACTTTTCCTTCCTGAAGGGTTCCAACCCCCTGCAGATTGTTTAAGTTGCTTGTCCCAACTTTGAGAAAGAGTTCTGAATCCTTTATGAAGATCCGATAACAAACTATACACAAAGCCAGTTTTTGTTAACAGGTTCCAGCAAGTTGAGGAGGGGATGTTCCTGGATTGATTCTTTAGTGAACTACTACAATGATTTTTACCTTTTTAAGGCAGCCAGATGCTGGATCATGACATGGTTAAACTGCTCCTGAGCCCTTCCGTCTTTCTCTCATTCTCTCCTTGAGTTACGTCACTCTGACACCAACTGTGTCCCTGTAAAATGAGAGTACTTTACTCTTGTTGTTTATTCTCTGATCTGAAAGCCCCTTGTACAGTTCTTTGCCATGCACTCCTGTTTTACTAATCTGTGTAATTTGGTCTTCAAGACAGTGCTGTCTAGACAGTATATAGTTAATTGGGAATTGGGATAGTTAAGTGGGAATTGGGAGCTGTCCCCTTAAGGAAATGCCTCATGGTAAATGTAGTTAATGCATCATGGGAAATGTAGTTCATGTCATGTGGTCACATCTGTAATCCTGATTGGTCACTGAATTGACCCTTGGTTGGGTTGGGGGAGTTTCCTTTACTCTTGCTTGGACCCCAGCCCCATGCTGGTGTCTCACCCTTTGCTCCATCGTTATGGGATGAAGATCACTATACTTTTACACTATGAAGTCAACTGTGCAAAGAATTGGACATTAGATAGATCTTGACATAACCGTGAGTTATACTTCAAGGATGCCTTGTCACCCAATAAAGAAACTTTGTATGGAAGCTTCTGTAGAGTTTGCCTGTCTGTCTTTATATTCAGCCAGCAATTAAAAGACAGAACGGACAGCTTCTTGAAGAGTTTCATAGTATGTGCTTCCTGGGCTTTTACCCATAATGAGATGGGCTGGCTTCTAACCGCTCGAGAAGTCTTCTTTGAGTTCTTTCCATGCTTGCACTTAACAAGCATTTTCCAGTCTCTTTTTTTTTTCTATCTTGCCTCCATGATGATTCCTTCATTCATTGCAAACACATGCTATGAATGAGACAATCTTCAGTTATTGTGCTGTCCCAGCCAGTCTATGGAAATTGGTTAGTTACTTAGGAATTGTGAGCTGTCCCCTTAAGGGAATGCATCGTAGGAAATGTAGTTAAAGGTATCCTGGGAAATGTAGTTCATGTCGTGTGGCCACATCTGTAATCCTGATTGGCCACTAAATTGACTCTTGAGGGGTTGAAGGAGGTTGCCCTCCATTCTTGCCTGCACTCATGGACTGATAGCATCTTTTCTATCTATCACTACGTGATGGGTTGGGAAAAGAACCATTTTTTACTCTGCATGCTGATATACAAAGGATTGGTCATTATAGAGGAGCTTCGTCACAAATGTGAGTGAGTCATGAAGATACCTGATGTACCAATAAATGTACTTCGTTATGGATGTTTTGTGGAATTGTCTATCTGCATCTGCACAGCCATAAATCCACCTATGTGCATGAGACAGACAGGAAAGTTATCCTTACTGTATCGATGTTAAAAGTATTTTCTCTCATTCGATGGGCACTCAAGGTGTGCAAAAAGTCAATTAGTTTTTGTCTCCCTTTACCTTGGAGGGATGTCAAGCCACTGTTAGGATTAGAGATGGAGGCAAGAGAGGCAGAAAAAATGAGGAATAGGACAGCAAATGTCATGTTGTACAGTTTTCTGCTGAGTCAAAGAAGTATGGAAATGAGTGCAACAGAGCCATGGGAAAGGCTACAAATACACATCACCAGGTTCTCTCCTGTCTGCAGGCTTTCCAATGTTTGGCAACTTAGAAGTAAGAAGCTTGAAGGTGCACAACTGCCCTTCATTTGCTAGCATAGTTCTTCATGTTGAGAAGATATTTGTATGTTTTAAGATCTGGACCCACATATAAGTGAGAATTGTATGCATTGGAGTCAGCCTAAGCAAAGAGCAATAGATCAACATCTTAATGCCACTGCTGTATGGCCAGGCCTTGATTAAGAGTAGCTACGAAGTTACCAAATGATGAGTAAAATCTTTGAAATTTTCCCTGGTTGATAGAACAGATGTCTTTATATTCAGCTATTTGTATAGGACTTCAAAATTGCATGGTCCTCCTTTCTCATTTCATTCTTCTGACAACATCCTGAGATGTAGGTTGGCCAAAGAGGTATCTGACTGGTCCAGCAAGAAAGCTTCAGGGCTGAGTGAGAAAGATTTTCCCCAGTGTAGAAATATGAACATTACTTATTCTATTGGCCTTTTGCAAGTCTGCCAAGACCAGGTTCTTCCCAAGACCTTGGAGGCATTGGGGACCTTAAATGGGAAGTTCCAGCATGGTTGCCTGTGTCTAATGGCTTGTGTTGAACATCAGTGTAGTTTTAGTTTTAAAGTAATCTTTTATTTTTGTTGCCATTCAGAGTATCTCAAATAGATGAGTGGCTATATAAATAGAATAAGTAAATAAAATAAATGAATAGAATCAATGCAATGCAATACAGTAGAATAAAAAGACAACTTCATTGCCCTCAGCAATGGGTGTCATGGTGGCGGCACAGTAGTTAGAATGCAGTATTGCAGGCTAATTCTTCCCACTGCCAGCAGTTTAATTCTCACCAGGCTCAAGGTTGATTCAGCCTTCCATCCTTCCAAAGTCAGTAAAATGAGGACCCAGATTGTTGGGGGACAATATGCTGACTCTGTAAACCACTTAGAGAGGGCTATAAAGGACTGAGAAGCAGTATATAAGTCTTCTGTTGCTATTGCTATATTTCTAGCCTGGAAATATTAGGATTGGCTCAAGAACTTTTGCTATCCAGGGCAAAGCAACTGACTTAAAACCCAAGATCTGATGCTTAAGATAGATTTCTAGATCTAAGTTGGTGCAGTGTGTAATGAATAAAAAGAAGAGCAGAGGTTCTTGAAGAAATGAACTGCTGTCCAATCTACAATCAAGAGCAGGTCTTACACACAACAGCCTAAATCCTAAACAAAAGTTAATCCAAAACTATTGGTCTGCTCACATAATGTTCTGTGCCAAACAAATGGGTTCTATTTGTTATGACATAAAGGGATAGCTTGGTTTTTACAGCATGTAATGCAATAGTTAGTGGGCTCTCACAAAATGTTGTTCCACAAATCCATGCTCAATCTCACTTTAAGACCCCCTAATCTCTGTGGAACATAAGCTAATTTTATATTTTCTTGCTGCTTTTCTTGCTGCTTTGCCTCTAGATCAGGGGTTCTGGAAAATTTAGAAAGTTTGAAACGCCCTGGTCTAGAGTGTGATGCCATTGAGAGGCTGTTGGGGGAAAGTCTATTTACCTCAGCTTCAGTAATACAGATCTGTCTGACAGGGATTGTTGTGAAATGAGGCTAAAAGAGGTCAATGTAAATACAAGTGAAATACTGTAGGAAAAATGGCCACTGTTCTGTAGTAAAACTGTGCTGAATTGGACATGGGAAGATTGTCACATGCGGAATAGTTCCGAGGCTTCTGTCTTAGCTAAAGATACATGGTCCTCTATGGGCAAAGCAGCTCCTTTAGCATTTATGTATGGCCCCACCCTAAAGCTTCTTGGACCACTAGGCTGCACTTTTTGGCTACCAAGTGGAAGAGGCCATATCATGGCTCAAACAGAGATTTCCATCCTCTCCCCAAGGTAGTGAGATGTAACATTTTCACAGCATCACCCTGCCATCATTGAAGTGATGTAACGTTGATGTAGCAGTGATTGGATAACTCTAGAAGACCCTTTAAATCACTACTGGGGAAATGGCCAAAGATGCAATGCAATCAAGTGAGACATCAGAGGTGAGAATTCACCTTTGAATTGGGATGGTCTTTAGCAATACTGTATTGGAGCAAAAGATGCTCTTGGCAAGGGACAACGTCTGAGACATGTGAGCTCTTGAGTCCACCCATAGAATGTATGATGAGAGGGCAAAATAACTGGGGCTTGTCTTTGCCCATTCCCAACTCGAGTTACGTTAGGGATTGCCAGATGCTTTTGGGACATTGATCAGACATTCTCAAGGGACATTAAACAAAAGAGGAATCCATAGCATGTACATAACATAGGAGTCATCAAACTATATGTACCAATAACAACTCCCAAAACAAAAAAAAAAAACACAAACAGATTACCCATAACAATAAGGAAACTTCAATCCAAAAAGAGATCACTCTGGCGGAAAAACAAATCTGGTCACGTTGCCAACTTCAAAAACCAATACAAAAATTTATGCCACCAGATAAAAACTGAATGCACCAATTATCACATTAAACAAGAGGAAAACTTTCTACACACCAATTCCACCCGTGCTTTCTACAATTTTATAAACAACAAACTAAAAGACTCAAGGTCCATCCCACCCCTGATAGGACCTAATGGTAAAGACTGCAACGACGCCACTATTAAAGCCAACCTCTTTAACACATTCTTTGGCTCAGTATTTGTAAACAGCAATGGATCATGCTCAGTATTCCCTAGCCGAACCACAGAAAACTATAATGATCTAATAGATATCGATTTTACAGAAGATAATGTTGAAGAAACACAGGTGCAATCTAAAACCATCTCTATCTATTGGACCGGACGGAATATGTGCCTACTTCTTAAAAATGCTATCCACTGACATAGCAGAACCTCTAAGCATAATCTTTGATAAATCTTTTAGGACCAGCTCCTTGCCTAACATATGGTCACAAGCCACGGTAATCCCCATCTTCAAAAAGGGAGACCCCAACCTAGTTGAAAATTACAGACCAATCTCCTTATGCTGTGTCACCTGTAAAGTCATGGAATCAATTATTAACCAATCCATTATCCTCCACTTAGAGACAAACAACCTACTCTCTAATAAACAATTTGGTTTCAGAAAAAAACTATCCAGTAATCTGCAACTCTTACACTGCAAATATATATGGACTACACAACTCAATCAGGGCAAAACAACAGACACAATCTACATAGATTTCTGTAAAGCCTTTGATTCAGTGGTACACGACAAACTACTCCTAAAGCTAAAATCTTATGGTATCTCTGGACAACTGCATAACTGGATAGAAGCATTCCTGTTAAACAGACAACAAATGGTCAAAATTGTGAGTGTCCTATCAAATTCTGTACCTGTCAATAGTGGTGTCCTCCAAGACAGTGTTCTAGGACCAACTCTCTTCATACTCTACATAAATGGCCTCTGTGATCATATTAAGAGCAACTGCGTTCTCTTCGCTGATGATGTAAAGCTGTTCAATACCACAGACAATACTGCTACCCTTCAAAAAGATCTTGACTATGTATCAGGATGGTCAAACAAATGGCAACTTCAAATCTCAACAAATAAATGCTCTGTCTTACATATTGGCAAAAAAAAATCAGAAAATAAAATACAAGCTGAATAGTCAAGACCTTGTTGATGATACAAGCTCTGTAAAGGACCTTGGAATACCCATCTCTAATGATCTAAGTGCTACAGCCCACTGTAACTACATAGCCAAAAAGGCATTAAGAGTTGTTAACCTAATCCTACATAGCTTTTTCTCTGGTAATATCACACTACTAACTAGGGCATACAAAACATTTGCTAGACCAATACTCGAATGCAACTCATTAGTCTGGAACCCACATTACGTATCTGATATTAGCACAGTTGAGAAAGTCCAGAAATATTTCACAAGAAGAGTTCTCCGCTCCTCTACTCGTTATAGAATATCTTATGCCACCAGACTTGTAATTTGAGACCTAGAAAACCTAGAACTATGCCGCCTTCGGTCCAATCTAAGTATGGTATATAAAATCATGCATTGCAATGACTTACCTGTCAATGAATACTTCAGCTTCAACCGTAACGACACAAGAGCACACAATAGATACAAACTCAAGGTTAACCGCACCAAACTTGATTGCAGGAAATACGACTTCAGCAACAGAGTGGTCAATGTCTGGAATACTCTACCTAACTCTGTGGTTTCTTCCCCAAACCCCAAAAACTTTAACCTTAGACTGTCTACTATTGATCTCACTCCTTTCCTAAGAGGTCTGTAGGGGGCGTGCGTAATCACACCAACGTGCCTACCGTCGCTGTCCTATTGTTCCTTTTATTTTTCTTATATGTACCCATTTCATGTATTCATAACTATGTATATACTTATGCCTATTATCTTGTAAGCGATTGACAAATCAAATAAATAAAAATAAAATAAAAAATAAATAGCTATTCTCACTTAGAAGGGGTGGATGAAAAAAGACAAGCATCTGCTCTCCCTTACTTTCCCGCCCCTAATTCTCATTGTTTTGAACCATTTGTCTTGTCCGTGTTGTTTTTCCCTCTGTCCTTGCGAAGGTTGGTTCTTAAGGTGCCCAGGGCAAAGGAGCATCGATTAAGGAAAGGTTGCTTTGGAACCTGTCCTTTGATTTCCTTTCTCTCTGCCCAGCAGCCTTTGCATTTGGCTCTCTGCTGTGAGATGACGAAGGTTGCCTGTTGGAGGCCAAGAAGCCGGCCTGTTTCAGGGAAGGAAAAATAGGAAAGGTGTCAGCAATTTATTGGTATGAATTGGAGTAAAGGAAACATACATGCTGGGCAAACAGGGTAATAGTCGTTCGGTTCACTCTGCAGCCAGCTTCCATGCGATGGGCTTCCTCCTGATGCGCAAGGGGGAAAAAAATGGGACATGACATTTTTAGCAGTGCTTGGTTCTTGAAAATGACAGGCCAGGAAAGGTTGTATTTTCAAGGGAAGATGACAGTATTTTAACGTCAGTTAAAGTTAATAGCTCAAGCTAACTTTAAGCTTACAGAGGTTGCAACTGGGGACAAAATAATGGAATTGTATAGAGCGACACAGTAGAAAAAAGATGGAAGCTTCGTCAGATGTGAGTGTAAGAAAAGCCCTCCCTACAAAATCTCAGCTAATATTTGCCCAGAGTTCATTCCAAGACTTTAAAAAGTTGGAATAACATTGCAGTATTGCTTAGGAAATGCAAAATGCACTACTGGAACTAATATAATAATTGTTACATCATGGATTATAGTCAATCCTCAGCCTGAAGATAAATCTGAACAGCATCAGAGCAGCAGGGGTGGTGGGCTATATGAAGAGGCAACTATCTCTCAGATGCTTTGTGGCACAACAACTCCCCTATTTGTATTAAGTACTGCTAAGCAGCTTTTGAACATGAATTGTACCATTCTTCGGGAAGAGTGGTGAATTCGTCTCCTGTTGAACACAGGTTAAGCACTCTTCTAGAAGAGCACTGGACTTGTGTTTAGCTTCCTTTGAAAGAGGTTTAGTGCTAAACCCACATTGAAAAGGAGTTGATATTTGGTTCCCTTTGATTGCTGCCATGTAAAACACCTCTATAAAGCCAGAGTGAGTTTTGACTGCTGGATAAACCTACCAGTCTGGCTATCAGTCAAAACCTGAATTCTCCTGAGCCCCAAATCATATGGTGTACAGGTGGGTTTAATGTTGTGTGCAATTTTGCAATATAATTTAGTTGGGAATGCCAGGAAAGAAAACAAGGTAGAGAAACAAAGAGTTACAGAATTGTAAAGAATGACTTATCAGTTTTAAATTGTTGGATCAACATTTCTCAAGGAGAAAAAAAAAGCAGCAAAACAAAAACATAGTTAATAAATAAATATTTTTTAAAAAAAAAAAATCTTTGCCTGAAGTATTGGAAAATATAATTCTCAGTTATTGGATAATCTATGGCAAAATGACATGTCTTCAACTGTTCTGCCTGTGAATATGAATGAGTGATATCAGGTTCAAGTATGAATTAAATTCCAATTTACTATTTTCTACTTTACTATTAAAAGAATTCTATTTTATACTGAAAGAAGCAGCAATGGCCTTGGCCCTGCTCTTTCCCATTCTCAGCTCTGAGCACATTCTTCTTTTATCCACCATCAAGAACAAATAAAGAATTTCAATTACACAAGTCATGATGATGGAATTAAGGTTTTGCGGAAGATAAGTTTTCTTTTACAGCGATTACTGTTCCTCCCCAGGAGTATTTTAATGTACATTTCTGCTTCCGTTTGTTGGAAATAAGCCCCTTCACATGGCCTTCAATAAGGATGTAAGCTGAACATAGTAGAAATGGAAATAGGAATGGAAAATGTAAGCTCCTAAGAGAAGGATATAATGGAAGAAAAAAACCTCCAAACTGGTCCAAAGATAGATAAGCTTTAAATGTAAGCCAAAGAAACTTGTTTTAGATTTGGGAAGGAATGGGGTATAGTGATAGAGGGAAGATTTAGCTGAGAATACCACAAAATCTGAGTCAATTAGTAAACAGTTCTGATTCCCCATTGAAAAATTCATATCATTATTCCTAAAGTAATTCATTATATTGCCTGTCTTTATTATTAAAGTTCAGTTTTGGTGAGAAATTGAGATGGCATTTAAAGATTTGGCAACTGTATATGACTCTGAGGCTCCAGAATACATACTTGGATACATAAAGATGCTCCTAAAATTAGAGGCATTTCTTCTTTTGTAGGGTTTGATAGACTCTTTCTTTTTCCTACAGTTTTGTGAGTTGTTTGTGTTAGGTGAAGCAGTTCTCCATTTGTGGAATTTATGTGGTATTCTCTTTTTGCATAATTATCTATTCATCTTTATCACATTCTTTCTCCCAAAATTCTCATTCTGTATTATTTCTGATGTAAATTTGTACCGCCCAATCCTTGCCATATATTTTAGAAGGTGTACAAGTAGTTTTTAATGGGACTTTCCCCACATAAATATGGAGAGTGGCCTTTATTTTTTGCTCACTTGATTGACCTATAAAGTCGTGCAGGCTGAAGGGTTCAAGGTTCAATTTTTTGTTTCAGGATATTTAATTCCATCTCCATGTATTTTCCATACAAGAAATTTAAAAAACCAGTTAATCTCTTATTCTACTATTTAACTCAAACATAATTGTGGGTCATGTGGGGTGGGGTGGGGGGGAATCGGGGAAAGTGTGAATGCCACTTTGCATTTCTAATGTGTGCTTAAATTCACAGGTGTACTTGGGCTAAACTAACTTATAGAACAGATTCTGAGGGGACGGCCTCTTCTGATTTCTTGGATACCTTACATCCACTTTGTGATCAGCTCTGTTGGTAACAGGTTTTGACAGATGACCAAGGCCACAGGTCTCATTCCTGGCCTCATCCCACATTAAAAGAATGACTAGTGGATATTTTCTTGCAAAAAGGCAACATTTAGTGGAAGGAGGAATGAAACCAAAGGAGCCCACTTTCCTTTACTTGTCCTGCATTAACCAATAGTAACATTTTCTGCAATCTCAAAGACTGGTGGGTCATATATAGCTTTAACATAACTGTGAGGAAGAGTTCTGTGGGGGGAAAAACCATCAATAAAAGAGAGTATAATTTGGATGCTGGTAGAGTGGAATGGTCGGAAAGTGACAGTTGGAAGATAATGGACACTGCAAATGGAGCTGAGCCAGGCATCCTGGAGCGAGGAGGAATGCCGGAGGAGTAATACCTCCTTTAAAAACCTTGGTCCAGCTGGCCCGGCTGGTAGCACCTCGCAAGGGCCTCTTTCCAGGGTTACAGGAGAAGATGGTCAACAGTTCTGAAGGCGGCAGAGGGCTTTATGCCCCAACGGCAGATAAAACGGTAGAACCATCTTCTAGGAGAAGGGAAACTCTGATTTCAAACGTCCACTGCCTTGTGCTATATCTATTATTGGAAAAGCCTTCAGCAGTCAACCTCGAGGCAAAATCTGCAGCCAGAGTCCCGGAAGCAGTTTGTGACTATGTACATTCACGTTCTGGTAATTCCTGTGACACAGCTGGAACTAATCATATTGGCTCTGCCGTTCCATTAGACTATTTCAGTGACGTGGAAAGGGGGAATCTGCTGCTTGGGGAACAGTTTATCCTCCATTTTAAATTACGCAGGCCTTGTGCTCTGGAGAGAACACTCCAGCTTTGCATACAGCATTGAAACAACATGGGAAGTGGCAGTTACCAGTTTCATAGCATGATACCAGTCTTTTGAGACTGAAGGATGCCAATTCAATTCAATTCAGTTCAATTTGGATGCAGAAGTATATTCTTAGGAGACATACTTTGAGACATTTGCCTAATACTTTCCTGGATTGTGAAGCCCTGCACACACTCACTCATGCCCTAGTCATCTCCCGATTGGATTACTGCAACTCTCCCTTCATGGGGCTACCCTTGAAGACTATTTGGAAACTACCACTGGTACAGAATCCAGAAGCATGGACAGTTCGGGAGATCCCTTGAGTAGCACACATGACACCACTGTCACATAGGCTGCAATGGCTGCCCATTTGCTTCTGGGTCCAATTCAAGGTGTTGGTCATCACCTTTAAAACTTTTTACGGCATAGATCCAGGGTATCTGAGGAATTTCCTTATCCCAATGGGACTAACCTACCCCATTTGTTCTGGCAAAAGGGGCCTGCTTTAGATTCCATCAACAAAAGAATTTTGGCTGGTGGGGTCCAGGATAAGACCTTTTTGCAATGGGGCTCCAGCCCGCTGGAATTTTTTCCCATCAGAAGTGAGATATATCCACATACTTCCAGCCTTCCAAGAGAGCCTAAAAACTTGTCTCTGCCACTTGGTCTGGGTCCAAGTGAGAGTAGGCAAGCCGTCATCTTGGTTCTTAATTTTTAATCTTTTTATTCTCACTTTTTTTTAGCACTTTTGAATTCTTTATTACTATCTTGTAAGCCAACCAGTGTTGCTGTATTGGACAGCAGCATAGAAATTTGATAATTAAATACTTCCAGTTTCCTTGCACCTCCCTCCCAGGAAAGTGCATGCCTATATTTATGATACACCTGCTAATTTTATGTCATCACTTCCCCCCAGTGCCTTCCTGGCCCCCAAAATTAATTGCATCCCAACAGCACCCAAAAATTGCCCCACTCCTGCCCTCATACAAACTTCCCATCTTGAAAACTCATTTTAGATATAGGAAGACAGAAGTGGATCACATACTGTTTTGTGGCAGAGCATGAACATCCAAACTGATAACCAGGGAAATGAGTTTATGGGTAGATGATTTCTTAATTGAATAATAAAGACCCATAAGCAATAAAACAATTGTACTAGAATGAAGTTAAATTAAGTATAGGGAGACTTCCTGGAGCTCTGCCTGTTCTTTTATAGTACAACAATTCTTCCCAGCTAGGGAGTTCAATTATGGGCTGTTCCTCACAGCTGTGTCAATGCACTTTCCTCCAGTCAACAAGCTGGACCCAAATTATGTTGACATATTTTATGTGCTTTGATGTTGTGGCATATTCCACCCCAGCAATGAGCCAGTGACAGATGTTGCCCTCCAGATTTAAGGCAGGATTCATCAGGGTGAGCGCCTGGCAGATTCCCCTGGAATCACTTACCAACAGAAATGATAACTATCGATCATTTTCCTTAAGGAGGAGGGAATTTTTAACAGATGGTTATTTGCCATAAGCCGGTCCCCAAATAGCTGATCTGCAGGACTGGATCTTTTCTGTCTATTAAAGCTGGTGTTGCTTTCTTGCTTTATTGTCAGCACCCAACCCCAGAAGATCAGGTGCAGTGCTCAATTCACAGGTTGGGTTGAGGCTGTCTAGTAAAGCAGGACACACGAGGCTCTTCTTTATCTGGAAGCATCCACCATTCCATCAGTGTGAAGAGGGTTCCAAGGGAGGGGCAACTTGTTAATTACAGGGGGAAGCCTAGTTAGAAAGAGGAAACACCTGGAAAGCAGTGCCCAGACAAGAGAGGGGAGAAGGCATGCCCACGTCAGCCAAAACTGGTCAATAAAGGCTGGAAGACCTGAGTCTCTAATAGTGTCCGCACTAGCTTCACTGAAGTAGACCTTTTGTATGGCAAGATTTGTGTTAGGAGAACAGGGAAAAGAACCTTTTGAAAGATGGTCGGAGGAGTTGAAGGTGACATCATCAAGATATATCCTCTGAAAATGGTTAGTGTTTTGACTAATGGATGCGAGGAAAAACCCAATATCTCCCAGATAGATGAGATTTGTGGTCTACTCTAATGTACCTGGAGGACACAAGAATGATGGTTTTATATTGTTTTAACCAATCTTTTCCTTTGGCTTAATGGCCCTGCATACCAGTTCTGTGAACTGCATAGAGTAGGGATCCCCAACTCCTGGTCCATGGACCAGCACTGGTCCACGGCATGCCAGAAACCGGGCTGAACAAACAAGCAAAGCCCCATCCATGGGGTGCAGGCAGCATGCAAAACCACACCACCTCTGGTCCACTGAAAAGCTTATCTCCACAGGAACTGGTCCCTCGTGCCCAAAAGGGTGGGGGCCACTGGCATAGAGGACCACTTCCATAGGAACTGGGCTGAATTAATATTTAAACAACTACAATCACTTCTACAGCCCATTCTTCTCCTTCATGTACACTAGAAGACCTTGGATCACCTGAACTTTGTCTAACTGTTCTTGCCTTCCCCCTCCCCATCTTCCCCTGACAATTAATTCATACCTCTTAATTAAAATAAAAGGCCCGATGTTTACTCAGCTGGATATAATTAATATTGGCTGCAACCTGG
Organism: Bungarus multicinctus; assembly: GCA_023653725.1. Classification (NCBI taxonomy): domain Eukaryota; kingdom Metazoa; phylum Chordata; class Lepidosauria; order Squamata; family Elapidae; genus Bungarus; species Bungarus multicinctus. Next base: position 156,154,434 of record CM042834.1, on the reverse strand, counting down.
GTTGCAAGCGCTGGCTTTTCCAGCAGCTGAGGAGTTTGGGAACGGATTTGACTGTATTAGCAGAGGAAGAGACAGCTGTCTCACTTACTGATACATGGATGGGGAGGGAGACTGGATTAAAAAAGGGGAACCTGGCATTAGATGCAGTGGGTTTACACAGGAGAGGAAACAAAATTATCCACAGAAATACATCTCAATCACTGGTCTAATTATACCATCCATTATTCCTTATTAAAAATATATCTTTAGCTCAAGCTGTAAAAGCATTTGTTTTACCTATGAAGCCGGAGCATCTCTCTCTTCTGCCCCCTCCTGCCCCAGACTAGTTCAAATAATCAAAACAAAAGTATTAACTGAAATACAAGATACCAGGATGGGTCTGTCAAACTAAAGTGACACCCCACTCTGTTAATGAATTACCAGCTCAGACAGAAATTCTGATGGATTGTATGAAATAGTTTTTGAATCAGTTTCTCTGGTTACATTGCTTCATTCATCTTGCTTTGTGATATGGTTTATCTTTAACAAGGTGGCTTCTTACTTAGATTTTGGGCATAATTTTCTGGAAATTATGACTTTGGGCTTTATGGTTGAGTTGTGGTGGGGCCTATGTATTATCATCCAGCTCTGGGGAAAGTGACAATTACAGCCAGATCTGCGAGGAAGCTTTTTAGCAACAATACAGTAGCACAAATCAAGTGGTAGGTCTTGGCCTTAAGTAAATCTCGCAGGTCAGGTTTTTCTTACCTTCTGATCTGACAAATGTCAAAGCTGACTTGAATAAAATCAATGCTGATTTGGATTTGGTAATGATGTCATATCAGGCATTTGCAATGATTGCAGGGGGCATGATATGGTCTTTAAGTGGCACCTTGGAAATGTGCTCCAAAAAGTAGAGAGTAGTCTCAAGAGCAAATGCAATCCCATTTAATCAATCATATCTTTACATACAATCAGTCACAATGAATTAATTTTAATAAAACTGAAATCAGATGTAGTTTTGGCCTGATCCGCTCCAAGTTTTGGGGTGGGGGTGCGGGTGGGCAGGAAGTACAACCTCAGATTTCAAAATCTAAAAATAGGCCACAAAAAGAACTGGGGTGGGGAAGCAAAACTGCAGTTTGAGGGATTATATTTTCTCTTCTCCGATTCTAGAGCCCAGAATTATCTAGTTAAGCCATGGGAGGTTCACAAGGGATAAAAGGAAAGATGTCTTCAGGATCATATGGTGAGCCTGAAGAATTTCTGGATGGTTTTTAAAAAGGGAAGCAATTAGACAAATTCATGAAGGAAGAAGTTATCCATGGTTACTAGTCCTGATGGCAATATGCTGCATTCAATATCCAGGACTCTCAGAACCATTTTTTTAAATGAGAAGAGGCTGCTTCCTTCCCTTTACTCTTGACCTGATGTAAAGCTGGAGCCATTATCTTGTCAGAGGGAAATTACTTACTGGAGATCTCTATCCCCACTCCCCAAATTTTTTTTCTCAGTATGGGTTTTCCCAATCATGATCATTCTGCTAATGTGCAGTAATAGTACATATGAAATAGAGCCAGGTTACAGAAAGAAATTCTTATCAGGATGAGACTGATATCTCTGAATAAAGGGAAACAAGATTTGCCAGCTGTGGATGCCACATACATACTTTTTTTCTGAAATATTTCTAAAATATGATAGATTCCCTATGGGTGGCAATTCCTCTCCCTTCTCCAACTTCTTCCTGGTTTCTTTCTGTAACTAAGACAGTTTATTAACATGTTCTCTCCCCCTCTGCTGCATCCTTTGTGGGTTCACCAGACTTAATCCCATGTCCTACTGCAGCCGTTTCCTGCCATAACCTGCTGGGACGTCATGTCACCCGGATTATGATTTACAGGACAGCAACGAAGAAGAATTTCAGGATAATATTAATCCCCTGGCCTCTTCCATGGAAAAAAATGTTGATGTTATCCATGCTGGTCTTAATGAAGTTTGATTATCTCCCATTTAAAGTGCAGGAGAAAGCAGCGTGAGATTGATGGATTTATCCATATACTCACTGGCTCATAGGAATTGTAAATCCAAAAACCAAAGGGAAGAATCTCCATGCCTTATATGTTCTATAAATAACCCTGGCCTCCGTCCTTGAGAGAACCTGGACAATTTCCCCACAGCAGTTTCTGTCAAATTTTCTACCACCACTGTATAGGATTCCCCAATCACTTTTATGCATCTGTTTGCATATTCTTAGATGGTTGCTGTGCAACCTCAGTACACTGCTGAGAATTTGGAAGCATATGGACATAGGTATCCATGGGCCCTCTCATATCTGTCTATCAGTTTATCTGGAAACCCATTGTTCCTTGCATCTGCAGATACCAGGAGAAGTTGAACATAAGTAGGTAAACTCTAAAGTAACCATGTATCTTGTCTGCCATTATAGATTCTCCAACTGAAGAGCCTCTGCAGTTTCTGAGGAACCCAGGGTGTTGAATTGCTCAGTTTAAAAGGTGTGTCGTAAAATAGCCATTTTCACCCTGTTGTCCTTCACATGTATTGGACACACCCGGACAACCAATTTTGTATCCAACCAGGAATTAATTTTACTTGGTATTTGGTGTAATGACAAGGCTGTAGGTGTCCCTAGTTTAGATTCCTTTGCAACTATGAATAATATTGTTTGCATTTTTAAGTAATGCAATTCCTCCACTTAGATAATGGATTTTTCTTTGTTCTCAGCATGATTCCAGAGTGAGAGATTTTGCAGCTAATATACTTCATTGCACAGGGAGTATCCAACTATATATTTCTATAAATTGTTTTTAAAATGTATTTAAAGGAATGAGCTATGAGGTATTGTGCAAATAAATCTTTCGCACATACATACACAAAAGTCCTAGATTTATATTCTAAGATTTCAAATTTTAGTCTAGCATTAGGCCGGGAGAGGATAAATCTCAACTGGTTATTTTGGGTATCATAAATTTATTATTTTATTCTTCTTCTTTTTTTGCCAATGAGAAAGATAGCATTTGAATTATTCTACATCCAATACCAAAATCTCTTGGGCCAAATTCAAATTAATTTCCAGATTTTTCCCAAGTTATGTATTTTTAATATGATGCAAATAATGCATTATATAATATAGATAGTGGCAGGGTACAGCAGTATGATACAATATAAACTTGAAATTGTTAATGCTATAGCAATTTAGATAACTTAAACCTTCCAGAATTAAAAGTAAAACATTTGATTCCAAACCTTCACTGCGGGTTATTCTCCCTTTAAAATTCTTATTTACTTTGCAATATATTTTTGAAAATAAATTCAAAAACATGCAGTGCCAGAAGAGCCTTGCTTTGGAAATTGAAGCATTTCATTTATTTTAGTTCCCTTATTTATGCAAAGCTCTCCCATTTATATTACAGGTAGCCACACATAATACACTTAGAAAAACCACTGTTAGATCTTGGGATTTGGATTTCATGAATTCTGTTATTCCTTAAGTTTGTACAACTGTACTAATGACCTAACTTATATTCTGAATCTGTACAATCCATTAGCAACACTAGTTCCCATAGTTCTATAGATCTTCCTATCTCTAGTTATTTACTTTTTGCCTTACTGTATTAAGTAATACTGTATTATATACTGTATACTATTACTGTATACAGGTGGGGAGGCTGTCTGGCCGTCCAGATGTTCCTCAACTATAAGAGACTCTAGCCTACAAAGTGATTGATGCTAGCATATGGAATTCAAGAACATCTGATTGCCTACTCCTCAGTGGTGGGATTCAAATTTTTTTACTACCGGTTCTGTGGGCATGGCTTGGTGAGCGTAGCAGGGGAAGGATACTGTAAAATCTCCAGTCAGAGGGAGTATTTGCCAGTTCCCCGAACTACTCAAAATTTCTGCTACTGATCAGAACCTGCTGAATACCACCTCTGCTACTCTTGCCTTATTGGCTCTTTCTGTACATGCTTGGAAATACAATCAGAATAAAACTGGATTTTTGCTTGGATAGGTCAGCATGCTCTGAAACAAAGCATGGGACTCTAAACTTCCGATTGCTTTCACTTAGCGGGTTAGATGAAGCTCAGAGGCATCCTGTAAATAAAGATAACGCTAAAGGCTGTGTTTGCTTTACAGCAGGTCAGCTGAGTTCATTTTGGTGCCCATAGCTATCATGTTGCCTATCTCTAATACAGGAGATGACTTTACATAACCTTACTCAAACATGTTCTGAAATGTTAGCCTCATTCCCTCCACTCATAATAGCTAATCAACATTTATTAATTTTACCCTAATTAATAATTATTCAATTATACCTGAAATACATGAGATTTCTATATCCGTTCATCTTACTTTCCTAATATCTGTTGTTGCTTGAGTTTTGAAGTACAGTACACTGATTGTGCCCTTAAAATGCAACTTCCTGGGTCTGGATTCCTCCATATCTTAAGTTTTGCCCTTACACATAACAATTGTCTAGCTATTAGTAGTCTAGCACCATCTAGTGAAGGATGGTGATAGAAAATTCATTTGCCACTATAAATACAGTATGTGATGATTTATTACCCCTTTCTCTATTTGCAAGCTGAGGATTTGGGAAGTAGAAGTTCCACAAACCTGGATAATACCAATTTGGGAAGGCTGGTTTTATAATGCAATGGCCACCGTAAAGAAGAATTCTTTACTTTTAATTACTTTTAATTAAAAAAAGTAATTTTTAATTACTTTTAATTCACAGTAAAGAAGTAATTCTAATAGTGCAAGAGAAAATGTTAGAAAATGAAAATTTGCTTGGTATCTCCAGAATTTTCATACTCTTATGTGCTATTAAGCTAGTGCACCTATAAGTATTTATCTTTCCCTTTCCAAATTGTTGAGCTTTGATTTTTCTCCCAATTACATTTCCCCTGCATTCCTCTTTTGGGGATCAAGGGGCTCTTTAATGACCTCAGAAGCGAGTGAATTGATTACCCTCTCCCATGACTCATTGGCATGCAACAGTATTTTTTTTTACTTATTACATTTCATTTCTCACCAGGAGCGTAGGGAATCTCAGAGCAGAATCCTTTCTATGACGATAATTCTAATAAAATGCAAATGTAATTGCATTGCACGCAGAGAAGCACCACTGAGATTAGCCTCAGACCAATTAGTTGACTGAAGCTGTTATAAAATTGTTTAGCTTGTTGTCCAATTTTCTTTTTGTTTCAGGAAACTGAGTATATTTTTTCACCCTCAAGTGTCTTTCACATGACATGTTGATTGATGCTATTTATGGACAAGTCTAGTCTCAGAGCATCACACCAAGTCTGCATTTAATGAGGGTCTCTGTTGTTCCATGAGCCTGCTTCAAAGATTGTCTTCCACGTTCTTTTTTTTTCCTTATCAAAAAGAAAAGGGAAAATAAAAGAGGGAGGGAGAGAAACAGAGCGAGGGAGGAAAATGTTTGCCCTTGATGGCCAAACACTCAGCATCCTCAAACAAGACTCTCAAACTTCTTGTTTTATACTAGTTTTATATTTTTTTAGTTTATTTTAGTTTTATTTAGTTTATTTTACTTTAATTTTAATTTTAGTTACATATTATTTGCATTGCTTCTCTTTCTTTAATCAGTCCCAAACTAGAACCTTAATGAGTTAGCCCATCTTATTCAGTCTCTAATCTAAGGCAGGGGTGTCAAACTCACAGCCCGCGGGCCAGAGCTGTCATGTGCTGGCCACGCCCACCCCTGCTTTAGCAAAGCGGGGGAAGTTGCAAAATGTCACATGATGACAACATGTTGTTGCGAGTTTGATACCCCTGATCTAAGGGATATCTCTATATGGACACTGAAGGTATGAAGGGGTCCTTTTATGTGCCATTGAAAGGGTGCAGCATCAGATAAGAGATACTAGGATGGTCCATTATGTTCCTCTAGATGTGATTTCTCACTGCAACTCTTTTTGCGGTTCAATATACATTTTAGAAATTAAATTTACAAAGCATTGTATTTTGTATATATCTTTTTAACGTTTAATACAGTTTTTTCTAAATAAAAAAAAGAAATTAAATTTAGTGGCAAACATTTTTTTTAAATGCTAATCATTATAACAAATGCCAAATCCTACAGAAGCCCAGGCTGCTGTTTGCAAATACAGCTGATCAAGGAAATGTTACAGTAATGAAAGGAAGTTTGTGTGGAGTAGGGATTCATAAAGAGGAGGGGGGTGCATTTCCTCTGACAGTGGGTAATTTCAGTGTCTCACTGTGTGACATTTGATCAAATCAACTGTGAAGTGGCTGCTGAATTATCTGCTCCAAATAGACATGATTAACAGGACTGGGATAGTAAAGGAAGTATGACCCATTATGCAGAAGCACAGTTGGGAAGCTTGTGAGTGGCTATGTCAAGTCCACAAATGCCTTTGGTGATTTCAGTAATTTCTTGCTGCTTCTTGGTAATTTTGGAGTATGTTGCTTTGCAAATGACTGACCTATTTCCTTGTAGGCAATCTCCACTGAATTAAGTAAGGGTGAGATTTTTTTTAACCAGTAATCTACAATATTCAGTCAGTTTCAGTGATGTTTCTTTCCCCCATTTCTCTCTTCATCCTTTTCCAGCCTGGTACTAAGCAATAGTATTTGTGAATTTGATGAAGATTTTGAGGAGTTATTGCCTAAACACCTTTGGAGTATCAGGCTGGGAAAACTACACTAATCAGAAAACAGATGGCAGCCATGACTTTGGAAAGCTTTTGTACTTACTTATTTTCCCATCTTCATTTTATAAATAATGGCAACGAACATACCCAATACTCCCTTTTCTCCCTATTTTCTCTAAAATAATCCCTCTGTGAAGCAAGTTGGGCTGAGAGAGAATGACTGGCCCATAGTCACCCAGCGAGAATTAGAACTCACAGTTGCCCAGTTTCTAGCTTAACCACTAGACCAAACTGTCTCTCTTGTGTATCTCATTTATTTATTTATTAAAATTATATGTGGTCCATCTCATTGTCAGGCAACTCTGGGAGGGAGGCTTCCAAAAGCATAAAAGCAGAGATAGAAACATTAAAACATTAATATAGAATACACAAAAATTAAATAAGTTAGGATTTAGGAACCAGAATACAACAGGGTGACGGTGGGATCTTCCTAGCCACTAACCACTTCTAAGGTAAAATACCTTCATTGGGGCCCCAGGGCTATTGACAGAGTTGGGTTTGGAGGCTCTTTCGGATGGCCAAGAGGATGGGGGCAGATCTTACCTTGAGGTGAACAATGTTGCAGAGGGTGGGAGCCATAGCAGAAAAGGCTCTTCTCCTAGACCCCACCAGCCAGAAATCCTTGACCAACAGTGTGCACAGTATGCCCCTTGGACCAGAATGAGTGGGGTGGGCCAACCCCATTGATTCTTCAGGTAGCCTGGACTCATGCCATAAAAGGCTTTAATGGTGATAACCAACAACTTTAATTTGGACCCAGAAGCAAATTGGCAACCCATGTAGCTTGCACAACAGTAGTATTACACAGGCCACTTTAGGGGCCCCTAGAACTGACTACACCATTATAAGATGTATGCTTTCAAATATTCTTCAAGGATACCCCATGTACAGCGCATAGCAGTAGTCCAAACACAAGGTGACCATGAGTGACTGAGTGCAGGGACTCATGATCTAGGAAAGGGTGCAACTGGCATACATAACACAAAGTTGTGCAAAAGGTTTCCTAGTCATTTGGTCTTATCAAGGTTCAGACGAAGCCTGGTTTTCCCCATTCGGACAGCCAGGCATCATAAGTGGGGAGCGATAGCAATATTTGGGTAACCGAGAATGGAGACATAAAGCTGATGATACTTCATCCCATATGGTGAATGATCTCAGTAGCTTTATGTAAATGTTAAAAAGGAGTAGAGAATATTGCACAAGCTTTGGAGAAAGGTATTGAACCAGCGCAAGGCTGTGCTGCCCAGCCCCAGATCCCACAACAGGCCCAAAAGGATACCATGGTTAATGGTATTAAAGGCCACTGAGGGGGTCAAGGAGAGCAAGGATGGATGCACTATCCTGATCCTGCTCCCTCCAGATATCATCAACAAGTGTGACCATCACCAGGTCTGAAATCCTACTAGAAGAAGTCTAGGTAATCCATTTCATCCAGGACCCTCTGAAGTTGCTATGCAATCATCTTCTTCACCAAGTTTCCTAAAAAGAGAAGATGAAAAACTGGATAAAAATTGTCCAAGCAGGTGGGATCTAATATAGGTTCTCTGACTAGGTGAACCAGGCCCTGAAAGGTGCTGGAAATGTCCCCTCCTGCAGTGATCTGCCTGAATCCACTTGGAGCAAGAGGTGATATTCAGCAGGTTCTGACTAGTTCTGGAGAACTGGTAGTGGAAATTTTGAGTAGTTCAGAGAACCAGCAAATACCATCTCTGATTGGCCCCGCCCCCATCTATTCTCTGCTTCCCGAGTCCCAGCTGATCAACTGGGTCTTTTGTTGCCCTGCACACGAGAACAGGACTGGAAAGTAGGTTAGTGGGGTGGGGTGGGAATGGAATTTTGCAGTAACCTTCCCCTGTCACGCCCCTCAAATCATGCCATGCCCACCAAGCCTCGCCCACAGAACTGTTAGTAAAAAAATTTGAATCCCACCACTGACTTGGAGATCATAGACCTGAAGGCTTTCATCAACTAGGAAAGACAGGGATCTAAATGACAGATAATAGTGCTGTCAGCATTGAGCACCAAGTCTATTTCATCAGATCCAACAAAATCAAACTGTTCCCAGATAACTGGATAAGGCTGCTCCCGAGGCATCTCTAATGGGCTGCTCCATGCTCAGATTCTTTATGCATCTTTTGTACCAACTGCACTTGTTCCTAAATTGGGAGGGTCCACTCACTGTCGCTTATTCCTTGGTACCCTCCCATTTCAATTATTGCACCTCACAAGGTGTTCTTGAGACCACTTGGAAGCTACTGTACATCTGGTTAATTCCAATTCTTTAAGTACAATGTTAAACAGTGTTACCTACTAGAACCCAGGAAGCATGCCTTTTCTCTCATGATGTCTGATATAGAACAGCATCTCCTGCAACACCCAAAGTTCAGATGGCTCCAACCCTACTGGCATTTCATAAGATCTGGCCTTTTGTTATTTTTTTTTCCTGTAAAGGTTTCAGTTTGTTGTTCAATTGAATTGTACAGTTTATAAATTATATTAAAGGTGCAAAGTGATTTATCTCAGTCTGGTGTTTTTTTGTGTGTGTGTGTCTCAAAAACATGGCATTTTAACAGGGCTATGTAGTCCTTTTGTATCTGTATATTGGACATGCCAGAATGATTTTCTGCCAGCTCCAAGACTGAGAAACAGCATATTAAATGAACTGTGTGCAAGAGCCCATGAAGGGATAAAGATTAGTTTAAATCAATAGTGGGAAATAGCTACATTTGTAAGGGATACCCCACTGTTTCTGGAATTGATACAATTACAGTGGGATATTTGGCTTTATGGACTCAATCCTCAGACTATGTGCCACTTTCTAATCCAAATTATACATTCACTTCTGAGAAAATCACAAGGCAAAAATAACTTCTAAGGAAAAACCCTTCTAGCCACTGCAGATATTGAAGCCCTTATCCCAGATGATAACAGATTACAATCCATCAAGAATATTGTTCTTCATAATACTCTTAGATAAGAGAACTACCAAGTTCTGCCACTATTATTTCAGATTTGGAGTGAAAATATAAATCTGCAGATAAGTGGAAAAATCACTGAAAGACTCAAAACAGTGCTTTCCATTCCTGCTTTGAGGGAAAATATTTTTTTTTTTCCTCTTGATTTCTCCCCCAAGAAAAAAAAAGACAATGAAGTATTTTAAAATATTTTAAAATAATACATAAGCTGGTAGGATCTGAAATAATTTAGTCAATGTTGGAAATATACTCTTCAAATCAGGAAATTAACCTGAAGAAGGGAGTGATAACGTTCTCTTTATAAGCAAAATTTCAGTTTTCAGAAATGAATGAAAAGATAACAAGATGTAGAAACTTCTGAGAGGGAGAATTAAAATTTTAAAAGTGAAAATGATTAATCAACACTATATGTGACAAATTGTATATTCTTAGATCCTCACCTCTCCACTTCTTTGTTTCTCTCATCCTTAAAAGTTCAGCAATTTTCAATTTTACTGGTAAAAAATATAAATGAAAGGCACAAGGAACTCAAACATATTTTCTGAAATTATTGTGATGAACAATGAATTAGTCTCAGTATTTTATAAAGGAAATCAAATATTTGATCTCTATATTTACATGCCTCCAGTTTCCCCAAGTATAATATTCATCCCCAAACAACAGATTTCTATGGTCAACTGTGATGAACATTCAACAACTGACTCCTTCAAACCCAAAAGAGACTTTACTGCCACCTACAGCTTTTATGTAGTACTCCACAGTTTATACAAGAGATTAATTGCCTTGTTTTATACACCTTGAGCAGCAAGTTTGAATATGAACCAAAATGTTCTGTATTACATCATTACTTGTCAAATGTTCTGACTTTCATAAATAGTATATTTTAAAGTTTCCAAACCATGCAGTATTTTCCCTAGCTTCTATTTTCTATCATCCCACATTACAGCTATGATATTTATACTTTCAAGTGTACAAATTTCATTATAAAAGAGTGTTGCAGATTTTGGGGTAGACTATAAGTTGTTGATTTTATTGTATCAGTCTGGCAATGGCACTTGTTTGTATTTGATTTATGACCACTGCTATCTTATTTTGTTGCTCTGACATCTATATTCCAAAACAATCCTGCCTTTTCCTTTCTGTCTCTTTTCCCATGTCCCTTAATAATCAACTTACTTATAAAATCTTTGTAGCAGGAATTTACTCCATTCATATATATATATACATATATTTGTTTTCGGGGGTTTTCGCGGGTATTTGTATGTGGATCTTTGGTTCTTCGGGTTTTCTCCCGCGTAGAATTGGAAGTATCTAGGCGACGTTTCAGTGAAGTCTCATTCATCATCTTCAGGCTTGTGTCTTTGGCCTTGTGCTTCTTGGAGTAATGTGAACTTGCAGCTGCTTCTTCCTTTTAACTGCTAGTGAGGGTGTGACTTGATTGGGTGGGGGCTTGGCTGTGTTCTGATTGGGTGGGGGTGAAAGGCCAAAGACATAAGCCTGAAGATGATGAATGAGACTTCATCGAAACGTCGCCTAGATACTTCCAATTCTACGCGGGAGAAAACCCGAAGAACCAAAGATACACACACACACACGTTTTCGTAGATTTTCACGGGTACAGGTATGCAGATCTTGGTGTGTTTTGGTCTTTTCCTGTGTAAGACTGAGACTATCTGGGCAACGTTTCGACGAGATCCCAACTCGCCATCTTCAGGCTGGTGCTTTCGGCTTTGTGCGAGCAAAGCTTGATCTGAGCTGCTATCTCCCTATATATACAGCCAACCTCCCCACCAGTATTTATAGGGAGACAGCAGCTCAGATCATGCTTTGTTCTCACACACATATATATATATATGTTGACAATTGCCTTATTGCAGCAAGTTAATATTTTTCTATAATATTTATCAACAATCTATTACAGATTGAAGCATAAAAAATCTGTAGCCCTCCAAATATTGAATGACAATTTGTAAGGGGGCCAATCAATATAGTTAGTGGTAAAGTGTGCAGAGATAAACCAAAATATATGTAAACTATTCATAGGCTATCTGATGGTATCAGAGAACAGGCTGATAGCACATGTTTGATTCATTTATGACTCCTAACATGTTATAAGTTTTCTTAGCTGTTTATCTTTCCTCCAGAAAAAGTCTCAATTTCAAAATCTGATAAGAACATACATTAAACTGGTGCAATTCAAGGCAAATGGAGAACATGCAGCAATGTTTAAGCCTGCTATGCATCATATTGTGAAGTATGCGGATGACACGGCAGTGGTGGGTCTTATCCGAGATGACAATGAAGATTCTTATAGGGAGGAGGTGAAGGCTCTGGTGGACTGGTGAAATAAAAATAACTTGGTTTTGAATTGTTAAAAAAAACAGCAAAGAGATCATTGTTGATTTTAGAAAGAGCCACCATAATCATACTCCACTTTGTATCAAGGCTGCAGCTGTGGAGGTGGTCAATAGTATTAAATACCTGGGGGTGCAGTTCACTAACAATCTGCTTTGGTCTCTTCATACATTATCTTTAGTGAAGTGTGCAAACCAGCGTTTGCATTTCCTGCGTCAGATGAGGGGAGCATATCTTTCTCCTTCTGTCCTGGCCACTTTTTACAGAGGTACAGTTGAGAGTGTTTTAACAAACTGTATCACTGTTTGGTTTGGTGGTAGCAGTGCCTCAGATAGAAGGTCTCTACAGAGAATGGTAAGGACAGCTGAGATTATAGGAAGCTCACTTCCCATCATTCAGGATACTGGTTATAAGCGCTATGTGCTTAGAGCTCAAAGCATTGTTTGAATTCTAAGCACACCCATCTACTTCGTAGTCTATTTATGTTGCTCCCCTCTAGGAGGAGGTTTCGAAGTATCTATAGCAGGACTACTAGATTTTGTAATAGCTTTATTCCTTATGCCAGCCGTCTTGTAAATTCGCAGGATTCTTTTTTTTTGTCACGTATATGTATATATTGGAACTATACTGTGATGTTTCTCCGTGTCATATGTGTGTGTATGTAGGTAAATGCATAATGGTTATCTTTTGAGAGCTGAATGCAACAAAATTTCATTTCAATGTATGCTGATTGGTGTACATTTAAAGATTCTATTCAATTCTATTCTATTCTATTCTATTTTACAAGGGCCAGATAGGCAATCATATTAAAGATGTTACAGTATACACATTTTCTCATTTGTAAAATATTGAAATGTAGCAATAAAATACACGTCTAATATTTAAATAATGATGGTGTCTAAACTCTGTATACAGTTAGACCTCAACTCACAATTGAGCTCAACATTTATGTTGTTAAGTAAGAAATTTGTTAAGTGAATTTTACCATTTTACGACTATTTTGCCACATGTTAAATGAATCACTGCAGTTCTTAAATTAGTAACATGGTTGTTAAGTGAATCTGGCTTCCCCATTGACTTTGTCAGAAGGTCACAAAAGGTGATCACATGACCCCAGGACCCTGCAACCATCATAAATGTTGTCAAACAAACAAATGTAAATCATGTAACCATGAGGTTTTTTTCAGTTATGTTGTAACTTGTCACTAAATGAACTGTTGTAAGTCAAGAACTATCTGTAACCCTCACCCACACTGCACTGTCATTCTGCTGATTCATAAGCATTCCTTAGTAGACATTGAGGGAAAGTGACTGATTTAAGACTGACCTATAGATGCTAGAAGAGTGTTGTTTTAAAGTGCCTTGTCCATTTGAATAAAAGAATACCGTGTGAGATTTGCACAATAAAAATAAGCTGTACTGTGATTTTTTACAGAATATGAAAGGCACAGAATATCATACACCTCCGATGAATAAACTGAGTTTTAATAATGATGCACGTTTGTTTTAGAAACATAATAAAAGATGAAAAAAATGACAATCAAGTGAGGGATCAATTCTGCCTTTCCAGATTTGTTGATCTTTAGCTCTCATCAGAATGCAGCTGCAGAGCCAAAAATCACTCTCGCTGGGAACTGCAAGAGTTCACGTTCAACATCTGTAAAAGGTGAGCTTTGGATCCACGCGCACAAGCGAAGCGTTGCAACGGGCAACACCACAGCAAACAAATCCCCCCACCACGCTTGATCAGCCAGCTTGCCATTGGCTGCTTTGGCATTCCACACTCTCAACCTCGTTCCATCGCCTCTACTTCTTCATTGGTCGAAGTTGTTCAAGCTCCGCCTCCTTTCCATCGATCTCTTGTCCCAAGAAGTATCGCTTCCCCACCCTTAGCTTTAGTGACCGTAGACTTTTTAGGAAGAGGTAACATTTCTATAGTTACCCTTGCGTTAACACGGGCTCGGTAAGAGCCCTCCCTCCGTTTTAGCTCTATGAGAGGAAATGCTCGCGGCCCGTTCCGACAGTGCCGTTAGTGAAAGTGTCGCTCAGCCTGCCGGTGGAGCACGTTTGAGAAGAACGCGAATAGGAGAAACTCCTTGGAGGAAGTAAGAGGTGGCAAATGTGTATGGAAGATTCTCATCGTCCAGATCGTGGTTGTTCCAAAGGTGCTTTCTCAAAAGGCAGCTGGACCAGTTGCCTTTTGAAAAAGCACCTTTGGGATAAGAGGTAGTAAGGGAGGATAGGATACAGCAGTAATTTAAAGTTTCAAATTAGTAAAGGGTCAGGAAGAGTCCGGTGTCCTCAAAATATTTTGGATTATTTTTCTGTTTTCATATTTATTTTAATTGTCTGTAACCGTCCCGGAGTCTTACTTTATTACGTATTCATTTAAGTTTAAATTAAATTTTTATAGAAGTTGTTTTATAGAATAAAAAAATACAAATTTTAAGAAATAAAAGTGAGCTAAAGAAGGAAAAAAGATATAAAATGGCTTCCCATTTTCTTTACCTGTTATGTATCTGTTATTTGTATCTGTATTTTATTCTCTTTATTCTTTATTCTCTTATATCATGACTTCTTTCCATATTCTACTCTGTCTCCCTGTATCAGTCAGTCAGTCAATCAAATTACTGTATGTAGCTGCCCATCTAGCGCACAGTCAAAATATTATAAAACAGACAAATATTAAAAACTTGTATAATTAAAAACATCAAAATTAAGATTAGAAAAGAGCATAACTATGAAGTGATCAGCCATCAGAATCTAAATAATAAATCAGTCAAATATAACACCATTAAGACTCCGTGTCCTGGCCAATAGTTGTTGGCACTATGGCGCAAATGTGCAAGATGCCAGTTTGCCTATTTTATTGGGAACAGAAAGGAAATGTGCTGGTTGAGCAAAGGTGGCAAGACATGATGGGCTTTTGGAGAAATGGCAATATAAATTTCAGATAATTGATTTTATAGAATAGTTTTGAGAATGTGGACAAATATTGGGTGTGGGTATAACAGAAAGCAGTTTTGTCCTAAATTTTCATTACTGTATTCTGCTTTTATATTTTAGAAAGAAAACGTTGTGCAGTTATATCAATACATTGCCCAATAATAACTTAAGAAGAAAAACCAGATGGTTGATGAAGGTACAGGAGAACTTCAACTGACATCCATGCTTGAAGACTCAGTAATGAACAGTGAAGACGAAGAAGTAGAGATAGTTTCAGAAGATAAAGAAACAGAAGAGGATTCTCAGTTGGATTCCTCTAATCAAAATGAAGGCAAAAAGGTTGTGCCTGGCATAGTTTATCTTGGTCATATCCCTCCACGCTTCCGGCCTCGGCATGTCCGAAACCTCCTTTGCGTTCATGGTGAAGTGGGACGCATTTTCTTGCAACCTGAAGGTGAGATTGTATGAGTGCATTAGAGACAGTAAGCAGACAAGAGAATACTAAATAAAGTGAATGTACCTTCTAGTGTAGAAGAGTGGGTTAGCAGCAGGGGAGCCATGGAATATCATTTCTCATTACGCTTGTTCTTGATGTGAGAGGTAGATGATGGGCATGGCTTTCAGATGGAAGCTATCTTCAGATGGGTGAACTTTTGTTTCAAATGTGATGCAGTTTTTATGATCTCAAAAGGAAATTATCCTCATGAGTCCCTGCATGCCTGCAAGAGATCTTAAGTCCAACTCACCTTGAATGTTTCTCTTATCTCGCTCATTTCCTTTAACTGCCAGTTGGTCAGATTCTTGTAGAGAGCTTAAGATTGCAGTAAATCTTTATATTCATTTGAACTGTCTGAATCTCCTGATTACCCGGCACTTGACAATTATTAATGGTTACATTTTACACTTGGGTAAGTGGATTTAAAGATGAAATATTCATAAATCAACAGGTATGTATGACTAAGCTACCTTAATTTAAAGCCTGTACACTTTATGATTATTTTGTCTTTTTGCGTTCCCCAGAGCGATTTATCCGAAAGAAAAAGAAGAAAGCTGGTAGTAATGCCAAAAACTTCACAGAAGGTTGGGTAGAATTCCGGGATAAGCGTGTGGCAAAGTTAGTAGCTGCTAGTTTACACAATACTCCTATCGGTGTTCGTAAGAGAAGCAAATTCCATTATGACCTATGGAATATAAAGGTGTGTTACCTGGGACTGAGTACTCTGTTATCTATTCATAATCTAAATTGATGTTGAGAACAATTCAATCTGTTTTTTTATTGGCTCTTCAAAGGAATCAAAAATGAATGGTTGGTACCAGATTTTATTTCCTTCTGGGTCAACTGATTCTGACTTGATTTTGTGAAAGTGCTGTTTTTGCTGCATTTCCAGCTTCTATTCATGAAATTTGGTACAAGATAAGTTGCTTTTCTAAACTTACATTTGAATTGGCAAGACAGCTCAGCTATATATAGAGATACTGAAAGGATTAAATCAATTTTATATGTCCTACATCTATGTTTCCACATAGTTCCTTGCTCAAGATGCAATAGGTTGAAGCAACAGATGGTCAAACAGTACCCCATAAGCCAGTGTATATGCTCAAAATAAGTTTTATCTAGGATGTGACAGTCCAAATTTTAAAAATCAATTTGTGATATAATGTTTTACTAGCTATAAAAGATGTAATGAATCCCCCGGGGTATGCATGCATTTGATAGAGTACATTTTGGAGTAAATTTATTTTTTGAGGACACTCCTGTCTCTTCTCAATTCTTTAATGGACTGCTAGTGTTCAAGCACAGTATCTTTGGTCAAGGCATGAATTATATGAAGATGATTAATTTCAGATCACAAGTCTATAGTACACTGATTGGTTTTTTTCACTCTCTTTTCTTCTCTGGGAATGTGACAGATAACTCAGATTTGTATCAAGACAAGTGCTTGCAGTAAGCTATTCTGGTTAGACTTGAGGGGTGTGACTGGTCCCACATTTATCACTGAACTTCTGCTACCAGATTCTTTATTACAGATTTTAGCCAGTTCTAAGGAGGCCAAATTGTTCCAACCCTTAGAATAATGTGGGGATAGAGTAGCCTCAGACAATATGGAAAGTATTTAAACTAAGGTTAGATCTTCTCTACCATGAGTTGTTATATGCCGATACGATAATCTTTTGGCACGCTAACTAGTTTTCATATTTTTCTTAGTATTTGAATCGCTTCAAATGGACTCACTTGAGTGAGCAGCTTGCATATGAAAGGCAAGTACGGCAGCAGCGCATGCGTGCGGAAGTTTCTCAGGCCAAACGAGAGACTAATTTCTACCTGCAGAATGTGGAGAAGAGTAAGCACTTTTTGAAGAAGGACAGTCAGAAAGAACATGCTGAGAAGAGCTGGGGCTTCGTTCAGCGCTGTACCGAAGATGAAATTCAGACAAGCAAAGGAAAGAAATGGCTCAAGGAACAGCTAGCCCGGTCTGCTGAGATCCAGCAGAAATCCCAATCAAACAAATCTCTGTTGACCAAAATCTTCAATATCCAGCAATAAGGAGCCACTCATGTCACTGGTCTGGCTCTTGACAGCTAATGTTTATGAGCAAACAAACTCAGTCTGCCATCAATCCTACTAGAAGAAAATGCTCAGGTTGTTTCAAGTACTTGTTGCCGGGCGAGTATTTGGCCTGCTGTATTGGTGATATAGTAGTTGCAGACTTGCCTCCAGAGAAGAACATTTCTTTAGAAAACCATGTTTTTCTTCTCACACTCTTATGTAGAATGTGGATCACATTTTTCTTGCTTGTTGAGGAGATTTGGCAGGAGGCAACTTTCTCTTTTGGTTGTTCCTTTGCTGATTGAAAAGCTAAGGAAATAAAAAAAAGGCTAAACCCTTTTGCAAAGGTTGGTCTAATCTAGTGAAGACCAAGATATTTTAATCCTGCCTCCATTTGTAGAACTGATATAAAGCATTGTTAAATAAGAAAATGTCCAGAATTTCTGCTTGCTATGTGGAAATAAAGACTGAGATGTTACACGATGATGTGTCATTGAATATGCTAATCAGTCTGACCAACTATCTTTACAATTTGAAGGTTTATAAACTAGCTGAATACTTGTGCTTCGCAACGACACTATGTGATTGGGCTATGCAGGAGAAATCTGGTTGACAATCTGTTGGCTCAGTGGTTGGTGATTGAAATACATAAGGGAATATTGCTTCCGCTGCCTTGAGTCCGGAAACAGTTCCATAGGTGGAAGGCGTAGACATTTTGGTGAGGTACCAACATTTAATACTACAAGGAGTCCCAGACCGCTCCTGAGTTCTCTAGTACCCTTTGATGTTCTGCCGTGGAGAAGATGGCTATTACATCAATATACTTCAGTGCAATGTAAAGACCAAGGCTCCTTTCAAGAAGACTGTGTCTGCTGCTGACTTTTACAGCTACAGAATAATGGAGCATGATGGCGAACAATGCTACCTACTGCTGTTCCGCAACCTTGTGAGGCAACTGGAAGTTGGAACAGAGTTCTTTTCAGGTGGGGAGGGGGAATAGAACTCCTTAGCATCAGAGCGTGTTAATTACTGTATTAAGAAATATTAATGATCTGATGGTCATTTTGGAAAATCCTCTCTTAGCGAGCACCTAGAAGCCAAGAGGAACATACGTGCCAAATTTTAAGTTTGTAGGCTTTACGGTTCTGGAGATTTCATGATGAATGAGTGGTACTTAGCTTTTATATATATGGATTGAATTAATTTTTTTGCAATCACATCATATTACTGGCTCGATCTCAGTTCCCAATCAACTACTATTCCAAGATCTATTACACGGTACTATTATTAGGCTGTACCTGTACATTTGATTTTTGTTTAAATCCACCTTTGTTAAATTATATTACTTTCAACCTCTGCCCTTCACTTTTTTTCAGGCTTCCTACAATTTTGACAAAGCAAGCCAATATATATCTACCGATACGGTAATGTTTTGTTGAGCTCTGTGCTTCCAGATATTCAGATAGATACCACCTTATGACAAGTTTACTTGACCTTTGTCTAAAGTCTTCTTAGTCTCCTGGACTTCCAGTTGAGTCTTTTTTTCTATGAGGCAATTTTTTATTCCATCCTCTGAACATCTCGGTCAGAGGTTGTTTTCAATTTAGAGTCTTCCTTGTCACAAGGGAATGGCATCTGGAGTTCTCTGCGCTAGGCAGTTCTTTCAGTTCTCTTTGTCAACATATTGGTTCACAGCACCACTGAACTGTGAATGAGAATATGCATTTTGCCAGATCCCGTTGACCATCACTTAGGAGAGTCTAGCTTTTTCCTTTTTTCAGAAAGCCTCATCCAACTCCTCCATGAGAGAGGCCGTGCTTAACTGTGTTAACAGTGCTTGTTTTCTTAAAGAGAAACTCTTACAGGTGGGTAAGAGTTAAAAAGTTAATGTCTGGGAATGAAAAAGAATTGTGCATTCCTTTTTCTGGTCTGCAGATTTGACCCACCCCCAAGTTTATTTAATGTTCAGTTCTTGGGCAAAACCTTCTTATTCAATACTTTATCTAGGCTGAGAGCCTCCCCAGATATTGTGTGCCTGTGTATATAGCCCAGTCTCTGCCGGTTTACTATCTTCAGAATTGTCTCTTTTAGTAACTTTATTAATTTATGTACTTGTTTGGGTGTCCTTTAATTTTTTTTATGAAACATTTTCTTTCCCAATATTGTACCATTGCTGTTTTATGACTATACTATTCTAGACAAGATTTGTCACAGTTTGAAGATATGAGATGTATCATTTTTTCTAGATTGATCACCTTATGACAAGGTTTCCACAGCCACATTACTGAGCTGGATCCAGCTCCATCTTTCTCCATCTTATGAAACTTCAATGCTAACCAGTTGGGAGACAGATTTTGTAACCTATGAGGAGGGTGGCCCCTTTAGTCCCCCCCCCCAATTAATGCTCCCTTGAGAAACACATAGAGGTGCTAAATTGACTTAGATGTCTTCCTTTTGAAAAGGAACTTACTAATTTTTCTTGCAGAATTACACCTCCCGTTCTGTCCCCAGGGACTGTATTAACATCTCAGTTTTCAGACTACACTTCTCTACTGCAGGAAAATAGAGCGTACACTAGATAGAAGTTGTTCCTCCTTCCCCGATGAAAATTTTTTTTGCCCTGTTTCTTTTGTGTTGCCAATTCTGTCTGCTATGTTTCCTGAATTTTCTTTGGAGCTCCAGTTGCTGTTGGGATTAGAAGCAAGGGATGCTCTCTCCCATTATCGGGATTATTACAATTGCTTAAGCCCAATATTCCACCCTTGTCTTGTGTATGTTGTAGCCATCTTCCAAAGGTGCTTTTTTCCTGGATGAGAAGCGAACCACCTTCAAAGAAAAACCAGAAAGTCCAGTTGCCTCTTGAAAAAAGCACCTTTGGGACAACCATGACCTGGATGACTGAGAATCTTCCATAGATGTTATAGCCATCTATTGTCGGCAGAAAATTAAATATGTCCTCTTTCAAGTTTGGGTTATGTAGTTTACTCTTAACAAGATGGCTTGAGAATTTCCCAAAAGATCTGGGGATGCAATCATTTTCAAAGCGAATCTTGCAACAGTGCCCTGACTGATCCCAGAGGGACTCTAGAAGGATTAATGTGAAAATTCTAGAATGACCCCAGGGCAATAACCAGGGCTGGGATTTAGCTAGTACAGACCGGTTCAGGTGAACCAGTAGTTCCGGTGATTAGTTGGCCTCGCCCACTCGCCCCTGCGCTATTCTGTCCTATATTTTCTTTGAAGCCCAGCTGATCAGTGCGATAGCGCGGATTGCTGTGCCTCAGCTGTTTTTACTCACGGCTGCAATAAAAAGGTAAGTTTTCTTGCTATTTTCAAATGTACCCCGTGCGTGCAGCAAAGCGCATGCTCACTGAATCGGTTGTTAACACCGGTTGAATCTCACCACTGGCAATAACACTGCAATTCCCAAAGGCACTCTTGAGTTGCTGCTGTGAAAATACTTCTAAAACTTCATGTAAGAGCCCAGAATATTTTTTAAATTGATAAGGGATATAATAGCGCACTGTATTAATAAGATTCAATATACCGTTGCACATTTTTTTTAAAAGAAAGCCAAGCTCTGCAACAGCCACAGATCAGTTGACCATTTTTATATTTCTAAGAGGCTTAAGTAATTTGTAAACATTACTTTCTTGTGTCCTTCAAGGAGATGCAATCCGATTCTTAGATTCCTCCAGCATTTCCCTAACAAACTGGAAGATATTTCCTTGGAATCAAGATTGTTGATGATGCCTTATTTTTGGCTGATTCTTCTAAGGAGATGCAAATGGAAAAATATTTGTTAATCAAATTTATATCCTACCATAATTATAAAAGAATCTTGACGGCAAAGCCATACTCGGAATCAATAATAGGATGGGTTGAGGGATACAGGAAAACAGATCCTAGCAAGGTATAGGAATAATATTAGCAGTTTCTGTTCTAGGAGAGACTACAATACTTTTAAAAGAAACAGGTGTGGAAGTTGGGCTGTAATCTGATCTGACGGTATCACTGTAACGCAGTAGGCCTCAACAGTGTGGATTACTTTGTTTATATTCAGTGGTTCATCCCATTCTGGAATAGGGAACATAGTCTAACTTGGCATTTGCAGGGCCATTCTTTAGGGACAGTGAGTTAGCAATTGTACTGAGCCTGCACTTGTGAAGGGCTCTCTATGCCAAAATAGAAATGTTCAGAGGGATTTTTCATCTAGGAATGTCAAATTAACTACAGTATAATCTTAAGAATTATTTCAGAATTGTCTTTTTTTCCTTCTTCAAACTTCTATTTACTGGCCCATCGATATGAATGAACAGAAGAATATTCACTACAGCAGGTTGAAAGGTTTCATACTTTTTTTAAAAAAAAATTAATATATAAGCATAACATACAGTAAGTTGAGACTGCAAGGTAACTGCATAAACCAGAGTTCCCAACCCTTTCCAGCTTTCCAGAGGGGGGGGGAGGGGATAGTTCCACACGAGCAGTGGGCGAGTGCGTGGCCATGCTTACCCACTTCTGTGACCCAGTTCCAAAGGGCTCAAAGCCCATAGTGCACCGGGGGTTGGGGACCTCTGATGTTTATGCCACCATATTGATGGTGTTAGAGGTATTCGCAGGATGTAAGCTGTTCCAAGTAAAGCTGCTGTCAACGTCCGAGACAGCGTGCCATTCAAAGTTGCCACAACGTGCCATTTCAGAGTTGCCACACATGGGGTGTAGGCATTGTGCTTTCTGGATATTCTTGTCTTGGATGGCAAACCTCAAGACAAAGAACATTCCGTGCAAAGTGCAACGTTTGCATGTTTACTTGGAGGAAACATTTGCATGTTTACCTGGAGGAAACAAGACCTTAACACCCAGATAGGACGGAACAAAGGCAGGAACTGAAGCTTATGTTAATCTTAATTAAAAGTTAATCCTAACTGGAAATGAATGTATAAACTGCTTAAGCAGACAGTAACAAAGGTTGTCTAAATAGATGTATAGTGTATAAATTAACCACTGGTATGCTACTATGGATAGAGAGATAGAATGAACTCTGGCAAGAGAGCAAGCAGCTTGTCTCATCTCCATGTGGTCCTGAGTCTTGATTCTTACAATGGGGTGCATGAGGAGCACAAATGGGTATCGGGTGATGGGACTCACGCTGGGAAAAGTCGGGAAGAACAAGGATCCAGGAAGGCAAGCCAGGGGCAGTTGATTCAGAAGCCACCTAGGCCCAAAGAGTACTTGCTGGAGTCGGCTAGAAGCAACCGGGAACAGGAGGGTGGGGTGTGCCAGGATTCAAATATTTTTACTACCGGTTCTGTGGGTGTGGCTTGGTGGGCATAGCAGGGGAAGGATACTGTAAAATCTTCAGGCAGAGGTGGTATTTGCTGGTTCTCCAAACTACTCAAAATTTCCGCTACCGGTTCTCCAGAACTGGTCAGAACCTGCTGAATACCACCTGATGGAACAAATGATCCATCGAGAACTCTATATCAAAACAACTTAGCTTATGAACTGTGGTGATGCAGTAATTAGAATGCAGTACTACAGGCTACTTCTGCTGCCGGGTGCCTGCAATTTGGCAGTTCAAATCTCACCAGGGTCAAGGTTGACTCAGCCTTCCATTATTCCAAGGTCGATAAAATGAGGTCCCAGATTGTTGGGTACAATAGGCTGACTCTGTAAACCGCTTAGGGAGGGCTGTAAAGCACTGTGAAGCAGTATATAAGTCTAAGTGCTATTGCTATGTGCAGCCAGAATTTGAAAACAACATTTAATACAGCAAAATGTTTCGGCTGAGATTGGCATATGTGGGTCTGATTGGGGTAGATTGTAGGGGTGGCACTGAAATTAAGACATCCATAACCATCTTTTACTGTTCTATAGCATCTTTTACTGTCTTGTCCTGTCTCATGCACAGAGGTGGATTTGTGGCTGTGCAGATGCAGATAGATAATTCCACAAAACATCCATAACCAAGTACATTTATTGGTACATCAGGTATCTTCATAACTCACATTTGTGACGAAGCTCTTCTGTAATGACCAATCCTTTGTATATCAGCATTGCAGGTAAAAGATGGGTTATTTTCCTAACCCATCTCATAGCGATTAGCTGCTTCTCAGTTCATGAGTCCAGGCAAGAATGGAGAGAAACCACCCCCAACCCCTCAAGGATCAATTTAGTAACCAATCAGGATTACAGATGTGGCCACATGACATGAACTACATTTCCCAGGATACCTTTAATTACATTTCCCATGATGCATTCCCTTAAGGGGACAGCTCACAATTCCTAAGTAACTAACCAATTCCCATAGACTGGATGGGACAGCACACAGACACTGAAAGCTGTCCAGCAGTAATGGTCTGTAGGAATGACTTTGTGAGACAAGTGGAAGAGCCACAGACTAGACAATAGTCAGACAAGCAACAACCGAGCCTCCAGAAAGAAAGTGGGAAATTCTAGGGAGTCTCTATTGTAAACCTCTCACCATTCCAGCTCTGGACTGTGTTGTCTCCCGTCTCATCCTGTTCCTTGGAAAGTGGTCCCTCCTGGGGAACTGCTTCTTCACTACAAGTGTACATCATTTTGGCTTGCCTGGGCTACACTGAGTTAAGAGAAATTGTCTTGGGCCACATATAAAATAGTCAATGTAATGTATATATATAATAATGTTGGAAATTTACAATCTTGTGGGGCTGAGCTGTCCAGAGCTGCATGTAACTTATGGGCTGCAGGTTGGACACACCTATTGTAACTCATCATATCCCCTCCCCCTTCACAGACACAATCCGTCATACCCACCTATTTATTGGAACTAGATCCTTGCTGAGGCTAAGGAAGTCTCTGTTGGGTTCATGCTATGATATTGGTCTCATTGAGATAGAAGGTGCTGTCTTCAATCTTGAAGGTGGTGATAGTACATCTCCAACTCAAGAGGCTGACCTTGGTCCCAGTGATTTTAAATAACTACCATCCTGGCTGCGACTTTTCTTTTTTGGGGATAAGTGTTGAGAAAGTAGTCAGATTGCAGTTGCAGTTGCAGAAGACCCTTGAGGAAGCATATTATTTAGATTGATTTCAGCCAGATTCCAGAATGGGACTGAATTGAAAAAAAATCGATTGCAGCTGCTGAGGATCTATTGCAGAGCCCAGTTGGAAGTGGTGCTTCCATCTTTGTGCTCCTTAATATCTCAGTGGCCTTTAATACCATTAGCCATAGTATATTTTTCAGCTGGCTGTGGGGATTGGGAATTAAGGGTACCTTAACTTATAATGTTTCTCTTCCTTCACAGCCAATTCCAATTGGTATTGGAAGAAGGTGGGGGAGAGGTTATATAGAGGTACCAGAGGGTTGATGCTCTCTTCCCATCTATTTAAGCTGTACATGAAGCTGCTGGATGAGATCCTCTGCTGGTTGGGATTTGGTATCATTAATATGTAGATTGGGAGGGGCAAACTGGCGGCCCACGGTCTGGATGCATCACACACAGGCCATGCCGACCCTGACTCCGCAAAGGCAAAAAATGTCACAATATGTCATGTTTGACACCTGTGATGTAGATGATACCATTCTATTTATCAACCTCAATTGGTTAAAGGATGCTGTTGAGGTCCTAACTCAGCCCAGAGGCAGTTCATCCTGGATGAGGAAGAACTGACTCACCCAATCTTATGAAGTCTGAATGACTGTGGATATTAGGGCCCCCTAGACCCAAGGATTTTCTGTCTATGCTCTTAAATGGCGTAGCATTTGCATATTCAAGAATGGTACATTCAACAATGCTGCTCAAATAGCAGGTGGCAGCTGTAGTCGAAGGCCTTTATATGGCTGCATCTGGCACAGTGTTCCTTCTTGGACTGGGACGTATTTCAATCACTATGCCCTGGTCACCTCACAGCTCAATTACTGCAATGCACCTATAGATTCCCTTGAAAACTTTGAAACTTTTGGAGTGCAGCAGTGTGGGCAGTAATGGGCATGCCTCAGAATGCCCATGTGACACCTCTGCTTCATAAACTGCACTATTTCTCCAGCATGCTTCTTGAAGCGATATAAAGTGCTGGACACCAACCCTTCATGATTATTTCAGGAATTGTCTATCTTTGCCTGGCCAGAATATGCTGTGATGCCTTTTCTGTTGTGGCTCCTGTTTTCTGAAATGAGATTTCCCACTGTGGTTCATCCCATTGGCATTCCATAAGGCTTGATGATCTGGTTGTTCTCTGGCCTTAAGTTTGATGAAGCCCTTGTTAGATGACATTTTGTCTGTTTTCATTTCATTTTTTTAAATAAAGTGACTGGATCCCAGCTTGCTTTGATCTGTATCGTATTGTTATTCTTTATTTGGGAGCCTCTCAGAGTCACTTTGGAGTTGGACAACATCTAAACTGAATTAAATAAGTACAGTAAATAAGTAAAGATCATGATAAATATAAGAACTTTTCTAGTTGTTGTGATACTGAACCAAACTATATACAGGGAAAAAAAACATATCAAGGAACATCTTACCCAAGCTCTAAAAAGAGAGAAAGGCAGGTTCCCAACATTTCTTTAAAAGGCCATTCTGGAAGCAGGGCTCCTATAGAGTCATCCACCTAATTTTTCATGGTGATGACAAACAAAATCAAGTCTCTGAAGATGGCCAAAATGCTCAGAGGGTGGAAGGAGGCATTCCCTGAGATATCCAGCAGCATTTCCTCTAGTCCCACAGACAATAGTGGCCTCATTGATTCCCCAAACTGTCAAACCATACTCATGCATTTTAAATGCAACTGTATTGAACATGTGTATTCTTCTGGGGGGAGAATTCTAAGAGGGAAGAGTGTCATGCAAAACTCTTTCCAGTAAACTGGTTAAAAAGGACATCATGGTTGAAACAATAGCAGTCACAGTGGTCCAACACTGAGTAGATCCTGACATAGTCTGACTAACAATTTGAACTGGGACCATCTCAGTCTCAAAAAAAAAAAAAAAAAGTTGAAAACACTAATGGGACTAAATTTTTATTTAAAATCTCTGAAATTGAAATGCCACATTATTGTCTGAACAATAGGAAATGATTCAAAATGAAAGACGCTGAATGACTTCTATAATAAATTTATTTTAAAATATATACCTTGCAATACTTTTATGATCTGGTCCAAATGCTAAAAATTTATTTTGAGGGCACTAAAAAATCCATACACACACACACATTCTGCTTCCCACCTCAGAAGTTTAAAACAAAGCCACCTTCTTAGTACAATGCTCAATCTTGCTTTGCCACTATTTATAGGTGATAAAAAACCCAAATTTTGATATAAACCGAAGTATTTTCTTGCCTGAGCACCACTGAGCCCAACTATTACTATACATTAGTAATATTATGCCAGTCTTTGTCCTAGAATTCACAGAATAGTCATGCTGAAAGGGACTACTATGCTTTTAAATTCAACCTTTCACTCAGAGTGAGAATACATTAAAGCATGCCAGAAAGGAGTCCGGATTACTGCTTGCCAAGATCCAGTAAAGAGGAATCATTACTTGGATTCATTACATTGTTCCTATCCCTCTCCTTTCCCAGCCTTCTCATCAGCCCCCAACATTCAGTTGTAATCTGTATTCTATAATTTAGGACCATTATTCTATTTCATGGTACTCTGGCCAATGGAATGCAGCTCTTGATCTTCTTCCTTGTATTTTGGACACTATGAGGATATAATCCTTAAAAGGTTTTTGTGACAGTAGCTCCTCTTGGGATCTTCCACTGTAGATGACCAGGCTGAGCTCGAGGGAAGGGCCAAACATGCCATCAGTCTCAAGTCCCTTCATGCCCACAACAGATTTAAGTCCAGCCCACCTTGAATTCCGGTTGACTCTTATCTACTGCCAACTCGCTTTGACTGTTAGTTCAGAGCTCTTGTAAAGAGCTTTAGCATGCAAAAAGCCTATATATTCTTTTGAACTGCCCGGAATCCTGATTTCCCGCACTTGACACCTGCTGGCTCATTCTGAAAGACAAAGAAAGGAAGTATAATACTTTTGTCTTGAAGCTTTCACCTACCTTTGGAAGAGAGGAAAACATAATTACACCAAGCTGGTCCCTACAGTAGATTTCAAAGCTACAAAGAAGACTTTAGGCAGACTTTCTGTTCCTCAGAAGCTAAGCTTCCTTTTCCTGACTTACTTACTGACATGTAAGTACAATTGTATTTTGTCCTATTTCAGTTGAACAAATGTGCATCATAAAATAATTCTCTACACGATGGGAAAAAATTACAATCAACCCCACCCAGAATTAACTTACACTTGTGATTAAAAATACTTTTGCATCTAACCTAAAAAAGACAGCTTCCCACAACTGAAAAAAAGGTACATTACCTTAGTTGGATAGTTGATAATTAAAGAAACCAGAAGGCAATATAGAGGGAATATAACCTGTATCATTCACGCTTACACACACACTGAAAAAAATCCCCATATCATACAATTTTCCTAAATAAGATCAAATATTTTAAAGAATTCTTACTTTGTCATTTATCTAAAACTTGTGAAGTAAATGAGGAAAACTTTTTTTTAATAAAACAGTTCTTGGCATTAAGACCAAAAGAACTTTCTCTTTTGTTTTGTGGTCATTTGGTTGTAAACAGTATGATGGCATCTGGTAAATAAATCTATAAAATCAGGATAAAATGTTTTTGGAAGGCATTGCAGAAAAAGATGCAATGGAATGTAAGCCAGGAATTTTTGCTATTGTTGCTGTGGATTGTCCTGAAAAGTGTCTTTTGAGGACTACAGGTGGCATGATATTACCCCTAAGGAGTGTGGGTGCAGATATATATTTTTTGCTTCTTTTGTGGATTTTTAAAATACAGGTAAGGATAGCTCTTAACCTAGGATTGTTTAATGATTGTTTAAAGGTAAGGTGGCAGCCAAAAGTGACTTGTGACCAATACTCACACAACCATCACATCCTGTTACATGCTCAAAATTTGGGCATCTGGCGTGTATATAGGGTTGCAGAGTTCCGAGGTCACAATTGCCATTTACTACCTTCCCAGGGAGCTTCTGGTAAGTAAATGGGGAAACCAAATTCACTGAATGTGATTCACTGAATGACCATGGTAAAGGTATGCATTTGCACATAACACTTAATAATGGCATCACGCAGCAACAGCAGCTCTGGTCCCAATTATGGTTGTAAATTGAGGGCTACCTGCAGTATTAAGCTATTGCTTGCATGAATTTATACAGTATCTTGAGTAGTGCTGGGGGCTACAGGCCATGTACAACCTACTCACTGTTTTAAGGACACAAAACGTGGCATAAAAGCAGCAGCATGGGAAAGCTATTATCAGTTTGTTCTAGAGGTCATTCCAACGAGTGATATTTGTAAGGGATGGAACTGGAGGATGAATTGGGAACAATTGAGAGCTGTGGCATTTATCATTTCATTGCTCAAAATGGGAAATGTTTTTTATAACCCTCACATTTGTTTTGAATAACTCTATAAATAGCAAAATAGATTTTTGAAGCAAAACCCTTTAAAACCACAGCAAGTATTTTAATAAAGATGAGTTGCCCCATCTTTAAAAAATTATATTCCAAATTTCATGAGCTTTGTCTTAGTCAGGTTGCCATTTAGTTGTTTGACTAACTATATTAGATCAACATAAGCAAAGACCCATAGCCTGCCTTGGTTAAGGGCTTTGTGTGGCAAATAGTAACGTATGGAATTAGTCCTCTCCCACAAACATATTACATTGGCTGACTTGACCACCTAATATTCAAGTCTGCGAATGACCACATCAACATACGCACAACACATAAACTCAAGAGGTACCCAAACAGCAAGTCTGTTTTCAACTCCAGCCTTGAGGTAAACTTTCTTCCAGGATCCAGAGGTGCCCCTTCCACCTGCCAAATAAAGCCAGGTTACAATTCTAATTCAGCATTCATTGGGTGATAGTATTTTGATAACGGAGCCTTCCAGGTGAATCCTCATTATCCTGGGGATAATTTATATTAAACGTTACACTATGTTCATCCAGGTTCCTTCAAGGACAGGACATTATCAAATTTATTTGCTGCCCAGCTCACAGTCCAAGGCTATGCGTTCAAGACAAAAAATCAAAGATCAGCAACTTCATTTTAGAACTAGATAGCCTTCGACTTACAACCAATCACTTAATGACTATTCAAAGTTAAAATGGCACCGAAAAATGTGATTGGAGACAACTCCTCGCACTTACAACCATTGCAGTATCCCATCACATGATGAAAATTCTGGTGCTTGGCAACTAGCATTTACGATGGTAGTGTCCAAGTTACGGGGCTGCCATTTGCAACCTTCCCAACTGGCTTCTGACAGTCAGTGGAGTAGCCAGATTTAATAACCACAAAATTCAACTTCAATCATTTAACAACCCTGGCAAAAAAGGTGGTAATATTGGGTGCAACTCATTTAACAGTCATTTTGCTTAGTGATGGAAATTCTGGTCGTAAGTCAAGGACTTCTTGCAAGAAGTTCTCTCTACATTGGGTCTTAATGTAGAACATGGAAGATTCAGCTGTAGGTCAATTAATCTGTAGCCACTTCCACTTCAACATAACAATCTTAGAATGTTATGGACCCATGCACGATTTACTATTAACTGAAGCTTAAAATTATTCAAAACCTGGAAGTTTCCCTTCTGGGTGGGCATATTAAATTCTTGTAACAAGTCCCACCAACTACTTTCACCAGGTGTAATGGAGTTAGGAGTTAAGACATGTTATCAATATACGCATGCCATCACTCTTCAGACATCTGACTTTATTCATGCTGCTATGTTAGCCCATAGGCTGGGGGTTATACTAAAATACTTCAAAAATTGGTATAGTCTTTCATTACGTGTGTCTTTGTCTTAGTACTTGCATTATTTTAACATTTTCTATACCTGCACCAAATTAATTTTGTGGCATAAATTGATACCACAAAATCAACAATGGATCAACATGTTTTTCAAGTTAAGATTTGGGATTCAAAAAGCAAGAGACCTGGTCAGAAGCCCACTTTTGTCACAAAATGGTGTTTTTATAAACACAACAAAAGTAGACCAACTTAGCTATTCCCCTCTCTCCCCCCCCCCCCCAGTTCATAGACATCTTTTTTTTTACACTCAGTATTAATAATCTGCAGAAACAGCTGAATTAGTCAGTGCTATCAACTATACTGAGGAAATGTGCATTATTTTTTCCTTTTAATATTGTATAATTACATTACTGATTGAAGGATGATGAAGGATTTCTGCGAGGAACTATAATCCTGCTTTAATAGTCTCTTGCTCTAATATTTTAGCAAGAAACATATATTCAAGGGTATTTTAAACAAGGATATTTTAAGTGTAGTCAGAAAAATTATTACAGTGCCTCTGAAATGAAACCTTATTTTAGAATATTATGCAGACCTAATGAGCTTGGTGTTTCTTTAGTGATTATGCATACAGCCCCTCTATGTATGCATTGTTACAAATATTTTAGGAACTAAAACTTCAGAGAGATTCAATGGGCAAGATGAACAGTAACTGACAATCATCTTTTATGACAACTTACATTCTTTTAACCGGGGTCCCCAAACTTGGCAACTTTAAGACTTGTGTATTTCAACTCCCAGAATTCTCCAACATAGCTCGCTGGAGAATTCTGGGAATTGAAGTCCACAAATCTTAAAGTTGCCAAGTTTGAAGACCTCTGCTTTTAACTAATGCATAAAAAATTGAGGCAGCAACAAAAGATAGTTCCTGGGAAAATGGAACCAGAAGGTAATTATTTCATCATATTTAAATTTAATCTCACATTTCTGATAACCTTTAAAATGTATTTATTTGCTATATCTAAGTAATGCATAATTGGCATGGAATCCTTTTAAAAAAAGGCCACAATGTTGTCTTCTATGCAAATTTTAACAGCACTTTACTGTAAAACGTTCAAAAGGTTCAATGCCAAAAAAAAAAAAAAAAAAGTTAAACATCTATGTGAGAAATGAGCCATTTCAAGCATCTGGTACGCAGTATAAATTTCAAAGTACCTGTTTCATAAAGACTTTTAAAATTTTACATCTGAAATGTTTCAAAATCCAAGTATTTGTACACTTCTATAAGGTAACAAGAAACAACCCTTCTAGTTCTAAAAGCCTGATTTTTCAAGCTTTTACTGCAATATCTATATGAAATTATTCTATAAAAAATATGCTTGTAGCCAGCCCACTTATGTGATTTGAGTCCTCTTATCAAGATTTCTGTTTATCCAAGTACCCATGTAGTTACTGCAGCCTTAACTTGACTGCAAAGAGTTGAAGTGTTACAATGTCAAGAACAGAATTCATTTTCAGAAGGGCATTTAATAGGCTTCGTGAAGCCAAAGAACTGAATACAGGAATACCTTAACCACTTTTAGTACAATATTGAATTACATGTGAGTCTTCCAGTTTAAAAGAAAAATATAAACAAACAGTTTTTCAAGAACTTGCAGGTTCTGCAAGCTTCAGGTTCTAGGTACATCATACAGTATAAATTTGTTTCTGAAGATCAACACGAGTCTCCCTTAATAATCAAGGGGGGGCTGCCTTCCACCATGCCCCTTCCTCACTACATCATAGTACTTTTACAAAACTACAAGGTATTAATGCATTTATAAAAACAAGGAGGATCTTCACACCTTGCTCAGGCTCTGGGGAATTATAGGTGATATATAGGTCAGACCCACCCCACCTTGGCTTGTTGAAAGAAATCAGGGGAAAAAAAACAATAAATGTATTATTCAAAATGCTTAAACACACCTGTAAAAAATAAAAAAGGAAAAAAAAGCAAATTAAAAAAAATTCCTCCAAAAAGATCTAATAGGCCATCCTGTAGGCAGAAGCTGTTGGGCTGCTTGTGATAAGACTACAAAAAAGGGAAGATACAGGTAGAGAACTAAACAAGATTCAGCGAAGCTCCAAAAATCTTTATAAATACAGCCATTGGAAGGACGATCTTGAGTCAGGAAGGATTTATGCTCGGTGCAAGCTGAGAACGAGAAGCAGGTACAAATTGTAAAGCACACTGAAGAAACTGGTACATTTTACTAAACTAGTCTCCCTCCTCCCAACCCAGGCCAAATTGTTTACAGCCTTGGGTGATAGTGCTGTCAACTAACTGGAGAAGGAGCATGAGGAAGGGCAGGGGGAGGGGAGTAAAGCTAAGTTTCCTTTGTTAAGGGCCACGTTTGCAAACTTTTTTGTTCTTTCAAAAATGCATGCTCTAAGAGTGATGGTTTATTTATGTTTATTAAAAATTATATTATGTTTATTAAAATGTATAGTCCAGAGGATGTTTCTGTGCGCAAAGAATGCAATCAGAATTTTTATAGACTTGCTCAATAGTTCCTTTAAGAATCAATTTGTTAAGATGTTGAACTGTCCCATTATTTTTCTTCAGCAAGACAGTTCATTTAGGCTGTATTCTGCTGGCAAAGTAATAGGCATTTAGAAGGCTAATTACTATGTTTTACTACCTACTACATAACAGGAACAGACTTCTTAAACCCACTTGAACATATTAAAAAACATACTCACCTAATTATCATAATTGTCTCTGTAAGAGCTTCCAGAGTAACGGTCCCCATAGCCTCCCTGATTTCTGGAAGAAAAACACAAGACTGATTTAGTCCAGTACTAGATTAGTTAAATTGTGCAAATACTAATACTGAGAGCAAAATTTATTATGTGCATGTAAAAAATTGCTTTATCCTCTTTGCGCAAATTATAGTTGTGTGATTTTGGATATATTTTATCATTATCATCTAATACTAATTATTATGGATAGGCCAATTACTTTGATGCACCTATTAATTTTCTTCATTTGTTGTAGTACTAAGTGGAAGAGCTGATGTAAAGCATGAATGTGATCTGGAATACAGACAGACAATTCACCTGTCCAGAACCACTTAAAGCAGCTGCACTTTTTCCGGGGGTTATTTGGTTACTATCATGCCATCCCACTAAGAGATATGCTTGATTGAAGCAGAGATGTTATAAGGGCATACCAAGGCATGCCAACCATTGTCCACCTGATGCATTCAGGATCAATTGTAACTTTTGCATGGTATTCAAGGTGAGCCACACATTTAGTGCATTGCAGTAAAAAAGCCATAAAGTGACCAGGCCATGAGTGATTGACCGAAGGGCACAACTGGCATACCAGATCAAGCTATGCAAAACCCTTCCTGGCTACAGCTACAACTTGCCCATGAATGAGTTAAAATCCAAGACGACTTCCAAATTATGTACAATTGAATGGGGAAGTGCTATCTCATCCAAGGTAAAAGATGTGATATTTTCAGATATTTAATATATTAATATAACTTTGCCAACACCTACTAAATGTTTACATCCATTTAGGGCTAAAAGAAGAGTTTTTAGTAAACCCCCCCCCCCATTCTAGTGAACCCAGATATAGTACAGGACAAATCCAGCATATCCATTTAATTATAATTTTGTTCCTATCTATTCCAAGTGATTTTAAATGGCATATTATTTTCATTTCTATAAGACACAGTTAGTTATTAACAGCAGGGGAGCACACAGCACTAACAGTTCTCACATTAAATTCAAAATAAAATTAACCCCAAAATCCTTACTATGGAAAAAGAACAGCAATCCATCTGAGGATGTTCTGCGCTGAAATTAATCTGAAGCAAAGCTAAGTATCAGGAGTGACAATAAGTTAGAGAATTTCTAACATAGGCTTTGTTGTATAATTTCTAAAACCACAGCTCATTTTTAAAAAATGTCATTGCCATTGCTAGGAATGAAATATAAAATGGGATCTTGAACCATTTTACAGGTCAAGTAGAGGGACTGGTTTGCAATGCTTCCTCTTTCTTCTCAGCAGCTCCCAGCATGGCATTTTTCTCTCCCAGTTGTCAAAGGATTGGCCCATGTGCCCGTTCTTTAATATACAGGAATAGACTCTCAAATGAAACAGGTTTCCAGCTTACAATACCCTGCTGGCCTGCCCACACTCAATTCCAATGCTCCTCTTATCGACTGCTGATGTCCTTGGCTTTTCCTAATTTTTTCACTGACCTCCAAACTACTTCTGCCCGGAATAATCATTATTTCAATCTGCATCTGGCTCAGAAAATTCCTACTTTGTTCTGTTTATTGAACCAATATGTATGTATGTTTCAGTTGAGGCATGGAATATTTTGCGCATCTGTTTTCTATACCCAATATGCAAGGATCACAATTTACTTCTAAAAAAGCTTACCTGCTGCCGTAATAGTCTCTGGATCCACCATATCCACCGCTTCTGTTATCGTAACGGCCACCACCATATCCACCGCCTCCTATTGCAAAGATAAAAGTATTTGTTAAATTTAATCATTTCAGTGAAGTGGAGATTTACGATAAAAGGGCAAGTAGGAAAGCTCACCTCTAGAAAATCCACGTCCACGCCCTCTGCCTCCAGAAGAGCCACGAGAGGATTTTCCAGCCTGGTCAACTCTGATCTGACGTCCATCAACAGACTTGTAAGAAAGAATCAAATAAGATTTTATTTGATACAATTGTATCTACTGCCAAAAGGAAGCTATCTGGGGTGATAATTATATGGGCATAGTTAGGTTAAATACTACATTTGATTATAGTATGCAAGTTCCTTTTCTTGCCACAAGCCCAATCTGATAGCAATTTTAGAGGGGCTCTAACGGTTGTTCAGTTGCAGACTGCCTTTCTCCACTTTACAGCTTGAGAAGAGCAACAAACTCTCTAATGTATAATACATAATGCCAGGAGAAATTATACAACAAAGTAAACTATATTCTAACTTTCTGCAGTCTATCTACACTTCCAGAAACAATTTGCCTTCTCTAAGCCAAGCAGGTTAAGTATCCAGACTCAGACCACTCCTCAAAAATATTTAAATATCAATAATGCAATGATTATTTACAAAAAAAAATGTCTTAATAGGGCCAAGATTTGTTTATTGTAACTTTCAGCTAACTGTGCACATTAGGTTAAAGGGAATTACAATAATTCCAATGAACTATTTTATGGAGCTGCCATCATGTTATTCACCCATTACCTGACATTAATTTTGAGTTGTTTTATGAATTCTGCAAGTTTGGTAACAATATTGTGCAAATTAAAACTTAGTCTCTTTTCAACCTTAACAAGATTGTTTTTTTAAAAAAAACTTAAAATGAATGCAGTCACTACAAAGTTAAAGCACTTTCTTAATTCCTTCTTACTACTATTTAGAGTTTAGAAGACATCATTTTTCTATGAGGCACTGCTTTAACAAGAGATTAAAATGGTTGGATTAGATGACTTCTGAAGTACTTTTGAACTCCAGATTCCAAAAGTTTAATACAGTGGTGTCTACTATAAGTACAGATATTTGTGTAAGTGGACATAGATACAGGATTGGAGGGAACATAATGTAATATTATAATTAAAAATCTATATTACAGGACAAGTATGCTGAGAAATAGCAAAGCATGAAACCTCATTATAAGCACAGTCATCAACTAAAGTTCTCACCTCTCCATTCATGGCTCGC
The DNA here is from genome assembly GCA_023653725.1 of Bungarus multicinctus. Lineage (NCBI taxonomy): Eukaryota > Metazoa > Chordata > Lepidosauria > Squamata > Elapidae > Bungarus > Bungarus multicinctus. The sequence goes on along the minus strand of CM042834.1, from coordinate 156,118,348 downwards.
ATGGCATCCTTGGCATCTTCAGGACGGCAATAGGTAATAAAACCAAATCCCCGGGATCGCTGGGTCTCTCTGTCTTTCACCACAACCACTTGAGATTATAAAAGGAAGCATGTTAATTTAATCAGACGTTCATGTCTACATAAATGTCTTCAACATCTCCCTGTTATCAACCCATATTAACTTTTGGGCAAAGAAACCAGGAACAGTAGAATTTAATGTGCTAGAAGTTTATTTCATGCAACTTATACAAAATAATCTAACAGTAAAACCAATAGAATTCAGAGGGTTGGACTTAGGTCTTTTGTGGGAATGTTACAACTCCAAACAGATGATCCTCCCCTCAGGCTCTGCCAAGTTATCTCCTACATTAACTATGTTCAGTTGATTACCATAAAAGTAAAATTTATTAACAGTATCTTAGTCCTTACATATTAAAGTAACCAGCTTACCAAACACTCATCAGAGGAAGTCTTCCATAATGTGAAATAAATCTTACAATTATGTGTATGCTTTTATATGATTTTAAATTAAGACACCAAATGAAAGTAATAAAAGGCAAATTATTTGTTTAGGATTGTTTGAGGCAAAATTACCTCAAAAGTAAAACAATTATGTCAAGACTTAAATTAAGAATTAAATAATAATTGAAAAAAATCTTATCAGTAGGAATTGACAGTGATGGTTGATTTTTATGATTTTAGAGTTAACTGTTGAATGGCGTGCTACATCTTTTTTTAGCCAATTGCAGTCATGTTAAAACAAACCAAGATGTTTGTCATTTATAACAAAAAAATTTTGTCCATCTGAACAGATATTTTATGCACTGCATCACAGTACATGTTACTGATATTACATCTTAGTATAAAAGCAATATAATTAAAGGAAACGAATGTGATTTTGTGCAATCTAATATCTGAAACATTTTCTCACCTTCAGCAATGTCGCCATAGGGCGAGAACAATTGCTCCAAATTTTGTTCATTGGTGTCAAAACTGAGTCCTCCAATGAAGAGCTTTCCTTCATCTGACGCCATTTTCTAAGCGATCTGTAAACAAAAGGCTCTTTAATTCTGAGAAAATGCAAGGATATACACATAAGGGCAAAACCCACACTAGTTAAAATAGCTCTATGTTGCTTAAATTACTATAACTTTCAGTAAACATGCATACACTAATTTTAACAGCTTTTAACAGATTGCTCAGAAGCATATTCCATTGTTTAGAATTAGTTTTAAAAAATCAGATTTAAAAGGTTAGAAAGATTTAAAAATCAATTTTCCAAACATTTGACTAGGTATTTGTAATCTGTACCTGAAACTATACAGTAAATGCTTTTTATCTTTAATTGGGATAATTTCCAACTTAAAATTTTCTGACAAGGATGGAACTTTTTCAATTTGAATTGTTTTGTGTAGTTTTTTTTTTATCCTGACAGTTTATATGTCTAAGTAACCTACTACAATTAACAGATTGTGTAGTAACATTACCGACTAGACATCTCTCTACATCAGTGTTTGTCAACTTCAGCAACTTCAAGATATACATACATGCTGGCTAGGAAATTGAGAGTTGAAATCCAGAGAGCTTAATATTGTTGAAGTTGAGAAACACTGTCCTAGACAACTAAATGCAAATTCACGTTTAATTTCAATTCCAGTAAGGTTATGTCTCTTTTTAAAAAGGCAATTGTCACGGTATAGATTTCCATCATCCACATATAAGTTCAACTTTAGGCCTGCAACTGGTTTATTATCAGTCAGTTTATACAAATGAAAGCCTTAAAAGATCTTCTATATTTTAGTGCTATGAAACTAGGATGTGTTTCTGTTGTCTTTCCTAAGACAGGCACTTGTAGAGGATGATGGATGCCTGTAGCCATGTTTCCTCTTTCCTATTCATATCTCTCAATGTTTACTTTGAGGAAGGGATAGAAGCTTCTTAATTATATGCATTTAAAAGGCTGTTTCACTAAACCTTACTACCTGTAACAGAAATATATAGGACTTGTTTTTGGAGATAAGCAGTACTTGGTACTTTAAAAATCTAAATATTTACAAAATCACATATTTTGTGGATTTCAAGGTAAGCAGGGAGCATCTAATTCTTTCAGGGCAAGAATTAAACATAGATCTCCCTCCTTATTGTGGAAAAAGCCATATTAATTGGTATTTACTAGACACAATGTCAGTTTTTGTTACATTCCTTTTATTTAGAAACAAATGGATACAGGAGGCTGAGAGAGGTGACATGTGTCCAAATGAAGCAAAGTAATCAAAGAGTAATGAATCAACCACAACAGTGCAGTTAACTACTGTACATTAATCAAGAATTCTTTGATTTCATCACAAAAGCATAAAGATTCCTATTTCTCCTTATCAAAAGCACCATCTGATAAACCATGTAACCTGTAAAAGTTGCTGAAAAAGTCTTGAAAACCTTTCCTGTTATGTCTTTTCCAATGCCAGTTTTTGAAGACAGGGATAATTTGTTCACCAACTACATTATTTTATTTTTCATTTATAAAATGTGTACACCTCCTTTGCTAACGTATGCCATCATCTTTTTCATCTCTGGAAAATTGAAGGTTTGTGCTATTTTCCTCTTGAGGAAGCAGTCTTTCAGGCCCACTACAATATTTCATCCTGTAACCTGGGATTTAAGGTACCAATATCAAACCTGTCTCCTTCAAAAGCACCACATGCTTATTTAGCCTCCATGGTATTGTTACATTCATAAAGTTGTGAAGTATATAATATTTCCTGTTGAAAAAGAACTTAAAATATTTATATCAGCAGTTGTATCTGGAGATTCCCAACTAAATATAATACACCCAGGATTTGGTTAAAACCTTAATGATCCCCAACAGGCACCGTTTATTTGCTTGTTTATTTATTTATGGAATTTATATTGCCGTCTATTCGCACATGGCGACTCAAGGTGGCTTACAGAATATAAAACCTCATATAAAAACAATAAAACTAACAAGAGTCATATAATAAATTAATATAATAAAATCTATTTAGGATTATTTAAAAAATTATGAGAATCTGATGCTGCTTTTGTCAGATAGGGATGACAAAAGTAACTGTAAACCAGCCTGCCCCATTGCATGGTTCCCTATAAGAAATGAAATCTGTATTTAATCTTCTTGCATTAACAGGGTAAGGGAATAAAGTACCGCTACGGTTAAGCGACTACCTTAGCGACATTTTCCCTCCCAACGTATTTCCCCCCCTCCCGGTAAAATGGCCACGAGCACGTGGTCCGCACAGAATGCGGGAAGGCGAGTTGGAGCGCGGCTCACGTTCCAGAGAAAAAACCCAACTAAGCATGCGCTGAGTCCGCTCCCTCGCCGCCCTGCTTCGGGGTGAAAGGGATTCTTCCTCTACACCCCGTTCTCACCGCAGGTTACCAGGCTCATGAAACTTACCCCGTTGCTCACAGCGGCGCGTCCTTCCTCACCGTCCGTTAGGCGCAAGACAGTGAAAAACGAGTTTCAAAACTGGCGCATGCGCACAAGGGCCCAGTAGTTCTTTCTGGGCAACCGCCATTTTGTGAAGCGTCTCTCCTTTCTTTCCCTGCACCTTTCCCTCCTCTCCTTCAAGAAAGCTTTTGTCTCCGGTTTCTTCGCTAAGCCTCACCCCGGCACCCTCTCCTCCCACAAGAGCCCGAGCGCGCTCCGATCAAAAGCACTCACCAAAATAGGCCTCGAAGCAAGAGCCGCGCAAAAGACCCGTCAGCTACCGAAGCAAGAGGTATCGCGATGGCGGCGAGGGGAACACGAGTGTTAAAGCGAGGCTGGTTACACACGATTCTGCGCGGCTCCCGAGCAGCCATTGGTTGGAGTCGCCAGTGGGCGAGGCTTAGCCGAAATAGCGGAGACGCCCATCCGCTCCAGGAAAAAAAACTCTTTTCCTGCGGCGTCTCACTGCAGCCCTATCAGCGTTTCCTTGCTAGGAATTACATTTGTGTAAGGCGTACGCGAACGCTCCTCATTAAGGGAGCACGGCCGCGTACGTGTCGCAGCTGCCATAGCAGGCCTCCGATTCGTCGTTTTTTTTTTCATTTTCCAAGAGAGTAATAAAACTGGGAGAGGGAGCCCAAATTTGTATAACGCCTTATCTCCAATTTAGGGGAAATAATGATAATAAAAGGAATGTTTCGTTGAAGGGAAATCGGTAAACCTCTAATGGAGAAAGTAAACCGCTGATCAAATGTTGAAGGATATCCTGATTATAGATACTGAATAATTTTCGTGAAGATACAGAGAAAAACCAGCAATTGTTTTGTTTTTTTTAAACAACCTCTAAAAATCAAAGGATTGCCAACAACGGTAACTAAAGATAATTTTTTTGGGGGGGGAGAGGGAGGAAGAACTTATACCCTTACATCACAATGAAAATCTGAGATACATACTTTGAGATACATACTTTGAATCCAAAATATGCCCCACAGACCCTTTGGATCCTGGATTGGATGACAATTTCACATTTTTCATCACTGCAGTTTATGCCAGACTGCTGTACTCTAATTCATTACATAGTCCACAATAAGGAATTGTGTTACACCAATAAAATGGAAGCAAGGGATGTTCTGTTTGTCAGATTAAGTCATATTTGAAGCATCCAAAAATTTCAAATGTTTGTGCGATTGCATATTAAGTTCTGTCACCTTTCAATGTTATCATGCCTGATTCCAGAATAGTAGAGCTAGTATAAAATGTTGATTGTGTGGCATTAAGTCAACATCAACTTTTTCTGTGCTTTCACAATTAAATTCATTTGCAGAATTTGGAACTTTCATTTTTTTCCCCATCAGATCAGTACACTATGATATTCCTTCACTGGAGATTGCATATTGAAGTATTATGGAAAACAGTGCAGTTGACTCACATAAATGGATGCATTGTTAAGCAATTATAGGAATGCTAGTAAAATAAGAATGCTGGTATGTTCACATTTCACTACACTGAGGTGGAACAGGAAGATGGGATAAAAATTTTCCCCAAATCAAGATGTAACCAGTTGCCACATATTTAAAGTATTTAAATTTTAAAAATCTGTTTTGGCAGAAGAATATAAGTTTTATATAAAACACACTGAAATAACTTTAAAAGGTTTCTGATTTGATGTTCTAGTAGTCCAAGAGAGCCAGTTTGGTATATTGGTTATGGTGCTGGCCTAGAAACCAATGGAGACGAAGTTCTAGGCCTCTCTTTGATATGAAAGGAGTCTTTGGGCCAGTCACGCTCAGCTCATCTTACAAGGTTATTACAGAGAAAATAGGAGACAATGGTATAGTACAGGTAGTCCTCAAATTACAACAATTTGTTTAGTAACTGTTCGAAGTTACAATGGTACTCAAAAAAGTGACTCATGGCCCGTTTTCACACTTAGGGTTGTTGTAGCATCTCCATGGTCATATGATCAAAACTTGAGCACTTGACAACTAGCATCTATTTTTGAAAGTTGCACTGTCCTGGGGTCAGATGATTATCATTTGTAGCCGTCCCAGCTGGCTTCCAACAAGTGAAGTCAATGGGGGGAGCCAGATTCACTTAATCACCATTCACTTAAACAACTGCAGAGATTCACTTAGTAACTGGCAAAAAGTTGTAAAATGAGGCACAACTCACTTAACAACTGTCTTGCTTAGCACTAGAAATGTTGGGCACTGTGGTCACATGTCAGGGACTACCTGTATTAGATATGTTTGCCACCCTGAAATATATAAGAAAGGCAGAATAAAAATCTAATAATTATCCATTGATATGTTTAAACCAATCATCAAATTAAACAGCATTTTATAAATATTTGCAGAACATATTCAAGACACCACTTATAAGCCATTCTATAAGCCAGGATGTTCCATAGAGCAGGGGCCATTGCAGAAAAAGCTTATCTTCTGGTCCCCGCTCACAGGATCTGCAGCATGCCTATTTTGCTATGTTGGGTTGGACAGATAGAGACTGGAAAAAGATGATCCCGGTAACTCAGTGTGCAATCACCAAACCGGTTGTTATACCAGCAGCATCCTACCCCTGGATATGAACATCGGGTGATGTGTATTTGCGTAATGAAAGTGGGTGTGGCCTAAGGAGATCAACATCCTATATTAAGGCGTGCATAATTATTAGGCAGCTTCTTTTCCTCAGGCAAAATGGGCCAAGAAAGAGATTTAACTGGCTCCGGAGAGTCAAAAGTTGTAAAAAGTCTTTCAGAGGGATCCAGCACTCTTGAAATTGCTAAGATACCTGGGCGTGATCACAGAACCATGAAATGTTTTGTTGCAAATAGTCAACAGGGTTGCAAGAAACGTGTTGAGAAAAAAAGACGCATGTTAACTACCAAAGATTTAAGAAGAATCAAACATGAAGCTACTAGGAACCCATTATCCTCCAGTGCTGTCATATTCCAGAACTGCAACTTACCTGGCGTGCCCAGAAGTACAAGGTGTTCAGTTCTCAGAGACATGACCAAGGTAAGGAAGGCTGAAACCTGACCACCAGTGAACAAGACACGTAAGTTGAAATGGCAAGATTGGGCCAAAGAAATAGCTGAAGACAGACTTTTCAAAGGTTTTATGGACTGATGAGATGAGAGTGATTCTTAATAGAGCAGATGGATGGGCCCGTTGCTGGATCAGTAACGGCCACAGAGCTCCACTTTAACTCAGACACCAGCAAGGTGGAGGGATACTGGTATGGGCTGGTATTATTAAAGATAAGCTGGTTGGACCTTTTTGGTTTGAAGATAGACTCAAAATTAACTCCCAACTCTATGTCAGTTTTTAGAAGACACTTTCTTCAAGCAGCGGTACAAGAAAAAGTCTGCATCTTTCAAGACCATGTTTTTATACATGTCAATACTTCATCACATTTATCAAAGTACTCCACTTCATGGCTAGCCAGGGAAGGCCTTAAAGATGAAAGAATGACATGCCCTCCCCTTCCTCACCTGACCTAAACCTTACTGAAAACTTGTGAGTCCTTCTTAAATGGGAGATTTATGGTGAAGGAAAACAGTATACCACTCTGAACAGTGTGTGGGAGGCTGTAATTGCTGCTGCAAAAAAGTTGATCGTCAACAAATAAAGAAACTGACAGGCTCCATGAATGGAAGGCTTAAGAATGTTATTGAAAAGAAGGGTGGCTATATTGGTCACTGATTTTGCTTTAAAATGTCAGAAATGTTTATTGTACATTTCGTTTATTATTCTCATTTTAACAGATGCAAATAAACAAGGGCAGATTTTTGTTTTTTATTTACCAGTAGTTGCATAATAATTTTGCATACTAATAGTTGCCCAATAATTGTGGGCACATATTCTCCTAAGAAAGCCAAAACCTCACTTTTACTTTCTTAAATATTCAGGTTTGAGATTTATTAACATTTTGAATCGACAGCATTGTAGTTGTTTAATAATAAAATTAATCCTGCAAAATACAGCTTGCCTAATAATTCTTCAGTGTAGTGTGTTACAGTAGTCTAAACAAGAGGTTATATGGGCACGAGTTACTGTGAGCAGAGCCTCCTAGTCCAAGAATGGGCTCAACTAGCGCATCACCCAAAAGTGTGCAAAAGCCTTCCTAGCCACGGTTGGCACCTGATCTTTGAACAGGAACCACAAGTCTAGGATCCCAGATTGTGCACCCGGGTCAGACTGAGGTAGCACAACCCCATCCAGAACTAAAGCAAAATGGTTCAGTTGAGATCTGCATATGTGGGACTCATTAGGGTAGACTGCAGGGGTGACACCGAAATATAATTTTATATCTTAAATTATTGTGTTCTATTCCAATTTCATTTCAGACTGTATTTTATTCCAATTTCATTTTAAATTGTATTTTATTCCAATTTCATTACAAATTGTATTTTATCCAATTCCATTTTAAATTGCTTTTATCAAATTTTAGTAATAATTTGTTTTGGGAATTTCACACTTTGAAAATGGCCCAAGGGCTAATCAATAAATAATTAGAATTAACTAAAGATGGAAGAATCTTGTTTCCAGTGGTTCCAAATACTCAGAGCCACTCCGTCTTGCTTTGGTTGGGATGGAGACTATTAAGCCCCAACCAATGCCAACAGCCTCCAGACACTGAGACACGATATTCTCAAAGAGCCTGGGGTAGAGATATAAAGGGTATCATCTGCATATTGATATTTCACCCAAGTGCATGGATTATCTCACACAGCATCCTCATGTAAATGTTAAATAGAAGGGAAAAAATAGAACCCTGAGACACCCACAAATTAGGAGACGCAGGCTGGATTTTGTTCCATCAACGTTGACTGAAACCTGCTCCGGAGAGAGAACCAGCACCAATTCCTGAAGCAAATCCAGGATACCATGAGGTCAAGAACTCAGGGTTTTAGATAATCCATTTTATTCAGGTTTCTCTGAAGCTGCCATGTGACCGTTTGTCATTGCCTTCCTTAAAAAGATTGGACAAAAACTATCCAAGCTATTTGATGGGTCTATTGAGAGGGCACACCACCTTTAAGAGCTTGTGGGACCAGTCCTTATCTAAAAGGTGTCTAGACCCACTCATACATCCTCTCTGATACAGCCTTAATTAGCCAGGAGGGGCAGTATCTAACACACAAAAGGCTTAACTAGCAGCTGAGAGGGCCCCTCCACTTCCTCAGGTTCTGCAGATTCAAACTGTTCCCAGGTCACCTTGCAAAGTATAACACCCACTACTTCCATTGACTCCACTATAAGGCTGGAGGCCAGTGTAGGGCAAATCCAATTTTTGTCTGCCAGATGTCCATGTTCTTCACAGCAAACCCTTTAGATATACTTTAGTATTGCTCCCTCCGAGGGACTGAATTACCCAAAACAGCCATTGATTACCCAAAACAGCCATTGGGCGACTATCGGTAGATGCAATAAGAGTGGATAGTTACATTCCATCACCCTTATTTCCATGAGGTAGGGCTTAATACGCTAGTAACTTTACTCCATTCTGATTGTTTTTGCTCCTTGTCTCTTGCCAGCAATGCTTTTCCTATTTAAATTCCCTCAGTCCCATCAAATACCTAGGGAGCTTCGAGAACCCTGGGCATAATTGGAGAGGCTGCTCAGGTGCAATTTGATCTAAAAGCTTCAGGTAGCAAGTTTTCTAAAATAATCTGGAAGAAACAATCAGTCCATTAGTTTCTTGGAGTGAGCCGATCCAATAGGCTTGATCTTCATAGAGGGGGTGGGGTCTCCAAGAATTTGAGGTTCACTAGTGAATGATCAATCTCCCCCAAATTCAGAACTCTGTCATTGCTCTGGCAGAAAATTCAGATGGGGTGTGTTACCATTGCTGAGTCGGGCCCAACTCTCACCTTTTCCTCTACTCATTATTTGAATTTTATAGCCTGCTTCTATTTCTTCAGATCCCTTTCCCCTATTCCTTTCATAGCAGTACATAACCTGACCTGTGGCTCCCACCTCACACACACAATTCCCAAGGTCTTTGCTATGCAAAGCGCTTCTGCATAGACCTCAGCCATCAGAAAACTTACTCGCCTTTTAATTATAATCCACAGGATTTGGGGTTCTCACTGGATTGCTGAGTATCCCACCATGATCTACACCTTCCCTTCATGGATTTCACTCAAGGTGAACTTCTCCACTTACCAAACCTTCCAGCTGATATAAGTCCCAATCAATCTTCTTGCAGAGTTCGTTTGTTTTCTTGACCAGTTTATAATCACTGAATACACATTTTACTATCCTTCAGCTAAGACTCAAAATGGCTCCCACATTTGAGTTACTGTCCTCCGGAGTATTCAAAATGGCTCCCAACATTGGAAGGGGTGAAAGAGGTACAGCTACAGGACCCTGGGGCAATCCTCTGCTTGCTCCAGTCCTTTGCCCACTGCAATGAACCTTTACTTCCAGATGGTCTCAGTTGTCTGGGTAGCTCTCATCCACGCCCTGGTTGGTGTTCAACTCATCCTCCTATGGTATAGAGCTTTTGTCTGTATGATTTCCTACTATGCAGGCACAGGTGCTGGCATCTTTCTCTCTAGATGTAATAGCCAGCTTAACAACTAACAGTACTGATTGTGCTACCAATTATATCACCGAAAGCAACTAGAATACATTATTAAGCCAGTAATTGTTCAATCAGTACACTTTTATTAGAAATTTTGCCATGTTGAGTTTTGGAAATGAAAAATGTTTTTAAGGGTACAGAAAACATACTTAAAAAAACAAACGAACAAACACCCACTGTATAGCAATAATGCACAATCTAAACAAAAGCATTAAGGATTCTCTTACTTTAATCTGACATTCTTCATAGTAAATTTTAGGCCAAGAATTACACAACTGCATTGCAGTTATATACACCCATTTCCCCAACTTCTAAAACCACAACAGGGTCAGAATAATTATTCATCAATATACAATTTCAGTAAGGTGATTAAGATGTTTTCCAATTTTGTATGGATTCTTAGATAGAAATATGTCAGCTAGTCAGAAAAAAAGTCCTCGTGGATGCATATATTTCCAGCAATCTAATATAACCTAGTGACAAGTCCTCTTGGTCTGTTATGATGACACTTCTTACAATAATCCTGATAGGTGTGAATTCCTGCAATCTAATAAAATATAACAATTAGCACATGCTGAAAATTAAGTATGCACCATCAACTGTTATACAGAAGGCATGTTTAAACCCCAAATTAGATTCATTTTTTTTCTATCTTTACCCCCCTTATTTGAAGAAAATATAGAAATTGTTAAACAAACCTGATTGGATAATCTTGGCTCATATCTTCTCTGGTTTATTGTTACACTATTCCAGCAAATAAAGCAGAAAGTCCTGTAAAGAAAGGATGTACTACTCAACCATTATACAACAGAGAAAAGAAACCTTTGATGCTCATAGATACATTTTGTAACAGACTATCAAGGTAGAACATATGCTTGGAACTAGTATCTCCTATTCTGATTTTTTAATTTTTTTTTTAGAAACTGCTATGCCTGTTAGTGCTTACACCATTGTAATACCAGAATGTTTCAAACAGAAGGGGTGTTTAAAGATCACAGGGCTCTGTCCATTATGCAGAACACAGAAAGAATAACACATGAATAATAAAAAAGTGATGTTGGAAATCTAACAAAATTTGTTTTCTAGTCACTGTCATAATTTCTCATATAAGGCATTGATCGAACAACACAATCCTATTTTGCCTGTAAAATTTTACTATTTTCAGACTTCTGTACTTTTCATTTATAAAGGTAAACTTCTATACAGCTTTACAGGAAGCACACTTCATCCCACCTGAAGGAAGACTAGCCCCAACCCTTGTAACTTTCCAAAACCTCTTAAAATGTAGTTTTAGCAGGCCTGGTGAACCCCTGCCAATAGGATGCCTGTATTTGCTGCATCACGCACAAGGTTCAAATGCATTCCCTCTTATCACATTTATACTTGTTTTAAATTACATTTGTATAGTGCTTTGTTGGTTTGGTTATATGCCACCCATGTATAAAACAGGCAACCATATAAATTTAATCCATAAATTATCTCAGAGTAGATATATTATGCGATAGTGGCCAATAGAGTAGGTGTATTATTTAGTATTACTTTGAAGAAAGAAAATCTACTTACTTTATAGTGTGGTTTTTAGACCCTTGGGTGAAGAAGCAATCTCATTGTTCAATACTTCAGAGGTCAATGGTTATTTTAGGGCAGAATAACCACTATAATCTTCTTGCCTGCAAACAATAAGTATCACTTAGAAGAAGTTCATTCAAAATTTCAAAAATATTAGTGATTACAATTCTAAACAAGATACTTCAGGCCTGGGTGACGCTGTTCACCAAGTCCTCAGAAGATTCCCCAAATTAACATGATTGTTCTCCCATATTTAAGCCTTTTTCAAAATTATATGAAGTTATTTTAAGTGGGAATAGAAGGCTTCCACACCCAAGCTAGATTTTATTAGGAAACATCAATCCAAGTAACAATCCAAGTTTTCATAAAACACAAGATACTGGAAATGAACAGAGAGGTGGCTGAATGGATCTGAATATTGTTTTAGCTGACTGCCTTCCTCCTTCTTGAAGTAGAATGTCAAGTTACAGGAGCCAGGCAGAACCTCCCCCCAGGATTAAAAAACAAAACAAAACCCCAAACATATCGAGTCCAAGTTCTGCTAGGGTCCAAAGAGACCCCAGATTTGCCCAATAAATTTGCCAATAACAAAGATCTGTTTGCTGCAGCAACAAGAATGGAGCTCTATGGGAGAAAAGATGCAGACATGAGCAAAAGAGTTACCTCGAAATACAGGACTATTTCCACAAATGAACTAGCCAAGAGCAGCTTTCGTCTCACATGGATCGCACTGAAGGAGGACAACACACTTCGGGGTCTCCAAGGACACTGGCTTCCACATGCTAGCAGAGAATTCTCACAGTGTAAGAACAGGACAGACCTAACTACAGGTAAGGCCAGCTAAGCATCAGTTCAGCCTTAAAGCTGAACAGAAGCTTCAGGCCTTCCAAATGTCAAAAGCGTATTTCTCTACCAGCTCAAAGCCATTTGTTTCTCAAACCACCAAGTAGGGCATTCCCTACTTTTGGAAGTGTTTGTACAAGCAAGGGAAGTTCTTTTCCATGCCCTCCACTCTAAGAATACCAATATTAAAGTGCATTACAGTTAAAGCAAGTAGCAACCCATTAAGGCTACATATTTGAAAATTTAGAAACATTACAAATTCAAGTATCACCATACAGCTTACAAACTTAGCATAGTTTCTTCTATGGCAGTACAGACTTGCAAACCAGAAATTAATAATTAATCAATACTCTTCAGTGTCAAATCTAAGTTAAATTCACTATTGAATGACACATTTAAAAACTGTTTATGTGCCATTGTATTGAGAAATCCCACTGGGATCCTTGTTAGCAAGTCTGGAGAAATTTCACCAACAGTCATCACTGGGCTGCAATTTTTATTTCAGCCACTACCCCTCCTAGAAGTAAAAATGATTTCCCCAAATAGCATTGCAATGTTGATCCTAACACTTTGAAACATTCTAGAACAAAAAATATATTGGCCATACTTGAGTCATATTTGATAGTATCCATTAACAATCGAATATTCATCTGATATCAAGATACATTTAGATTCTTGTATAGAGATTATGATGTTAAATCATGCTAGGACATTGCTTTAGAGAGAAACACAAGTATCTGTAATTATCCCTCCCAATTTGTCAGATTTTACATTTGTATTTCTTACTTTTTAAACACCTGGCGTACATAAAACCTTCATTACTCAGACACCACTTCAGGGCCTTATTTAAAATGCTTTTACTTATTAGCTACTAAACTATCAAAGATGTGTAGTGCAAACATTAGGAACAGAGAATTGTTTCAGATGGGATTTTAATGGGCTTCGTAAAGCCAAAACCTCAGTACAGGAAATTCCTTATCCACTTCAAATACAATTAATTGAAATTATGCATATTTCTTCCAGTAAAAAAATGGACAATATAAACAAACATTTTCAAGAACCTCTCAAAGCATTCGAGTTATAGGATTACTTTACAGTAAAATAGCTTTTACTATGATCAATGTAGTAATACCAATATCTTTAATAATACCAAGTTTTTGCCTTGTCACCCTTGCTTGTTATGCCAAGAGATGAACATCAAATGATTGTACTTTTTCAAAAGACTGGTCAGCTTCCAACAGGTTTACTTTGTAGGGCCCCATGTGTCAAGTTAAAAAAAAAACTTAGATCGCAAAGGCAAGACAAATAAAACTGGATTTAAAAAATGCTTAAAAACCACTTAAAAAAAACCCCTTGAGTAAAGTCTAACAGGCCATCTTGTAGAGGAAGCTTTCAGGCTACATGTGATAAAAGCTATATAAGGGGAAGATCATGTAGGTAATTAAACAAGATTCAGCGAAGCTCCAAAAATCTTTATAAATACAGCCATTGGAAGGACGATCTCGAGTCAGGAAGGATTTTTACTCGGTGTAAGCTGAGGACAAGAAGCAGGTATAATCATAAAGGCACAAGTTTATGGACATGTTGCAGCAATTCATCACTCCTATACTTTTAGATTAGTGTTGCTAGGAATCTCAGACCCTCCCCCAGTTAGCACTCAGATAACTTCTCAATTAAAATTTTAACTCTTTAAGGTCCAACATGCACTCAAATTATTCATCAGTAATGTGACTGAAGGCCTGCAATCAATGGGCAAATACATGAAAAAAACATATTTGATTTTAACTCAGTAGCTGTAAGTTTCTGCCACTATCCAGTGTAAGTTGGAGCACTGAAAGCTTAAGGGGATTTTGAAAAGACAATTTTTTTTCACTCCCTTTCCAACGCCTACTTACCTTAGTTGTCATAGTTGTCTCTATAAGAACCTCCTGAGGAGTATCGATCATTATAGCCTCCTTGACTTCTGAAAACAAGGGATAATATTTTATGCCTGTTCCCTATAGAATGGATTTGCAAAATAAAATGTATACTACCACAATTACCTGCTGTAGTCACGGGAACTACTGTAGCCTCCACTTCGGCTGTCGTAACGTCCACCATAGCTTCTGTCTCCCCCATAGCTTCTGTCTCCGCCATAGCTTCTATCTCCACCTATAATTAAAAAAGTTTCAATGGCAGCTGAATTGCAGAAATCCACAGCTATCACCCTTAGTTTAATGCATCAAGTATCTATCATAGGTGTCTTGCTCTTACCTCGGGAATAGCCACGGCCTCGTCCCCTGCCTCCAAAGTAGCCACCTCTGGATCCACGAGATTTCCCAGCATGATCAACTCTGATCTGGCGCCCATCTATAGACTGATAATGAACAAATACTTTAGATGTAACTAAATATCAGGGAATGGAACAGATTCTTATGCACATTCTTTTAAACATAAAACCATTTTATGTCTTAAAACAGGATTTTAATATGAATGCTAAGTGACATTATCAAATTAACATAAGTAATAAAGCTGCCACTCATATTTATTAAATATAAAGGCCCCACAACATTAGAATAATTCTAGACACCTTTAAAAGAATGGGAAACATTTTAAAAAATCATGCCAAGAAAAAACATGCTTTTGGGGAGTGCAGTTTCAAATCAATGTTTGACTCCTGGAGACTGTGTAGATAAGTCCCTATACTTTTCCTGGCAAGATTTTTCAAAATAGTTTGCCCTTGCTTGCTTCCTGTGACTGACCCAAGGTGACTTGACTGCTTTGTGTCTAAGGCAGGGCCTGAACTCATGGTTTCTAATCTGATGCTTTAATCACTACCTCAAACCTGCCATCTCCCTAACACATATCCCATATAAATCACAATCAGCAGTAGCTCCAACCACCCTACCCCCAAAGCCTGGGAGAACAACAAATAGTTGCTACAATACAGAATGTGTGATAAACTTACGTTGCTTGTAATTATTTACACAATCATATAAAAATCCAACCAGTAAAATGTAAATACTCTAAGATGAACTTTCAAATTCAATTTGCTATCCTAAACCTCTTCAAACTAGTATCTTTCAGGCATATTGGGATCTGACTGGAGATTATGGTTAAAACATAGCAGGAGGGCTTAAAAGAGGGAAGGCCAGGCTAGTCATTAACCATACCAGCTCTTTAGAAGACTACAATATAGAAATAATTATTTTCAGCTACTAGAGATTTATTCCAAAAAGTCATGCCACATTAGTACCAGACTTTCTATATCAATCCAAGCACAGTGATCTAGCTAATTTATCTTGCTGTATTAACTTATTAATAAAAGACATTTTTTTTTTATTTTTTTTTTAATTACATTTATATGCCGCCCTTCTCCGGAAACTCAGGGCGGCTTACAGTTTATGGAGCACCATGCTAGGTGCTCAGCAATAGCCTTCATTCCACTGTATATGCCTGCTTATTACTAGGGATTTTTTTTTTTTGGGCCCCCCAAGCGGCATTTTTACAAAGTCAGCTTATTGCCCCCAACAATCTTGGGTCCTCAATTTACCTACCCCGAGAGGATGGAAGGCTGAGTCAACCTTGAGCCTGGTGGGATTCGAACCTGCACTAATTGCAGGCAGCTTGCACTAAGTGCTAGATGATTAACAGCCTGCACCACCAAGGCCCATTTGGGGGAAACATCTAATAAAAGCACACAAATAATATTAGGGAAAAGAATGTAGCTACTCTACCAGAAATATCCATAACAGTATATTCTAGGAAATGCTCAACAACCCTCAAAATATCTCAGAAATTAGTAGGTGGAGAAGTATGCTTCTATAGAAGTGGCTGGAGTTTGCCTTTTTATTACAGAAATACTCTGTTGGCTCTCAAAATGGTAAATTTAATAAACACACACACCACTCACTATACCTCTCCATTCCTGCAACACAGTCTTACTTCCAGGATGCCCATGTTAGTTCATATACTGCCCTTTGCTGTTTAAACTTTTCATTTCTCAGGAATATTTTGAGTATTTACATAAATTCAGTCTCAACTCAATTCACTCTTCCTTCATAGATTTGTTCTATAGTTCAATCCTCATTTGTTCCCTCTTCAGCATCTTCACTGTCAGTACTTTTTTGATGATGAAAGGCAGGCAACAGAAAGTTATTTTGCAAAACAGACTCATTCTAACTTGCATGGAGTAAGTGATAATCTTTGAAGGAAACTATATTTATATATGTGAAGACTGTCCAAATTGTATAACAAAACTTATTTCCTTACTAATAGCCAAAAATGATATGCATACCATGGGTATCAGAGTCCGATAATTTAGTCAATTAGGTAAAAAAAAACAATGACTCTGAAAGTGTTAATTGATACATTAAAAGGAAAAAAATGCCCGACATCAGTAATTCCTGATGCTTTAAAAGCTAAATATCACAATGCTAGTTTTACTTCCTAGAAACATCTCACTAAATTCATGTAGCTAGATATATTTAGACTGTGGGCCATAACCAGTAATACAATTTTGAAAAAAATCTCACCTCTCCATTCATTGCTCTCATGGCATCTGATGCATGATCAGGATTGGCAAAGGTAATAAAACCAAAGCCTCTTGATCGCTGTGTTTCTTTGTCTTTGATCACAACGACTGTGAGTAGAGAAAAAAAAAGTCATTCATCTCTTTTGGTAATCTTCAACATTAACTCACTCCCCTTTATTAGCAGAACACATTACCTTCAGAAATAGGACCAAAAGAGCTGAAATGCTGTTCAAGGCCTTGTTCATCAGTATCAAAGTTCAGCCCTCCGACAAATAGTTTTCCTTCTTCAGAAGACATGATGATAAGTCTAAACAATAAACCAAATGAACGAATGCTGTATAAGATAACCTTTATTGTCACTTTTTTCTGTGAACACACTAGCACACATTAAAATATGGAATTTCTGATGCCCGCTCTCAATATCTGTATATATACACACACACACATATAAGATACACATGCATACACACAAATATGTATGTGTATATAATATATATATTAATCGCATATATTGTGCTACATAATATACCAGCCATATTTCCTTACGGGAGACGTAAACCAAACGACTGAGTCCACCTGGAACAATAACAAAACCTAGTACAAACTACTGAACTACCCTAAAGGACTTTCCATTATTCCACACGCCACGGCGCGGGTAATTCCGCCGAACCTACCAATGGAGAATCACTAGGCCTGAACCGAGCACATGGCTCCGAACGTCACAGGGCATCCGGAATCCCACGTGACCTTAACCGTTCCGCCAGCCCGCTAAGCGGAAGCTGCCCACGAGCCTGTTCTGCCCTCCTCGTCATTTCAAAGTTTAACTTTACCCAGCGCCCCGTTTGGGTTCAGGATCCTTAAAGAGGGACGCCTTAAGCAACGCTCCTACGCCAGCAAAGACCCCCCAAGCTATTCGCTGCCCGGGAACAAAGCCGGGAGGCGGCTCGAGAAGATTAACGAAGGAGACGGGAGTTTCTACAGCTGCGCTCCGAGCGCCATTTTGTTAACCCCGCGCGAGGGAACGTTTTGTTCCCTCGTGTCCCCATCCCCCACTCCATGCATTCCACCACGCACGCGCACCACACGGCTACGTTATTTCCTTTGGCAGTTAGCAAAGCTTTCGTTCGGGGCGCGAGCTTTTCTTCGCCTTCCGAAAAGCTTTTCCGTGCGCGCGGCGTTCGCGAGCATGCGCGCGCCTCCCGCTCCTCTAGAGTAGGAGGCCTTCATCTCCCCTCGTAATTAGGCCAAGGGCGAGGTTTTTTCACCCTTACTGGGGGCCAAGAAACTTCGGAGTTTACTTACAAGAAGTCGCCTGAGCTGGACCGTACTCAAAATGCGGCCAGGACACCGCCCGCGCGACGCTTATATTGGATCCCGCCCCCTACGCGATCACGTGGCCGCCACAGGGCCGTTGTATGGCTGTCGGGTGCTGCACCAAGAGTTAAAGCGGTTGGACCGCTGATGGCGCTTTTTGCTACCGTTTCCTCTTGCCGGATGTGTAGCGTCCCGGAAAAGAAGCTCCGGAGGCAGAATGGAACTGTATACATACGGTTGACTTGTAGGTGGGCCTTAAGTGCTGACTGATGCACGCACGATCGCTAAGCTTATTTGAAGGGAAAGTGTCTTCTGAATACTTTCCCATGTTACGTTGAGATACGCGTACTTGTAAAGTAAAACCCCGCCTTTTATTATTTCTACTTAAGCGGATCTGCTTTCATTTTCGATTCTGACTGCACGATTCCACGTGTGTAGCAAGAGGACGCGAACATGAAGAAAGCAGGCAGATGTGTCTGAGATCGAGTATGATTGTCACAACCAGAGTGCAGAACTCCGGGCAACCGCGAGATGGCGGCAGAGAGCCAGAGTTCTCCCGCACTTCAAGAGCTATCACTTCTTGTTCCTACCAGGTTTTTTTTTTTTTTTGGCTGAGATGATGGCAGCCTATGAAAGAGTGAAGATAAATTAATGCCCTAGTGTCTAGTCTTTTCCCCGTTCGAGTAATGGGGATTTGCAGGTCTTGAGTCGGTATATTCTGACAAAGTTGCCCAAAGTTTAGGCAAGAGGAGAAGAAATGCCTGCTTATTTATTTTATTTATTTATTTTTATTTATTTATAAAATTTTTATACCGCCCTTCTCCCTAGGGACTCAGGGCGGTGTACAGCCAATCGAAAACCCCAACAATGATACAAAAATTAAAAAGAGATTAAATTGAATATTTGGCCGAATATAAAAGCCCACCCCACCCCCTTAAAACCCCCAAATTAAAATTACTAAAAAGCAATGGAGACAAATTAAAACCCTCTCTCAGCCCAGGCCGGCCTGCTCGAAAAGCCAGGTCTTCAGCGCGCGCCTGAAGGACCTCAGGTCCATGCCGGTACGCAGTTCCGGTGGCAGAGTATTCCAGAGGGCAGGGGCCGCCACAGAGAAGGCCCTACCCCTCGGGACCGCCAGGCGACACATGGCAGCCGACGGAACCCGGAGAAGGCCCTCCCTGTGTGCACGCACTGGCCTGCTGGAGATCACCGGTAGGATGCGGTCCTGTAGGTAACCTGGTCCAATGCCATGGATCGCCCTAAAGGTCAGAACCAGAACCTTAAAGCGAACCCGGAGAGCCACCGGCAGCCAATGCAGCTCGCGCAGGAGAGGCGTCACGTGGGCGCTACGTGACGCCCCCATGATCACCCGCGCGGCCGCATTCTGCACCAGTTGGAGTCTCCGGGTGCTCCCCGCAGGGAGCCCCATGTAGAGGGCATTACAATAGTCCAGGCGAGAGGTGACAAGGGCCTGAGTGACCGTGCGCAGGGCGTCCTTGACTACAAAAGGAAGAATGGTTGGATAGAAAGTTCTATCATGTGGTTCTTTTGATGGATTTTGGTTCTTTTTTTGCATGCCACCATTATTGAGTTGAGTGGTCTTATAAATCCAGTAATATTTTTTTTCTGAAGATTTTTTTTAAAAAAGGAGCTTTTGTTGGTCAGAGCTTAACAATCTAATTACCGGTATGTGCATGTCTATTCAAGAGATCCTTTGAAAGGGGAGAGCAGGTTGATCAGTATGATGCTTTCTAAATACGTTACAGTGAAGGCTTACTCCTCCACAATTACTCAGTCAGCACAATCAGTGGTTAGTGTAGGGTTCCCTCACTGAATAGTATGCTGTCACCTCAATTTTCCTGTCCCCAATCTGAAAGAGCAGATGGGACCTAAAGTGTACCCATCTGCTATCCTATCTTGTGTGACTATGGAGATGCAAGTTTTGTCATTTCATTCCGAACCTTTTCCATTCTAGCAGACAAAATAACTTGAGTTTTACAAACATCTCTGGCATGTACCGTAGTTGCTAGGATAAGCACAAAAGGTTGCCATCACATCTCTCCCCCCCCCCTCCCCATCTTGGCCTATATTTAAAGACAGGAAGTGCTACTGAGAGGATCATGATTTGCTCCTGCTAGAATAGCTTGAATATATTGGCTCCCAAATAAGTGATGTTTGTAAATAGCAAACAAGGTTCTAAAACATGAACATATAAACAAGATAGCTAAAACATGAAGAATGATTGCAGGAGTTGGATTTGTCCAGTCTAGTGAAAAGAGGACTAGGAGTGACAGCAGTGTTCCAATATTTGAGGGGCTTTCACAAAAAAGAGGGTTGAATCTATTTTCCAAAGCACCAGAAGGCAAGACAAGAAACAATGAATGGAAACTAATCAAGGACAGAAGCAACCAAGAAATAAGGAGACATTTCTTAATAGAACAATTAACCAGTGGAACACCTTTTCTTTAGAAGTTGTGGGTGCTCTATCACTGGAGGCTTTTAAGAAGAAACTCGATAGCCACTTGTCTGGAGTGATACAGAGTTTCTTGCTTAAGCAGGTGGTTGGACTAGGAGATCTCCAAGCTCCCTTCCAGGGGTTGGATTCTACCAGTTCTTACCTATTCACTAGAACCGGTTAACAGTCTAAGCAGTTTGGAGAACCGGTTGTTAGAAGAAATGACTGGCCTAATCCTGTAAGGAAGGCAGGAAGGAAACATTCTGGTGTTGCTTACAGAAACTGTCTCTCCGTTGATCCTTATTACATTCTTGGCAGGATTAGACTTCCTGTCTCTGGAACTTCTCTGGAGTTTTTTTCCCCTGTTTTGCTGGTACTTTGCTTGTGTGGAGTGACCATTCAGTTACAATGGCACTGAAAAAAGTGACAATCATTTTTCACACTGAAGACTGTTGCAGCATCCCCACAGTCATGAGAGGCCAGGCGAGGAGATGCGTGCCTTGATGTGAGTGATACTGAGTTGGCCACGCCCAGCCAATAACATGACCACCAAGCCATGCCCACCACCTATTAAGCCACACCCACAGAACCGGTTGTTAAAAATTGGAATCCCACCCCTGGTCCCTTCCAACTCTGTTATTCTGTTATTTGGAAAGGACACATCTGCAATCTGGAAATATTCCTTGATCCTCTGCTGTTATTCGATTTGCAGATGATAGGAGTAGAAAGGAGTTATTTTGTGGGGCTATTATAATTAATACATCCATATTGCTGTATGACCAGGGTTAGAGCAGCATATACATCCCTCCCGCAGAAAACAGGGACAATAGGAATCTTGCCACTTTTGTCTAAATTAGAACAATAGCATAATGGAGACCTGCAGCACATCCATTCTGCTGAAATTTACTGAGTGGGCAGAAATGACTGGAGGTAAGCTCAGGTATCCAGACCCAATGCCATACAGTGGTTCATAGGTAATAACTAGCCCCCCGAATTATGCTCGAAAGCTGTTTACAATTTATACATAAAGGGAACATCTTAATTTTTAATCTCTTTCCCAGAAAAAAAAACTCAATTTCAGCTTTTCCTTAAAGTCTAAATTCGCCTCCAGCATCTAAAGAAGTTAATGCATGTCTTGCACATACCTACTGAGATGTGAGCATAACTGAATGTACAGTGGATTGCAGTCTAAAGATTTTGGATAAGTGCCTGGATGCATTGGGATATTCATTCATGCAAGGAAGTGGATGTAAATCTATACATGGAAATACATGGCATTCTTTTCTTAGCAGCTTTTTCCTTTTCCAAAATATCAAGCAATGCATGACTTGTGAATGCCTGACATGCAGGTGGTTTAGAGTAAAAAAAAGCTGGATTCATTTTGATATTGACCATTACATAAACTGTTATTGATGTTCCAAATAAATATTTTCTCCATTTCAGAAGTGCTCTGAAAGCAGTGAGTCAAATATCTCTCTTCTTCCCACCCCACAACAATGTAGGCTGGAGAAAAGGGGCAGAAACTTGCTGAAGTGGTTGTATGATATTGGGTGTATACTTTTGGGGGGATTGAAGCCCACTTTCCCCATTCACATTTTTATTGTAGTTTGCAAAATGAAGCAAGAGAGTGTCAGAAGCTGAGAAGTATCATGAAACAATTACTTTAAAAGGCAAAATTGTCATTGAATAACCATCATCAAGTGTGTGAAAATATTCTTGGGAGCTGAAATGGAACATAACTATTGCTTTCTAGGTATAGCAGAAGTGGTAGGCTAGAAAGGGGTTGAATCTTGATTCTATTTTCATATCTCTCTTATCTGTATTTAAAGTCAGGCTTGACAATACTTGAGAAAAAAAGGCAGATGTGCTGAACTACAGAATGTTGTTATCCATTGTGCACAAGAAATGTTATCATCTCTCTCTCTGCAAACTTGTACTTTCCAGTTGCTAGACT
Organism: Bungarus multicinctus; assembly: GCA_023653725.1. NCBI lineage: Eukaryota > Metazoa > Chordata > Lepidosauria > Squamata > Elapidae > Bungarus > Bungarus multicinctus. The sequence continues at coordinate 156,095,647 of CM042834.1, read as the reverse complement.
AAAACATTTTTCACTCCCTGATATTATGAGCATTATGCTGTGTGAGGATAATTGTCAGGCCGAAAATCAAGAATGACACGTGATTCTTCCAAATAGAGTTCTTTATTGTTCCACACCCATAGACAAAAATCTTGCCAGATTGGGCACTCTACTATCTGCATCTACAATATATTCTGTGAGGGGCTTCACCCTCTTTCTCATACTGGGCTGTGTTGACTCTTACTCCTCTGCAATGCACCCCCTTGCCCTTAGGGAATCTTTGCTTACTACACTCCATCATAGTAATGAAAGTTAAATTTCAATTCAGTATGCATAGAGAAGCATGTTGTTATGGGGCTAAACTAGGACTTGTGGGAAGGTGGTGGAAGAGGAATGGTATGCATGTTCCCCTGAAGGAAAAACAATAACACTCTCAGATTGAATTTGACTCCTGGTGACTACGTGGACATAACCACAGGATTTTCTTGGAAATTGACTGCCATCACTAAAAGAAAAATCTATAAAGTGATTAGGAAAGATTTTATGTCATGCCTATCTGTCTGAAGCATTTGGTTTTCAGACTCTGTTCCAAAGTTCTAACAGATTGTATAGGTTGTTTTGTAATATCATTTGTTTAGATTAAAATTTGTACAGGTTGTCTTCGACTTATGACTACAATCAAGCCCAAAAGTTACATTACTAATCAAGACAGTTGTTAAGTGAGTTTTGCCCCACTTTATGTCCTTTTTGCCACAGTTATTAAGTGAATCACTGCAGTTGTTAAAGTTGTGACAAGGTTGTTAAGTAAAACTCACTTTCCCATTGGCTTTGCTTGTCAGAAAGATACAATAGGTGATTGCATGACCCCAAGGCACTGCAATTGTCTTAAATACATGCCAGTTGGCTCACATCCAAGTTTTGATCATGTGACCATGGGGATGCTGGAATGGTCAGGAGTGAGAAAAAAGGTCATAAGTCACTTTTTCTAGGCCTTTCTCACTTTGAACAGTCATTAAACAAATGGTTATATGTAGAGGACTACTTGTACATTATTTTATTTAGAAATACAAATCACATTTGTTTCATTATTTATTTGTTAAAATTAGATGTATTGAAATGTACATTGGTCCTCAGAGTTTTACGTTTTGTCATCTGCAGCCTAGCTAACTTTGGTTTCTATTCTGTGTCGAGTTGGAATAAAGAAGTTTGGACCACAAATCGTTTGAGACTGAAATCGTGCCTAGCAAACAGCTTTGTCAGAAAAAAATGAATAGGACACCTTTGGGTATCTTTATCATGATCTCCTCTACCTGTATTTTTCCTCAGTTCCTACAAGCAAACAGCTCCTAGTCCCAGTATACACCGGGATCAAGATTAAGAGAGAGTACAGAAGTTGACGGGGTAGCTGTAGAAGAGCTAAAAGTGCGCAGTGAATTATACCAGTCTTCATGTCTACGAGGGCTTTGAGGATGATGGGGGACAGAACAGGGAAAAGGGGCAGAAGTAGGAGAGGGGGGTGGTAGAGTGTAGGTGGAAGGGAAGTGGGGTAAATGAGGATGCGGTCCAAGTGTGGGGGAATATTGGTATTGTCGAGGAGGAGGTACAGGAATGGGGCAGATAGAGAGAACAGCAGGCATGGTTGGCTTTGGTAGGGCCCGTTCTTGCTTTCGCTGCTTTGCCCGACGGTTCTGGAACCACACCTGACAAGGACAGAGCAAAAATAAATAATACAGTAAGGCCAAAATTGCAGAAGAGCCATGTTTGTCTAAAGGGCCATGGGAGGTTCTTGGCAACAATTGGGATTTTGTATTCTCAGCTGAAATCCTTAACAGATTGGTAAGTGATTTAGCTGCTACTGCATCACCTAGATTGTGAATGCCTCAAATGTATACATGACATCGAATATTTAAGGTTAAATGGATGCCAAATTTCAAGCTGATGAGCCCATTGATGGGATTAAGAAAATACTAAAATATTACTGGGGAATAAATTCACTTAGAATTCAAAATATAAAAGGAAATCATGTGGCTTTAAATAGTTAAAAATCAAACCTCCTTTAACTTGTGGTATGTAGCAGGGATGGGCAGTGTGTGGGCGGGCACATGATTAATAAGCCTCAGTTTCTTGTGGCCCTTGGCCTAGCAGCCTCATATTAGCAATGAACTCACATCTTTAGCAAACACAGTATCTTGCTTGCCTGACAGCCATTTGAGAAGGAAAAGAGGAAGGGTTGCCAGAAAATATTTTAAAGGGAAATAGATGGTTCTGTCCATGTTCTGTGAATTGTATCCAGGGTGGATTTCCATTAGCACTCCTGATGGAAAACAGATTCTTTGATATAAAGCAAGGGACAATCCATGGCTGTTTTATGTACCCAAATTCTAAAAAGCCTTTTTGGGCTAGTTTAATATGTCTAAGTAGCCCATTAATCAGAAATTCTCTGGCTCTGTAGATCAGGTACCTGGATGCGAGCTTCATTGAGTTTGGTAGCCCTGGCCAGTTCCTCTCGGCAATAAATATCAGGGTAATGATTTTTTGTAAAAGCTGTCTCCAGGTGGTCTAGTTGGTCCTGGCTGAAGGTAGTACGGTGTCGACGGCGGGTAGGAATAGCAGTTGTATTCAAGGAGTCAGGGTCTGCAGGAGAACGCAGGGAGCTTCCAACCAGGCCAGGGAATTTCTTATAGAGGGAAATGTCAACATCTGTAAAGAAATAAGAAAATTCCCTGATGTCTTATTCTTCTAATCAGCAAGGAACCTCTATTTAAATATTCCATATTCAGAATATTCAGATATTCTAAATGTGACCTGAGGCAGTTACCTGAATAATTCCCATCCTTGTGAATGTGGTAACCAGTACTTTGGTGTGGTAACTAGTACCTAGTACCATATCCAGGAGTATCATTCATTATACATTGAATAGGAGCACAAAAGCTTTGGAGATGGATTTATAATAAAGGTAGGGATTTGTCCAGACTGTCAATTCCCTCATCATCTTAGGTGTTATACCTAGATGACTAGTTTTCCAAAAATAAACACTGGGACCCAATTTACATAGTTATTCATAGGCAATTGATTGTTTAATTTCAAAAAAAGTCCTGCCCCCAAAGTACAACTACAAAAAAGAGAAAAGGTCAATGTTTAGAAAAGCTTTCCTATAATGAAAATGACTACTAATTCCATGAATGTTGGGTCATATCATATTAATTCTCAGTCACTGCAATCTCCTGAATTTCCTCAGAGGACAATGAAGCTTAGCAGATTTTACATATCTTGAGGCTAGCATTTTATGATGTCAACATTAAGAGCAGCCTCAAGATATAAAAATGTCTTACTTTAACTCAGGTACAATGAAAAGTGACTCAAATTTGCTCACTTTTGGGGTGCAGATGAAAGGCTGTGGGCACACGGCCAAAACAAGATGTTGTAAGCATGTTTTGTCATCTTGATTAAATGCAAACGGGGAAAGCCTCACTGGGCTCTGAAGAAATGAAGTTTCTCCACTAGCAACTGGGTCTGTGAACTTCCATTTTTAATATAGTGCTATAAAGGGCAGCAGGGATTGTAAGAAATTGGCATAGCAATCCACAGATTTGGAACGCTGCTGTCATCAGGAAGACCTGAATTAGCATGGTCAACGTGAAAAGGTCTTCCCAGGCCTCCACAAACCAGAAGCTAGTTACACCATTCAGAATATCCCCCTACTTTATTTACCATATTTATAGACCTTGCAGTCTATCAGATTCTGAGTGGTTTACAACAACAAAACCATTCCATAACATAAAACACTACATGCATATCAAATCATTTTGTATATTGTACATTGATACGATGCTAGCCTTAATTTGTGGGCAAACCTACCTCATCTTAAAAACTTCCTACATTATACAGGATCTGAAAGGTAGTAAAGAAGATTCATTAAAGTATTATGATAATGATGAAATTTTTTGGGAAGCCTAATTGTAAAGCAGCACGTAAGTAAAGGTACTTTATGAATGGGGCAGAGGAATCCCACATTCCTGAAGTTGTAAATACTCCAACACTGGAAGTTTTAAAGAAAAGATTGGATAACCATTTGTCTGAAATGGTATAGGGCTTTCTGCCTAAGCAGATGGGTTGGACTAGAAGACCTCCAAGGTCCCATCCAACTATTTTATTCTATATTTCCATAATCTATATAGACACATATAACAATATCTGAAGGGCTGCTTTTTACAATAATAAAAAAGCAATGGAGTGAGAAGGCAGTTAGGAACTCAATGGTTGCAGCAAGAAATAAAATATTGATTTTCCTGTCCCATCCCATCTTGTTTTGCTTCAGATTCTTCCAATGCCATTCTCTCACACATATGTTAATCCATTTTTTATCATGCCAAATAGTTTGACTCATAAATCATGCCACAGGGCTGGATTTGTCTCTCAATCTAAGCCACAGATGCATCATTAACCAAATTTACATTTGGGCCAATACAGCTACTTGGTCTGGTTAAATACAATATGAGGATAAAGGGGGAGTTTCTGATACGAGATTGCGGGCTGCATGTGCTCTTTAGAATACTGCAAGGAGGCTTCAAGTTACCGAATTGGGAATTATATTATCAGGCTGTGGTACTCACCTGGGTGAAAGAATGGATTGTACTGAGGAACAAAAGGTTATTGACTTTGGAGGGACATGATTTGCAATTGGGCTGGCATGCCTTTTTGTGGTATGGGAAAAATAAAATACATGTGGATACTTTCAAAGGCATTATATTAGGAAAGTATTATTTCTAGTATGGGAGAAAGTCAGAGAACAGCACTGTTTGAGGATACCAGTTTGGCTTTCGACAATGGAAGCACTGGTTCATCCAAATGTCGTTAACATAGAAAATATTGTTAGATATAAAGACATTTTGAATGAGAATGAGGAGCTCAAAAATAAACAAGAATTGAGCGATACGTGACACAGTATTCACAAGTATAGATACATTCTAGATATGAGAAAGATGCAAAATTATATGGTTTTTATAAAGAATTAACAGAATTAGACAAGATAGTAACGGGCAGAAGAAAAATTGATTAAAAAACATATAGTTACCTACTATACATTAAATTGGAGGACGAACAAGTAAAGGAAACAATGATGGGCAAAAAAAATTGTTTATACAATTGAATTGATTATACAAAAAAGAATTATATAAATGGCAAAAATTGTGGGATAGGAACTATAAATTAATAATGTCAACTGCATGCAAAGAAAATTTGTATGAGATGTTCTACAGATGGCATTTTGCACCAGCGCGATTGGCAAAGGTGTTTAAAGATAAATCAGCTAAATGCTGGAAGTGCCACCAGATACCTGGGTCATATTATCATATATGGTGGACTTGCTCAAAAACAAAAAAAAATATTGGGCAAAAATATATATGTGGTTGGAAAAAATGATAAAACAGTATATTGATTTAAAACCAGAAATATTTCTGTTAGGGATTCTACCCGAAAAATAGTAAGGAAATGCATATTTACAGTAGTTATTCATATATTAACTGCTGCTAGAATTGTATTTGCAGAAAGTTGGAAGAGTGAAGAGATTCCTGCAGATGAAAATGTGATTAGGAAAACATTAGAATGTGCAGAAATGAACAGATTAACGTTGGCAATTAAGGAGAAAGAGCAAACTGAATACTATATGATATGGGATTGATTTTAACAATGGTTAAATAATAAAAATGGAAGTTAGAAACAGGAAACCAAATAAAGAAGATATATTAGAAGAGATAAGTAAATATGATTAGTATGTTGATACTTACTATTTTAATATTGTGGAATTAATATATGGAATGTTACTATTTTAATATTACAGAATTAATATTAATGGAATGATATTGCAATTTTTGATTATTGTTAATAAAGATATTTGTACCCAGACAACACTGTTCAACTGAAGATGGAATTATTATATTAAAAATAAAAAGAAATATTTAAAAAAAGAATACTGCAAGAAGAAGAGGAAGAGAAAGCACTTGTGGATGGTTTTGGAACAGAGAAGCACCAAAAAGAAGAAAATGACAAACACTCTTCAAGGACTATTGCTGGTCCACTTTGCAATTTCTCTTTTGGTTTTTGGAAGAAGCCACAAAAAGTACATTACACTTGTTAGGGAACAACCTTCTCTAAATTGGATGGGGCCTTCTTCCTTACACCCACTGAGAGTCAGCCTCTCGCATAATAAAGTTATTGTCTAGAATGGCCACAACTTTTTGGGTTGCACACCCTTGTAGTGAAAAACTATCCAACAGTAACAATGTGCTGAACATGGACCCCTCCTCCCCCACACATATATGTGCTATATAGTCATATATAAATCGTATACATTACACTGTACTAATGCATACATTATAAAACATGTCCTCAAGATACAAATGCTACATTATAAATATTCTCTATATCGGTATACCTTAATACATATATATTTTAATAGATAAATTAATGCTTTCTTTCTGCATTCTAATATAATGCCTTGCAGACCCTTGGGTGCTATTGCTTCCCTCTTTGAAGACCATTGGTTTAAAGAAATGGTATTGAATGAATCACCTGTGATGTTAAGCTTTTAGGATTGTCTGTGGAGGGATACCTTACTTTCACTGGCACTGTTTAGTATAGCAAAATACCTCTTAAGAAAAGCCAACATGTTGTGTATCTTTGGCTGAACAGTTTATAGTGTAATGTGTGTTTTTTTTTAAATGCTGGCAGCTGGCAGCATCAGACACTATGATATATTGATAAACGAAATCCTGTGGTAGAAACAGTATTTTTCTCTCTCAGTTCCATCTCACCAAAATAGCTAGGATTAAGCTTGGGAAATATGATGCTTCAGCTCCCACTCTCTGGGAGAACTTGAGATCGTGAGAGCCAAGGCAACAATAATGGCCTTGCCTGAGAAACTAATTAATTTGGGTCCGCAATGTGGAGGAATTTGAGAATCCAGGTTTGGAGCCAAAGACCTTTCTCATTAAGAAGTGTGCATCCCTCAGTTTAGGGAGGACCTGCGTTGAGGATTATAAGTCTTCTAAGCACTTTCATTCTCCCCCTACCATCTTCTAGCTCTGGTTGAGGGGGTCTTCTGTGATGGGGAAAAAAATTCCCACTCCCTCCACCCAACGCCATGTTTTTTGTTGAGGATATAAGAAAGTTAGCCAGCTTAACAGAGCTGCCAGCCAAACCACACTGAGCCTGTCCTGAATACAGGAATCCCAAATTAACCAACCCTGCTCCTCCAAAAGTCTGAGAAAGCCCTTTTCTAGGAACTACTAGGAGGTCACAGTGGTAAGCAGCCCTGTAGAGTGTGGGTCTCTCCTGCCCCCACCATTGCAGTACAAAGAGAAAGATGAGACAAATGCAAGACACACTATCTCTGGGGATTTTGTGCACTGAATCAGGCTGCAAGAGCAGAGTTGGACTCAGAGGGCAGAATCAATCAAAAGTGCAGATATTGCCTGGATATATGCCTTTTTATTGTGTTATTCTGTTCAAGTCAAATTTTGCTTTAGAAGAAATATATTGGTCAGGGATGCTTTAATTTGGAGTTCTGCTTTGAAGAAAGAGTGGACCAGATAGCCGAAATGGCCTGCTTCAAATTTAAATAATGTAATTTCCTGTCATATTTTTGCTGTACTATACCTTGGGGAGATTAAATGGGAGGGAGGAAAGGAGAGAAGAAGGGAAGGGAGGGAAGGGAAGGGAGGGAAGGGAAGGAAGGAAGGAAAGGAAGGAAAGGAGGGAAGGAAGGAAGGAAGGAAGGAAGGAAGGAAGGAAGGAAGGAAGGAAGGAAGGAAGGAAGGAAGGAAGGAAGGAAGGAAGGAAGGAAGGAAGGAAAAAAAATCACAACAAGCACGGTTAATTTAATAGAGAACTAAAGCACAGAAATGAAAGCTATTTCAACCCTAGCGGTTTAGAAAAAAACATTCCTCAATTTATCTTGAACATGTTCATGGACTCCTAACTACTACCTGATCTCTCATTTGGGAATGGATCAGCAATGTGCAGATTCCCAGTAAGTACAACCCTGAAACCCTCTTCATACAAGCAACCTCTCTCTAAGTTGTTGGATGACCTTTTCTTCAACCTACCTCTTCTACTCAATTTGCCTTGCATCTAGGTACCCTTTGAATATCCCTGTTGCCCATAGACCAAGGTTCTTCAACTCACCAGCTCTCTCAGGATATGCTTCAGTGAACCCCACACTCTTCCTCTTGCCTGCTTGTCCACCCTCCATCTCCTTTAAGATCTTCAGTGCTCCCCACTCCTAAACTTATAAGTGAAGGCTGACGTCACTTTTTTCACCTGACTGTGTGGGGGTGTGTCAGGGCATCTTGCAGCTTTACTTGATGCCTCCTTTCTCTTGGCCTGGAGGGCACCATTTAATGGTGGAAATGTTCAACAAAGGGAAGGGACAAAGCAAGACTAAGGAGCATGGAATATTTGAAATCCAGGCATGGCTGCAGCTTGGAAGTCAGTTTGTGTATGTATAAAGGCATCCGAAGATAGCTGTCCTTTACACAGACAACATATGTGCACAGGTACTTTAGATGAGTCTTGCTCAGTTAAAATTCCCAATAATTCCTTCTGGAGGCCAGGGTCTTTGTTAAGAGTTTATTGCAACTCTCTGTTGAGGATAGGCTGGTGTGAATGTGTTTTTCTTACTATTTTTACAACCTTCTCTGATTGATCTGGGAGCACTGAGGCATGCCAATCCCTTTGGGAATGGGTTGAGCAATTTCCCTGCCTAACAGTGGATTGGAGGCCCCTCTGTGGGTGGCAGCCCAGGACTAAGATAAGGTTCCAGCAATCATGGCTTTCTATTGTCAGGGCAAATCCCTTGAAATAGCAGAACTACCCAGCCTCAAAAGAAGACCCTGCCTACATCACCACCTCCTACCTCTGCTGTTTGAGTTTAATTCATGGCCTCTACAGCCTCACTGCATTCAGATTCTGGATATCCCACACAGAGACGGTGTGTCCCCAGCGGTCCAGCTCTTGTTATTCTGCAGGGCTTTAATATTAACAATTGCGCAGCTTAAGAACAAATCCAGGCACAAAAGGGCAAGATGGAAGCAAACAGGTCCAGCAGCTGTGTGAATGTGGAGGGTGGATGTATAGATGTGCGAGAGTGGAATTCTCAATTAGTCCAGATTTTGTGGGTAATGCTTTCTGGCTATGGAATGAGTTCCAATAATGGTTTTTATATCCTACTCAGCCAAATTGGTTTTTGCTTATGTCTGTTCCTTGGCTACCCTGGCTGCCCAGGATATTCCAGTAACATAGAACAGGAGTGTGAAAGAGCTCCCAGTTCTTCAAAAGGGCAAGATTTCATTCATAGGTCAACAAGAGGCTAGAAAGCTGTTTCAGTTCCCTTGTATGCCTTTACCCCTATCATTGTTTCAATGTTGTGAGTTGCAAAGGGGTAAGATGGGCTATGGGGTGGGTGCGGGGAAACTATCACAGCTGTATCTGTATCTCATTATGTTCAGTGGCCTTCCAGAAGCCAGAAAATAGATTCTAATTTACATGCAGATGGTAAACTTAGAAGGCTACACTCATGACCTCTACATATCTGCTGGTCCTGTTTGGTTGAAAATGAAAAATATGCACATATAACTGAATGTGCCAGTCCTTTTCTGTCCTTTCTGCTGAGCATAAGATCATGTGCTGAAGTTTGAATAGAAGGTGCGGTTGCAATCTAGCATCTTGAATTACAGAGGTATTTTCAGGGCGTTTTAGAATTTGGTAGTCTCATCTTTCCTTTTTATCATCTATATCACACAAATGAGTTCATCTATCAGTTTGGGGTCTGGTATCATCAACAGGTGGAAGATGCCCCATTTTGTACTCCTTGAATCTAAGCTGGCCAGTGTCCTATCTTAGTGTCTGGAGTCTGGGTGAACCTGGATGGGGAGGAGCAGACTCAAGCTCAATCCTGCCAAGATGGAGTGGCTGTGGATTTTGGGCCCTTTGAACTTGGGGATTTTCTGTCTTAGATGGGGTTACTCTTTCCCATTCAAAACTGGTGCTAAGTCCAGGAAGGGCATCTTGGATTCACAACTTTTGCTTAAAGAGCGGGTGAAAACTGTAACCAGGAGGTCGTTTACACAGCTCTTGTTAATTTGGTAGTTGCACCCATTCCTGCATTGGGAGGTCCTTCAGATGGTAATCCATACACTAGTTACTTCATGGTTTGACTACTGCAGTGTACTATATATGGGGTTGCTGTTGAAGGCCATTCAGAAGCTGTAGCTAGTCCAAAATACAGGCAGTGTTGGTCATGCTTCAATATGCCCATGTGACACAATTTTTCCGTAGCCTGCAGAGTTGCTAGTAGGATTTTGATACACTTCAAAGTATAAGCTTTTATAAGCTATAAGCTCTTCATGGCATTGGCCAGGTTACTTGAGGGACTACCCATCTTTGATTATTTCTGTCTCTATGGTAAGATCCCCCCCAAAATGCATATCATTCCATTCTGATGATGTTCTGTAAGTTGTTTAAAACCCAGATGCTCCTAAGCCTTGAGACGGGGTGCTTGTGGAGCCTATTGAGCAGTCTGTCCAAATGTTGAGGTTCTTTTTATTGTTTTCTTGTTTTAAGTGTGAACCATCCATAGACATTTTAGAACTGAGCATCTTCTAAATGAATCAACCAATCAATCAATCAACCAGCCAGACAGTCAAATAATTCAGGGTTGGTTTCATTCACCAAAGTTAAGAAAATGGATTTTCAGAAGAGAGATGAAATCAGGAACGGCTGCCATTGCATGAATACTATTACATGAATGAGAACACCATTTCCCATTCCAAGAGGTTGGGCTTGAGCTGAGAGCAGATACAGGCTATGACATCAAAGGATGACCTCAGAGCTGAGGTTCTAGAAGTCAGGTGAACTGCCATCTCTTCACGGGGTACTTTGGCAAGTGTGTCTTGCTGGGCCAATTAAGAACTTTGTTGTGGCCTGGAGAAGTTGGAGCTGGAAAGTTGGAGCCTCACTTTGTCAGCTGTCACTCAGAATCTTCTGGAGCTCTTGACTTGGCATCCACAAAGGATAATACCCTGAATACCTCTTTCTTTCATTTTACCTGGCTGCTATGCTAACTTGACATTTGCCTGGACTTGACCTGCATGAGGCAAGCTATTTACTTATGGTTAATCATTTTGTACTTCAGGGCTGAGGTAAGAGATGGGCCACTGATAAAATAAGCCTTCCTCAATGCTTTGTCCCCCTCAGAAGGTGAAAATTATTGAGTTGTTGCCCTGTATCAGAAGCCAGAGGACTAGCTTGAAATATAAATTGCCTGCTGTAGATCACTTCTGTTGAGAAGCTCTTTCTACCTTTGTTGAGTGTGAGAAGTACCTGTACAGTCAATTAAGTTTGGAAAAACAGTATCCTTCACCATTTGTTGAAGTTGAGGGCAGGTGGAGCTCAGCAACACCTGAAAGGGCATAAGCAGGCATACTTCTGAATGCCCATTTACAGAGATTGTACAGTGAGTGATTACACAACCATCCACACCGGATTGAACTGAAAGTATTGCCTATTTATGTGTACCCATGATCTTTGTACATGCTTATCATTGAGTGCTGATGGGACGTATGATATCTGTATATAATTGTATATTCCACATCATCATCAGAGGGCAGTTTATTTATCCTGAGTTTCTTCCTTAGTGTTATCATGCAGTACTGTTCCTACCTTATTTCTCTATGGAACTGACTGGGATACCCATCAGGAGCATGACCAGTAGACCATAACATAGAGTGATAATCATCTAATAGTATCCAAGTAAACCAATGTATAAATCATATGCACATTTAAGATATATCGGAAAGGGGCTAGAGTAGGCCAGGCCAGCACTTGAATCTGAAAGTTCTCCTAGTCAGATCCTGAAGTACATGAGTCTGTTTCTTTTAACCTTGTACTGAGAGTTGCTCCCTGCAATCCTTTGTTGGGTGACTGTAACTAAGAACACTGTTGATTAGATCAGGCTCAATAGATCCGTGAATTCAGTGAAGCCCTATGCACAATGGAGCCTTATGTCAGCAAATTTATCCTTATTTTTTGTTTGGATCCCTCACCATAAAGTTTTCACCCATTGGTTCTTGTCTTATTATCAGGTGCTAGGGAGAATAAATCTATTCTCTCTTTCCTGGGACATCTCTTCATCCCTTCACGTATAGGAAGACTGCTATCATGTCTCTACTCAATCTTCTCTTCTATAAGTTAAACATACCAACTTCTTAAAGTTGGAACTATTTGGAGGATTTAGCCTCCAAATCCCTTCATGTTTTACACACAGACAGACAGACAGACAGACACACACACACACAAACAAATACAAAGTAATATGGGTGGGAAGATGGGCAGCCAATAAATTTTACAAATAAATAAATAAATATAAAATAAGGAAGGAAAAGGAAAAACACAAAGAGAAAGAAAAAAGTGCAAGAAAAAAGCTAAAGAAAAATAGAAAAGAAAAAAAATAAAATATAAAGAAATGGCTTCTAACACAGGTAGTCTTTGATATGTGACCACAATTGAGCCTGGAAGTTTGCTGTAAGTTGCTGCAGTTGGGTCACCACGCGACTTATTTTTATGGTGGTCGCTAAGTCAAATCATGTCCAAATCCAGCTTTCCCTCAGGCCTGGGTACATAGTCAGGTGTTCAGGGCCTTACAAAGAATCAGTAGGATTTGGGCCATCCTAATCTCTGGAGAGAGAAGGTGGTAAGGCAGAGAAGGTATATCTGCTGGTTCCACCACCAACATTCCTTGGTCGACAGGACCCAGAACATACGGCCTGACCAGACTGAATGGGTAGAAATAACTGGGAGAAAACAAGTCCTCAGGTAACCCAGTCGCAAGCCATGCAGGACTTCAAAAGATGCAATGAATTGTACCCAGAAGCACATTGGCAACCAATGCAGTGTACATAGTGGTGCTGTTACGTATGCCAAGTAACTGATATCATTTACTACCCATGCAGCTGCATTCTGCACCAATTGAAGTTTCCAAATGTTCTTCAAGGGCTGCCCCATGTAGAGTATATTGCACTGGTCCAGATGGGAGGTCATGAGGGTGTAAATGACAGTGAGCAGGGCCTTCTAATCCAGGAATGGGTGCAACCGATACACAATAAAAAGGTATGCATAAGTACAGCTGTCACCTGCTTTGTAGCTGTGTGTCCAAAAGGATCCTTAGTTTGCACATTGAGTCTGTCTGAGGCAGTGCTGCCCCATCCAAAACCAAAATTGGAAACTGCTCAGTATTAGAAGATCCAAACATTCATGACCTAGTCTTGTTTAGGTTGAGCTAAAGGCTGCTGCATCCTATTTGGGCCTCTGCAGCCTCTAGTCCCTGGGACAGGATGTTCTGGCAGCCTGGGATGGAAATAAAAAGCTAGGCATCATCAGCATACTGTTGATACCTCATCCTAACTTGTTGGATAACCTCACCTAATGTCCAGTGGCTTCATGTAGATGCTAAACAGCATTACTAGTTCTGTCTCAAACCACAGTTTCTTCCTTGCTTTCCCCCATGTGATTTTTCTTTTGGTTTCTGAAACACTTCTGTAGCCTCACATCAGTGGCGGTATTCTACTGGTTCGGCCCGGTTCTCCTGAGCCGGTAGAGCCTATGAGCATCAGAGACCGAACCGGTTCTCTCTGAGGAGCTGCTGTTGGGCCCACCCGCCTGCCCGGGTTCCCATACTAACCTTTATGTCCTGCTTTTGAAGCACAGCTGCTTTGCACGACACAGCAGATTGCTGCACAGCAGCTGCTGAAGCAACAGGGAGAGTGCAGGATTGCAGGAGGTGAGTCGGAAAGCCTCTGCGCCTGCGCAAAGTGCACATTTGGCACGTGTGCACAAGGCACTCCCACCAAGCCACACCCACCGAACCGGTGGCAAAAATATTTGAAATGCTGCCCCGCTGCCCCACATACATATTCTTTCCCAGTCTTCTCAAAACTTTGATGAGTTTTCTTATTCAAAACATTCTGAGTAAATCAACCTAGAAACTATTCCGGTTGCAAAAATCAGGAGATGAGCAAGGTTGACTGCTGTTAATAAGATAATGCATTTTTGGTACAAAAACCAAGCAAGACCTGAGCCTCTTCCCTATATATGCCTCTCTTAAATAAATATTTTGAAGTGTTTTATGAGCTGATCACTCTTTCTACAATCCACAAGTCAATTCTGGGCATTTGGCCATACCATCACTGCACTTCCATTGTGTGTGCCTCTGCACTGCGCTCTTGCTTCCCATTGTACAAAAGCCACTCTCCATATCAAAATGCAACCTTCTCATCAACAGTTTGTCTCTAGATGTTTCTCTTCTCTTTGTAGAACTGTCAGCCTGGGAAAGCCCCCCTCCCATTTTCAGGGTACCGGAGATAGCAGAAGCACATCGCTGAGGAGCAATGAAAGGTCTCTGCCTGTGGTTAGCCCTATTGACCTGCCTTGCGGTGAAAGTCTATGGCAAGATCTTCAATCGTTGTGAACTAGCATCAGTAATGCAACGTTGGGGAATGGAGGGGCACGAGGGCTACACTTTGGATGACTGTGAGTAGCCTCCATGGAGTGTCCTGATTGTTCTTTTTTTAAAAAAATCATGATCACCGCTTTCTATCTGAAAGGGTGGCAAAAAAGAACATACTGCTTTTGCTGAACCTGCTCATGGTTTTAGAACGGACTGTAGAAAGCCTGAGGCAGGAATACAAATGGCTCTGAATCCTGCATTCTTCCAGCTGTTTTCAAGTGCGGTGTTTGATTCTGGAACCTTTTCACATGCCCACACTGTGCAGGAGTCAGCTAGTGCAAGGCTTGTTTATATAGAGCTGCCTCGGCAAGATGGGCGATAGAAATTTAATAATGAATTTAAATTTAATTTTTTTTTAAAATAGAATTGTAAATAATTGGTTGGAACACCTTTGGTACCTTTTGCCTATCAGCAGTAGAAATGTGGGGCTTAGATTATCACTTTATGGTGTTACATATCAACAATCTCTTCTTAAAATATTCACATGGAATTCTTATAAGCCAGTTGGCTTAGATATTCAGGTGTGAAACTATAGGTAATATGCTCCCCCACCCTAACTAAGGTAATTGCCACTTGTCTTTATATTTTAACAACAGTGGAAATAAACTACTGGGATTTGATGTAACTATGAACCAAATTGTTAGTGTTCTGGACCAGCCCTGAACACTTAGCAAGCCTCTTTCTAGCTTCAAGATTACATTAGTTTTGTGTCTGATAACACCTACCAGTATTATGTCCCTAAGGAAAGCTGATTGGACCCATTCATAGGTTGTAAAATGTGAAAGTAGATCCAACTGTATTCCATACATCATTTGTGCTATTGGTTTGGCTTGAAATAATTTAATTGTTGCCACACCAAATTTCCCTCCTTGTGTTCTATAAAATTTAGACTGGCTGAAGCCCTGTTGTTTGCCTTTGAGGCAGCAAAATTAATTTGAGCCATTAATTAGAGTGGCCCCACAGCAAGATAGGTAGCAAATAAATTGAACACATAAATAAATAATAAAATCCCATATAATGGAATTTTATATAATTAATTATACTGATATAATTATACTATATATAATTATACTGATTTATCTCTTTGTTTATATATTTATTAATATATAAACATTATTTGTGCATTCAGCTGCTATTGGAAAACTTAATTTTTTTGTTTTTATATAATTTATAATTAATCAGATGTTTATTTTTATAGAAGTAGTATATATATATATTTCTATATACTTTCATACTTATAATAGTCACCAATGGAATTATAGGGTCAAATGGCCATCTTGTCCAACCATTTTACCCAAAATGAAAAGAAACAACTTTTCTAACACTGGTGACAAAGTTGGATTATTATGTTATGTTGAAGCTGGTAAAGAATCCTCAGACCCAGGACAGGTTTTAACTTAGATGCAATCGCTTCATAATGCTTTACAGCCCTCTCTAAGCCGTTTACAGAATCAACATATTTCCCCCAACAATCTGGGGCCTTATTTTACTGATCATGGAAGGATGAAAGGCTGAGTCAACCTTGAACCAGTCAGGATTGAACTCCTGGCAACAGGCAGAGTTAACCTGCGATTCTGTATTCTAACCACTGTGCCACCACAGCTCTTGAAATCCAGCTGGAGAAAAGATGGAGAACACTGCTTTCACTATTCAAAGAACACAAGATTTCACAAGGCTGTGAAAATATTTACAGACCCTTCACATCCCAGACATAAACTGTTTTAACTCCTTCCCTCAAAACAACACTATAGAGCACTGCACACCAGAACAACTAGACACAAGAACAGTTTTCCCCCCAAAGCCATCACTCTGCTAAACAAATAATTCCCTCAACACTTTTCAACTATTTACAAAGTCTACACTGCTATTATTGTTAATCTTCTCATCACTCCTTATCACCCCACCCCTCCCACTTGTGACTGAATGACTGTAACTTTGTCGCTTGTATCCTAACAATTTATATTGACTGTTTCCTAGTATGATTTGGTTGCTTATTGTACCCTATGAGTATCATTAAGTGTTGTACCTGATGATTCTTGACGAGTGTATCTTTTATGTACACTGAGAGCATTTGCATCAAGACAAATTCTTTGTGTGTCCAATCACACTTGGCCAATAAAGAATTCTATTCTATTCTATAGATAAACAATAAAACATGTTTGAGCAACATAATGCTTAAGAATAAGGCTCCAAACATTTATGAATATAAATGTTTGCGTATCTACAAATATTTGATATCCTGCCCTGCAAACAACTTTTTCCCACTAGCTCATTGTCTTATGCAGGTTCTCTCTTTGCAAGGTTTTTATTCCATGTCTTAACATAGTTCTTTTGAAATAATATACAGTTCATATTTGTCAAGTTGATACCCAGATATTTTATTTTCTTCTCAATCTTAAAAACCTGTTTTATTCATCAGTTCTGTTTGATCTTCTACATTCATGTTTTTTTTGTCTTCTGTTGCTCTTGAAGCCTGCTAATGCACCAGATTGTTTGTTTTCTCATTAATATTTCTAAAGGATCTTCCAAACCAACAACAAAGTCATTTTCAAAAGCCCTTAACTTCTAAGTTTCTTTTTGAATCTTTATTCCCACAATTTTCTCATCTTATCTTAAATCTTTATTCAGTATTTTAAGAACCTAAATAAGCAAGAGAAAAGACACTGGGCATCCCTATCTTGTTTTTCTATCTCTGTTTTGTTAGATCTCCATTAACAATTACTTGCTCCTTCTGTGAATTAAAATTTGATTTTAGGCTTAACCATTTTATAAAGTTACCTCCAAAGTTCATATCTTCCAAAACTTTGAGCAAGAACAACCATTTCAAATGATCAAAAACATTCTCTGCATCTAAGAAAATCAATGTGACTTATTTTTCTTTAGATTATTATCAATTAAAAAAAAACAGTTCATTTTTATTTCAATTTCTTTTAATGTTAACATAGATAATGTAAAAATTTAATTTGGTGAGAAATACTTCTCTGGAAACTTCTTTAATTCTTGTTTTCTTTTTATCTCTTCCAAAACAGCTAGTCTTTCCTGTTGCCTCTTCTTTTTGTGTTCACAATTATGTTGTACGAACTAACTTTTGATTTTCTTTTTACAATCTTCCACTATTTCTTTTTTTTCTGTAACATTTAGTCTCCCTCTAAATACGTAATTGGATTTCCTTTCATAAATCATAGGATTATTTTCTGAAAAAGTTCTTGGTAATATATCTATTTCAGAAACTTTAGTAGCCAAATTCTTTTAAATCCAAATTATGTCTATTCTCAAAAAGGATCTATGTCTGTCAGAAATTTAGGTATACTATCCCAAATTGCCATTTTTGACGATCCATATATCAACCAGCCCTGAACTATCCATAAAAAAAATATCATTATTTGCTTTGGTGATTTTAATTCCCCCCCACAGACATTCCATCAAGTTGTAGGGAAATCTCTCCATTCCAATCCCCCATCAAACCCCATGATAAGAGAAACCTATTGGTCTCTCCATAGGTTCTTTATAGAACAGTGATTTATTCTCATTTAGAACATACATTCCCAATATCAAAGTCTTAGTCTCATGCAAATTAGCTTCCAACCCAATAAATCTTCCCCGGCCAACAGTCAATACAAGTTTTGATTTTAGTTGGGTCTTTATACACAAGACAACTCCATTGCTGTTTTTTTTTGCTGTTGCTGAAATAAATTCTTCATCGAAATATTTATAAATCAAATATTTTATTTCTTTTTTTTTCTATTATGTGTCTCTTGTAGGCAAATTATATTTTGTTTTAACTTTTTCAAATAATGTTATTTTCCCCTCTTGAGGAGCATTTACTTTATCTGTATTCCATGTTAAGCATTTATATTCTACTTGTATTTACTAAAAAAAAACACCTTGTTAAAATGAATAATTATTGCAGAATACCAAATTCTTTTCTGTGCATGGGATTATTTTGCATTTAACTTGAGAAAATGAAGAATATACAAGTAGTCAACTTATGACCACAATAGAGCCCCAAATTTCTGTTTCTAAGTGAGACATTTGTTAAGTGAGTTTTGCCCCATTTTATGACTGTCTTTGCCACAGTTGTTAAGTGAATCTCTGCAGTTGTTAAGTTAGTAACATTGTGTTAAGTGAATCTGGCTTTCCCATTGACTTTGCTTGCTAGAAGTTCGCAAAAGGGGATCACTTGACCCCCAGGATACTGAAACCATCATAAATATGATGCCAAGCATCTGAATTTTGATCACGTGATCGTGGGGATGCTGCAACAATCGTGTGAAGAACAGTCATAAGTCACTTTTTTCAGTGCTGTTGTAACTTTGAATGTTCACTAAATGAACTGTTGTAAGTTGAGGACTACCTGTATCCCACTAATCATTAGGTTCCTTTCAAAACTGATCTTCCAGGACTAATTTCTGTATTCTACTACAAGCATACAAGCAGGCACATATTGTTCTGACCCAAACCAAGTTCCAAGGAAACAAACACAAAACAGAGGTAACAGCAAAACCTTTTAATGATTCTTTACGAATTCTGTTCCTTCACGGTTAAAAAGATGTTTCAAACTAATTGTCTCTGATAAGACTGAGCCTTGCCAAAGTTGTGCAAGGCTGCCAAGAATGCTTAAATAAAATTACTAAGAAATAGTTCAAACACAAAGAGTCCCACCAGGCTTGAATACAAAAACTTCTTTGCTTCCTGCAAAGAACTCTGGTTTCTCAGCTAGCTTTTATCTCTTAAAGGAGGGGCCATTACCTTGCAGCCTTACTCCCAAGTCACCCGTGCTGCTGCAGCTGCTCTTTCCTTCGAGCAGCCCTGCGTGCACACGCACTGGGCACAGGCTCCTCGGGGACCTCTTTATCACTGCTGCCAGCTTCCACAATCTCCGAAGGCAGCATTCCACTCCCTGATGGTCCTGGCCCCATCCCTGCATCACACGCAGGCCCCTCATCTGAGTCCTCGCTCTCCGAGACCTCAGCCATCTGCACCTGCTGCCAGTGAATATTCAAGTGTTAGGCAAACTGGATTCATCATGTAATGCTAAAAAATTCTGCCTGTAAAAGAACGATCTTCTTTCTGGCACAATCTTATTTCTCATCTGCTTCTTTTCCGAACAAAACTTCCATGCAGATGTCAATCTGTACATCACTTTCTCCCTTCAGGGGTCTGCTTGGCATACTTTGCGAGTGGTTTCAACACAGGTAAGGTGACCCAGAACATTGATGGTTCTACTGAATATGGCATTTTCCAGATCAACAGTCGCTCCTGGTGTGCTGATCAACATAGCACTTCGAGGAACCTCTGCAGCTTATCTTGTCGTGGTAAGTGTTCCTTCAAAAATATTTATGTTAAAGTCCAGTTTATAAAGATAGAATGTTGGGTCTGGGTCTGGATTTCTTTTAATTTCTCATTTTGGTTGTCAAAGCTTTTCATTAAAGAGAATATAGGTAGGTCAAGATTGAACTGTGGAGTCCTTGGTGCTCTCTGAGCTTGGTTGTTTTCTTGCAGATGTTTAATTACTGTACCTGACAAAAGACCCAGTAGCCTGAGAAGAAAAAACAGGAGTCATCTACAACATACAGTGTAAGGACTGGGACAGCCACTATATATGCTGTATGATAGACAGGCAGAAGACTAGCAGAGAACATCCATGAACACCAATTAGCAGGCAGAAGACGATGAAAACTCCTTAATTTCATAAGACATGGATAGATTCAACCATTGTTTCAACTGGGAAACCATGAGATCCTACGTCAAGCCAAATCTAAAAATGCTAGCGATTTCCTGGAAGCTTGGCATTCACATAAATCAGCCATCAACAGACACAGAGAGATAAACCATGGCTATTCACCATTCAGAAAAGACAATAGCAATAGCACTTAGACTTATACACCACTCCATAGTGCTTTACAGCACTGTCTTGGCAGTCAGCATATTGCCCCCAACAATTTGGCCCTCATTTTACCAACCTCGGACGGATGAAAGCAGGGATGGGATTCTACCAGTTCACAACTATTCGCTAGAACCAGTTGTTAACATTCTAAGCAGTTCGAAGAACCGGTTGTTAGAAGAAATCCTGTCAGGAAGGCAGGAAGGAAACATTCTGGTGTTGCTTACAGAAACTGCTGCTCTGTTAACCCTTATTACATTCTTGGCAGGACTAGATTTCCTGTCTCAGGAATTTCTCTGGAGTTTTCCCCCCTCCTTTGCTGGTACTTTGCTTGTGTGGAGTGATCATTCAAAGTTACAATGGCACTGAAAAAAATGACTTATGACCATTTTTCACACTTACGACTGTTGCAGTATCCCCAGTCATGAGAAGTCAGGCGAGGAGATGCATACCTCGATGTGAGTGATGTTGAGTTGGCCATACCCAGCCAATAACATGACCACCAAGCCACGCCCACCAACTAAGCCACGCCCACAGAACCGGTTGTTAAAAAATTTGAATCCCACCCCGGAATGAAAGGCTGAATCAATCTTGAGCTCTGTCAGGATTAAACTCCTGGTTGTGGGCAGAGTTAGCCTACTATACTGCATTCTAACCAGCAGTTTACCATGGCCCCCTATAAAAAATGCTAAGAGAGAAACAAAAAGACACATTCTCTCTAGTAGCCAACAACATTGACATGCAGGGTACTATGTAATAAACAGAACACAAACTCCACATTCACTAACATTGATGATGTTATCTAGTAAAATAATGAAATATCTATAAGGAAACAACCAAGCTCAGAGAGCACCAAAGCACTCCACAGCTATTCATTGAACATATTTACTTTTCACAAATCTTGCATGCTATTTCCCATGCATATTACTCTCAGCCAATATTGTACAACTTTCAATATAAAACATCTTTGTTCACACATCTATCTCCCCCCAACACCCATATATTAATGACCTCAATTATAAAGTTTAGAAATATGCAAGTGAATATTTAAATTGCAGAGTAGTTGGAATCATAAAATTGGAAAAATATGCCTTCAAATGCAAAATCAACCAATTTCTCCTCCATTCCTAGGTTGAAGTGGTGAGCCCATAAACAGGACCAACAAATCAATGAAAGACATGCAGTTGCTTAGATTCCTTATACATACACACACCAAATATCCCACATTCATGGATTTAATGCACTTTTTAGAATGCTAGGGTATTTTTTTTTAATGCTAAAGCTGTATTTTAAAAACAGTACTGGGTTGTAGTCCTGTATTACCAAAAAGTCCATTTAAACTGGGAAAGAGATTAATGTTTTGCCATCTGGGTGCTATTGGTTCTGTCATGTATGAATCCATCTCATGTTTCCTACTGCAAGGGGTTAATGTGGCCATGTCCTTCCTTTTTACTATTTTTGTGGAGAAGGTTATACAATTTGGCCTACCTCACAGATAACCCCATTAGTGTTGCCAATCATGGCCACTCCTCACCAGCAGGGAGAGATGTACTTTGAGATTTGCAAGACTGATGTCAGCCTTTTGAGATAGTCCAGACAGGAAGCATCAGTCATGAATACTAACACCACCTTTACTGTAAGTTACAGTAAGAGAAACTTTAAGTCTGAAACAGATGTTTTTTCCAGCCTTATACATGTTCCTTACCATCTAAATATATATGGTAGAGCTTCAAGGTTTATTGTTTCTTAAATCCATAAGAAGGCATTTTATAGAACAGGATATTTTACTTGTCCTGACAAATGCTGCATTTCTACTGTAATTGTTGTCATCCAATTAAAGAAGGCATGCATTTTAATTTTTTATTGCCATGTTAAAAGTCCCACCTTCAATCCTGAGAATCTCCCAATTAAAGAGCATCTCCTTTACTGGAGAAGGTTTGGATTCTAATCTCCTAAAAAGCAAAGGTTGGCTAGCTCAATATGAAAAGTTGTTAGGTCTGTTTATTCGAATATGTCCCATTCTACTCCAGGCCACAATTATTTCCTGTTTACTCACTAGATTTGGTGACTGATGAAATCATCGATGATATAATTTGTGTCAAGAGAGCTGTAGCAGGTCCAGACGGTTTGGAAGCCTGGTAAGAAATTAGATTTATCTTTCATCAGCCTTGCCATTCTCCTTCACCCAGCCATCCAGTCACAGATCGAATACAATTTGAGCTTTTCCCCATTTGCACCCAATTCTGGCTCAAACATGCCTCTGCAACATCTTTTTCTGCTGAGCCCTCATCATCATGCCTTCATTTTGTTCCCAGACAGACAGAGAGAGGGAGAGGGAGGGAGTGGGATAGGCTTTTTTTCAAAGGAAAGTCAGGGGGCAGGCAGTGATTTGAAACACAACCAGGAGTGGGATTCATAATGGGGGCAGCATATTTCATGGTGGAATATTCTCTATTGACTCAGAGATGGATGGGGAACACTCTAAGTTTATACAGTGCAGAAGAAAGATCCTGGGCTACTTTATAGTTGTCTACTTCTGTTGTCATCTCACAGCCTTTTGTTTTTTAATTTCCACATAGCTGTATTTTCTTTTCTTAATTTTGTCCTCTAGGGAAGGCTGGCGAAATCATTGCCGTGGAAAAAACCTGCATTACTGGACAGCTACTTGTAAACTGTGAATTTATTGTACCACCAACTGAATCTATCATCTGCTAATCAAGCTTCTTTATCTGTTTGTGCTCTTCAATTGTGATCACAGAGTACAATCTGATCAAAGGCATTCTACAGAATAAAGATTCTTTTTGAGATATTAAGTTTCATGTGTTTGTTTGATCAAGGATGGCTGTGGCAAAAGGTGCGGATGTTGATAATGGTGATGGTGGTGAAGTGTTGGATCAAAACTTAGGATGCCAGACTTTTCAACTTTCTCTCCCCAAAACTTTCTGGAACATCAAGTTCTGTATCCCAGTTTTGGATTAGTGACACTACCTGTCTTTCAGTGGTACCTCCACTGGAACCTTTCCCCTAATCCCAGTATGTGAGAGATATAAAGTTCTCACTATCTATGCTGCCTTTCGTAGCAATAAAAAGGTTAAAATGGAGAAAAAGAGAAAGAATTCATATGATGCAATCTTCTTATGTTGTAGCATAGATGCATGAAACTAGGGTTTCCTCTTCTCTCCCTACCTTTTCAGAGGTAAATTAATCCCATAAGAGATCAATAAAATCGAATTTTATTTCAATAAAAGATTGTTTATGTGTAGCATATATACACCTACCAACCTGTATTTTAAAAGCAATTCATGAAAATGAATGCAATGTCCTAGGCAGACCACAAGATGGTGCTGAGAGCTAAGAAACCACACCTAGATTATGCTTCAAACTCGGCTTGTGATAGCAATAAGAAAGCTCAGGTTAGACAGAATAAGGCAAGAAGCATATTTATATCTTTGTGAATTTATAGTTCAAAAAGAACCGTTAAGCCATGAAAGCCTGACTTTTCTGACCAGAAGTTGAGCAGAAACAATATATATTAAAAAGTATACATTACTGTATTAGCATTTCCTTATGTCTCTCAGCACATCATGGTGACACCTCCCACCCAATCCCAACTCCTGAAATGCCTATAATTCTGCATGTTAGCTGCAGTTGAGATGCTGGGAGATGGGAGGCAGCCTGAGCCAAGAATTCTCTTCCGTGAGAACATAGATAACCCTTGGAAACACAAAAAATAACCTGCCATTTTAGCAGCATTTCCTTCCTTGAAACAACACATCTATAATACTACTGACACAAGAATCTATCACAATTGTCCATAACTCCATGTCTCCCCTCTTCACTGTAACTGTGTTATGGCTTCCTATGATCAATGGAAGAGGCAGTGATTCATCCAAAACCTGGGACAATATTTGGAAGATTTTCCCACCTTCCTCTTTGGAGAGTTGCAGCCTTTGAAAACCTGCCATAATTCCTTGCCTGTTTTAAGAAATGTTTAGGGCGCTTGCTTACAAAAGGTAGAAATTATTTTTTTTCCTGGCTTTTCGCTATCTTTAGAGTATTTCCTCCCCTTTGTTGCCATTAGTATGTTCTGAAAGTCTTTTACGTAGCTATGTAGCTGCCATGCCAGCTTTTATGTTCAGCTTCTTTGTCCCCTCCCATTCCACACGCCCCCCCCGAACCAATGAACCGACAGAATATTTGGCAAAAGTGCCAGACATTGAGAATGTCCTTTGCTGCCTCAGTTTTGGGGGATTGACTCTGCGGTAAAGTAGTAGATGGATTCATTTCTCTCCTACCGTAGCAATTCCTCCCTTATTTATCGGCAAAGCAAAGCATCAGAAACTGAAAAGAGGTGGAACAAGAACATGGCTTTATCTCTGAAGAGGGGCCACGCAATACTCCGTGAAAACAATGTGTTGCACTAAGATCCATCTATAGAAAGGGAAGGAATAAAATAATGGGGAAATCCACGAATCAGGTACCACAGTAAGAGTGGTCCAAGCAGAGCAGATGATTACAGGTAGCCCTCAAATTACAAGGGTTCATTTAACGACTGTTCAAAGTTACAATGTCACTGAAAAACGTGAGTTATGACCAGTGGTGGGATTCATTTTTGTTTACTACTGGTTCTGTGGGCGAGGCTTGATGGGTGTTGCAGGGGAAGGATACTGTAAGATCTCCAGTCAGAGGTGGTATTTGTTGGTTCTCTCTAAACTACTGAAAATTTCCGCTACCGGCTCTTCAGAACTGGTCAGAACCTGCTGAATACAACCTCTGGTTATGACGGTTTTTCACAAGTATGACTGTTGCAACATTCCCATGATCATGTAATCAAAATTCAGATGCTTGGCAACTGACTCATATTTATGACGGTGTCCTGAGGTCCCACCCTTTTGTGACCTTCTGATAAGCACGTCAATGCAGAAGCCAGATTCACTGAACCACCATATCACTAATTTAATAACTGCAGTGAATCACTTAAGAACTGTGGCAGGAATGGTCGTAAAATGGAGCAGGGTTGACTTAACGGAAGTCTCACTTAGCAACAAAAAAATTGGGCTCAATTGTGGTCGTAAATCAAGGACTGCCTGTATAATCTTATTGTCCCTCCTCTCTCTTAGATGTTATACAAGTCCCGTCATCCCCTAATTTGATCCATGTCTTTCTTAATCTTTGAATCTATACATTCTTGCTTCTTTCTTCTGTTAGCAAAATGTTCATATAAGGCAGTGTTGGCTAACCTTTTTGGGCTCCTGTGCCAAAAATTGCTTGCGCTTGCACGCTCGCGTGCCAGTACCCAGAAAGTGATGTGTGCAGTCCCCCCATGCCCCCTGCGCATGCGTGCGTGATTCCCCACCACCATCTCCTTACCTGCACTGCACCTTCCAGCTGATTTTCAGCCTGTTTGAGGCCTTTTTTTGGCCTCCCAGAGGCTTGAGGGAAGCCTTTGCAGGCTTTGCAGGCCAAAAAATGGGCCCATTTCACCACTTCCGGTATTTCTCGAAATACAGGAAGTGATGAAATGGGCCTATTTTTCAGCCTGCAAAGCCTGCAGAGGCTTCCTTCAAATCTCTGGCAGGTCAAAAAAGGCCTGAAAATCAGCTGGGAGGCGCGCACATGTGCAGTGAGATCAGTTTGCCTGGGGCTTGTTTGCCCACACAAATGTCTCTGCGTGACACCTGTGGCACGCGTGCTATAGGTTCACCATCACGGATATAAGGTTTCCAGTCTTTCAAAAAAGTATTTGTTTTTTCTTCTTCTGACCATCACCTCAGTTTTGCCATTTTTGTGATTCCTGACATTTTCACCCTCCATTTTCTCATGTTGGGGGAATTCACTATTCTTCCATCATTGTGCATTATTCCAAAGGGAGCATTTTAGCAAAATATTTAGCAGCAGCACCCCAGTTGCATCCTGCAGAATTTCACCTGCTCCCTTGGCAGTCTGCAGCACTGTGTAGCTTTGGATGAAATGTCCTCCAAGACAATTGCTGCCGTTCTAGAATTCCCCAGGTGTTCTCAAGAGGAGAAGAGGGCTGGTATCGCAGGGCAGCTACAGCTTCTATGACAAAACAAGGGTGGCTGTGGTCCCTTCAGTTTCAGTGCCACCTATTGACCTAAGAAGCCTTCTCTTCTTACAGATGGTGAGCTTGGTGGGTTGGTTGAAGTGAATGGATGAGACCCTCAAGTACCTGAGCTGCAGTATCCTGTGCTGCCTCATTGAAAGGAAAGAGGATAATAAAGGAGCGGGGGGGGGGGGGGGGGGAGGTTACATCCATCTTATATGCCTTGACGGTTCATAACAGATGCTCTTAATATCACTGGTTTTAGGGGCCAACTTCACACTGATGGTAACCTACATCAAACATGAACATTATGCCATAAATTCTGGGTTCTGATTCTTTCCTGGAGCATTTTACAGGTTGGTGGGATGAAAGAATTCTCCAGCAAAGCAGCTTCAATGGCTATAGAAATTGGAAATTATTTCACTTGATGTCCAACATTTAAAAATAATTAATATTATTTAATACTTCCTACATCTAAAATTCTTTTTTTAAAAAATTTGCTGTCTTCTGATCACTTGTCTTATATTCTTGTGTCTGGTACTTCTAATTTTGAGGCAAATATTATTTTCCAAAAAGTCATTGCAGGTGATTTTTACCACAGCCTTTAAGAATAGAATAGAATAGAATTCTTTATTGACTAAGTGTGGTTGGACACACAAGGAATTTGTCTTGGTGCAAATACTCTCAGTATATATAAAAGAAAATATACATTCATCAAGAATCATAAGGTACAACACTTAGTGATAGTCATGGGGTACAATAAGCAATCAAACCATGCTAGGAAATAGTCAATATAAATCATAAGGATACAAGCAACAAAGTTACAGTCATACAGTCACAAGTGGGAGGGGATGGCTGATAAGGAATGATGAGAAGATTAACAGTAATAGTAGTGCAGACTTTATAATAGTTGAACAGTGTTGAAGGAATTATTTGTTTAGCAGAGTGATGGCTTTTGGGGAAAAACTGTTCTTGTGTCTAGTTGTTCTGGTGTGCAGTGCTCTATAGCGTCGTTTTGAGGGTAGGAGTTGAAACAGTTTATGTCCGGGATTTGAGGGGTCTGTAAATAAGGCAAGGGTGTCAAACTCAATTTCATTGAGGG
This sequence comes from Bungarus multicinctus, assembly GCA_023653725.1. NCBI lineage: Eukaryota > Metazoa > Chordata > Lepidosauria > Squamata > Elapidae > Bungarus > Bungarus multicinctus. Next base: position 156,068,058 of record CM042834.1, on the reverse strand, counting down.
CCGCATCACGGTGGTGTTTGACCTCAGGGCTGGGTGGGCACGGCCAGGGGGCAAGGCCAGCTCAATGTCACTTATGTCAGAGGCACCTGTGGTAGCCTGGGTGGAGTTGGGGGATCCATTGTCTCCAGCAGAGGAAGGTAGGACCAGGGAGAGCTCTGCTTTTGGACTCCGTTTTTAACTGCGATGGCTTCCTGCAGCCCTCTGCCAGTGAAAACAGAGCTCTTGAGGCACCGCGGGCCAGTCCTTCACTGTTTCCAGAGTGGCCCTGTGGGCCAGATTTAAGCACTCCATGGGGGAGATCCTGCCCACAGGCCTTGAGCTTGACGCCCCTGCTTTAAGGCATTGTCACATTTTCTCTTAAAAGTGTAGCTATCAAGCTCAAACAAAGTCCAGCCAACCTAAAAGCCCTTCTCTTCTGGGGCTAAATGAACCAGTTGTTAAATGAGGATCACTTGTACTTTATAACAATACACATAGGTTTATCCCTATATATATAGTTTACATGAAGTTATCTGTTACTGAGCATCAATCAACATGAAACATATCCATCTGAACAATAGTTGGGAAATTTCTTCAGGAAATGACATTGATCCAGAACTATTTGTTAGTGATACTGGCCAGGATGTACTTCTACAGTTCTTTGGTTCATACTTGCTTTGCAAAATATTTTCATATTCTAATCTAGAGAGAGAAAATATTCTATTTTTGGAGGGTAGAAAAGATATTTTCAATTCTGTCTGTTGCTTTTGAAATGTTATATTTCAATAAATCTGTATATCCATTTTTCTGCCTTCTCCCCCCAAAGGAATGATCTTCTAAGACTGCAGAGTTTGCTCTGATTTAAGGATCAGCTATCTCCCATCATACATCCCAGGGCCAAGATGATGACATTCTTCCTACAGACTTTTCTTCTAGCTTGCTTTGTAGCTACTATACAGACCAAGATCTATCATCGCTGTGAGTTGGCTCATGTGTTGAAGAGGAATGGGATGGATGGATATGAAGGTTACAACCTAGCCAGTTGTGAGTGCATTTCCTCACTGAATAACATATTGCTCAAGTACTGAAAATTGGACTAATGGCCTACACTAAATATTCCTGATGTAGTTTTTATTAAGCAGCATTTCCTGTTTTTTCTCCATAAGTAGGTACCGCTTTATTTGCTCTGGAACTTGCTCCAGCTTGTTAGATCTCTTCCCATAATTTCACATGATTAATGCCTCTTCTTTCCTGTATCTGAATAGCAGTAGTTGAAGCTAACAGGTTCTCAAATCCCTAGCAAGCCATCCCTTGAGACTATCAAGAAGGTCCCTTCCAACTCTGATTATCTGTTATCTGTAAGTTGCAAACTGGTGTAGCCAGATCTGACTGCTGGCTAGAATAGAATAGAATAGAATAGAATGGAATGGAATGGAATGGAATAGAATAGAATAGAATAGAATAGAATAGAATAGAATAGAATAGAATAGAATAGAATAGAATGGAATGGAATGGAATTCTTTATTGGCCAGGTGTGATTGGACACACAAGGAATTTGTCTTGGTACAAATGCTCTCAGTGTACATAAAAGAAAAGATACATTCATTAAGAGTCAAGAATCATCAGGTATACAACATTTAATAATAGTAATATGGTACAATAAGCAATCAAATCATACTAGGAAACAGTCAATACAAATTGTAAGGATACAAGAGGAGGGGAAGGATGATAAGGAGTGATGAGAAGATTAATAATAATAGTGGTGTAGACTTTGCAAATAGTTGGACAGTGTTGAGGGAATTATTTGTTTAGCAGAGTGATGGCATTAAGGAAAAAACTGTCCTTGTGTCTAGTTGTTCTGGTCTGCAGTGCTCTATAGCAGTGTTTTTCAATCTTGGTGCTTTGAAGATGTGTGGACTTCAACTCCCAGAATTCCTCAGCCAGCTCTGCTGGCTGAGGAATTCTGGGAGTTGAAGTCCACACATCTTCAAACCACCAAGGTTGAAAAACACTGCTCTATAGCATCGTTTTGAGGGTAGGAATTGAAACAGTTTATGTCTGGGATGTGAAGGGTTTGTAAATATTTTCACAGCCCTCTTTTTGATTTGTGCAGTATACAGATCCTCGACTGAAGGCACGTTGGTAATAATGTTTTTTTCCTGCAGTCCTAATTATCCTCTGAAGTCTGTGCCTGTCCTGTTGGATTACAGAACCAAACCAGACAGTTATTAAGGTGCAGGTGACACTCAATAATTCCTCTGTAGAACTGTATCAGCAGCTGCTTGGGCAGTTTGAGCTTCCTGAGTTGGCGCAGAAAGAACATTCTTTGTTGTGCTTTTTTGATGATGTTTTTGATGTTAGGTGTCCATTTTAAGTCTTGTGATACAGTATGATAGAACCTAGAAATTTGAAGGTCTCTACTCTTGATACTGTATTGTCTACTATTGTAAGAGGTGGTAGTATGGGAGGGTTTCTCCTAAAGTCTACCACCATTTCTATGGTTTTGAGTGTGTTCAGTTCCAGATTGTTCCGGTTACACCACGAGGCAAGTTGTACAACCTCCCATCTGTATGAGGATTCGTCATTGTCTCGAATGAGACCAATCACTGTTGTATCATCTGCAAATTTCAGTATTGTAACAGATGGATCGTTTGAGATACAGTCATTTGTATATAGGGAGAAATGGAGAAAGCACACAGCCTAGGGGGGGTGGGGGGCTGTGCTAATTGTACAGGTATCAGATGTGATTCTGCCCAGCTTCCCTACTGCTTCCTGTCTGTTGGGAAGCTTATAATCAACTTACAAGTGTGTTCAAGTACCTCAACTGGTTTAGTTTAGTTGAAGAATGCCTGGAATGATAATATTGAATGCTGACCTGAAGTCTACAAAGAGGACCCTTGCATAGGTATTTGGAGATTCAAGGGGTTGTAGGATGTAATGCAAAGCCATAAATAATTTTACTGTTATTATTATTGGTAGTATTTATTACCTTTAGAGCTCATCTTTCTTCTGAGTTCTTAAAATGGTGTACATAGGAAAGAGAGAGTAACCCTCATGTTGTCCTCACAAACAACAACTATGTGAGATAGATGAGACTGAGCAATAACTGGCCCAAGATCACCTAATGAGCTGCATACCTGAGTTGAGGTTCACCTTTGGGCTCCCTGGTCCCAGTCCAACGCCTTAACATTTATACTGTCATTTGCATGTACAAGAATCCACTGTTTTACTCTATAATGTGTCTACAAGTGACAGCTCAGTAGAATACGTGGCTCAGAACAATTGTTAAACTCTCTTCCCAATGTTTCTTATGCCTAAAGATTTTGCCCTTAGTGGTGCTCCTCCAACTAATTTGAGCACCTTTCCTTACCTACAGCTGCACTCACATTTGAAGAAATCAAAGGGATTGGAACTCTAGATAAATGTAACATGATTTTCAATGTCAAGTTTGAAAGGAAAGGGAATTGTTTCTAAGTAAATGGTAATGATGCAAAATTGGCTTCAGCAAACCTCCTTCCCAGACAGAAGGAAATCAACAACCAGCAAATGACCTGAATGTGTTTTACTGCAGGTTTGAAAAGAAACTACAGCCACCTATCTCCAAAACCCACATCTCAAACACACCAACAACAGCCAAGCCTCCTACAACTGGCCCCAATCCATTGGGCTCACAACCTCTGGTGATCACAGAAAAAGAAGTGCAAGATCTATTACACAGACAAAAGCCAGAAAAAGCACCAGGGCCAGACAAGATAACTCCTTCTTGCTTAAAAGTCTGTGCTGAGCAATTGGCCCCCATCTTCACCTGAATCTTCAATAGATCACTAGAGATGTGCTATGTTCCTTCCTGCTTCAAATGTTCTACCATTATCTACAGTGCCAAAGAAGCCCTCCATCAAGGAACTTAATGACTACAGACCAGTTGCTCTAACATCTGTAGTTATAAAAATCTTTGAAAGGCTTGTGCTGTCCCACCTGAAAACCATCACGGATCCGCTGTTAGATCCCATGCAGTTTGCATACCAAGCAAATAGATCGACAGATGATGCTGTTAACATGGCTCTGCATTACATCCTACAATACCTTGAATCTCCAAATACCTATGCAAGGATCCTCTTTGTAGACTTCAGGTCAGCATTCAATACCATCATTCCAGACACTCTTCTAAGTAAATTAAACCAACTAGTGGTACCTGAACACACTTGTAAATGGATCATAAGCTTCCTAACAGACAGGAAGCAGAGGTGAAGCTAGGCAGAATCACATCCGATACTGTACAATCAGCACAGGGCCCTCCCAAGGCTGTGTGCTATCACCACTTCTCTACTCCCTATATACCAATGACTGCATCTCAAACGATCCATCTGTTAAAATACTGAAATTTGCTGATGACACAACAGTGATTGGTCTCATTCGAGACAACGATGAATCTGCATACAGACAAAAGGTTATATAACTTGCCTTGTGGTGTAACTGTAACAATCTGGAACTGAACACACTCAAAACCGTAGAAATAGTGGTAGACTTTACAAGAAACCCTCCCATACTACCACCTCTTACAATACTAGACAACACAGTATCAACAGTAGAGACCTTCAAATTTCTAGGTTCTACTATATCACATGAGCTAAAATGGATACCTAACATCAAAAACATCATCAAAAAAGCACAACAAAGAATGTTCTTTCTGCGCCAACTCACAAAGCTCAAACTGCCCAAGGAGCTGCTGATACAGTTCTACAGAGGGATTATTGAATCTATCATCTGAACCTCTATAACTGTCTGGTTTGGTTCTGCAACCCAACAGGACAGACACAGACTTCAGAGGATAATTAGGACTGCAGAAAAAACAATTACTACCCACCTGCCTTCAATCGAGGACCTGTATACTGCACGAGTCAAAAAGGGCTGAGAAAATATTTACAGACCCCTCACATCCTGGACATAAACTGTTTCAACTCCTTCCCTCAAAATGATGCTATAGAGCACTGCAGATCAGAACAACTAGACACAAGAACAGTTTTTTCCCGAAAGCCATCACTCTGCTAAACAAATAATTCCCTCAACACTGTTCAACTATTACAAAGTCTGCACTACTATTACTACTAATCTTCTCATTACCTTATCACCCATCCCCTCCCACTTGTGATTGTAGGACTGTAACTTTGTCGCTTGTATCCTTACGATTTATATTGACTGTTTCCTAGTATGATTTGATTGTTGATTGTACCCTATAACTATCATTAAGTGTTGTACATTATGATTCTTGATTCTTAACAAATGTATCTTTTCTTTATGTATACTGAGAGTATTTACACCAAGATAAATTCCTTGTGTGTCCAATCACACTTGGCCAATAAAGTATTCTATTTTATTGGGCAGACTTCCTATCAGTCCCCAGCAATGTTGCTTTGGGTGAGATCAGGCAAAGCATTTCAAATTCCAGTAATGTTACCTCTTTTGTAAACCAGTTTGCTGCCCATTTTACCATTTCCATAGATCATTAGCAAAATATTAGTTCTAATTACCTGTTCATGGAGAGTCTATTAATGTTGCTTTCCATATAACCCTTTGACCCTGCTCTTTTTAAAAAAATAGGGGAGGGAAGAGCTGCTTGTCTCAAAATGTTTAGTGGGAAGATTAAAAACAAATTTAGAATCAATGTTGAAAGGAGGGCTTTCTTAAAAGCTTTTTCTACAAAGGCACCTTGGTATGACCATGCAAGGTAGGGATAATGGAGACCATGAATACAGAGGACCACAAGTGATAGAAATCAGAGTAGAATATTGGAATGAAAATAGTTGAACACTCTCCAGACATATATTTCATATCTAGGCCTCTAGTATACAAAATCTTGCCTCTTGGTTACATTTTGGAATATTGAGTCAGAATGAATGGAAGGCTTGTGAAATGAACTCCTGAGGAACCTCTCTGATTTCTCTTCTTTGTAGGGGTCTGCATGGCATTTTATGAAACTGGCTTTGACACCAAGACCATTGATCGGCACAAAGGTGGCACCAAAGACTATGGCATCTTCCATATTAACAGTGGTTTGTGGTGTAGAGAAAACAATTCCTTATCAAAGGCCATTTGTGATGTAGCTTGCTTAGGTCAGTTTCCAACTCTCCCCACACACAAGGTGGATTTGTGCCCTAAGACTAGAAAAAATAAAGTAACCAGTGGTGGGCTGAAAATTGTGTAACACTGATTCTCTAACTGCGTAGGCATGGCCAGTTGGTCATGTGACTGGGTGGGTGATGTCACTCATCACACTCAGCCCTGCGTCTGGGGCACTTGCCTCACAGGAAGAGGAAGGATTCAGCCAGTTGGGGCTAATCTCGCCACTGGCTGGCCCCGCCCCTGCCAGCTTTTCGGCCTGTTTTTGGGATGTTTTCCAGGCCATTTCCAGCCCATTTTCCAGACTGTTTTCAGGCCATTTTGGTGCCATTTTCAGGCCATTTTTCAGGCTGTTTTTGGCCCAGAAACGGCCTGAAAATGGCCCCAAAATCAGGCTGTTTTTGGGCTGTTTTTAGGCTGTTTTCAGACTGTTTTCAGACGGTTTTGGGGTTGTTTTCAGACTGGTTTTGAGGCCATTTTAGGCCTGAAAATGGCCTAAAAACAGCCTGAAAATGGTCTTAAAATGGCCCATTTTTCAGGCTGTTTTTCGGGCTGTTTTGGAGCTGTTTGGGGGGCATTGTCAGGCTGTTTTTCGGGCCACACAAAACAGGTGAAGCCAACTGATACATACTGAAGAGTCCCTTCCCATTAAACGTGCTAGAATGGGCTGAAGAAAACAATGATCTAAGAAAAAAACTACAACCCCAGAGAGCATTTAGTTACCTTTTTCTCAATTAAATATTTGACCCGCCCAATGTGTAATTTGAATAGCCAGCAGGTGGCGATGTTTCAATACTTCTTGAGTGGTACAATTGTTTTGATTGGGGGGGGGGGATCAGAGAAATTACCATTACATATGGTGATGTACAGAAAAATTAAGAAAAGTAAGCAAACAGTAGTTTGCCCTCTTGCTATATTAGGGTAAAAAGAAAAAGATTTATCATGAACCAGGATCTTGGGGATGCAAGCAACCAAAACTTGGTAGGATTCTTTTTGGTCTCTTTACTGGCATTCTGAATCTAAATCTAAATATAAACTTCAATTTTGCACAGGTTCATTATCAAGCCCTGGCACTTTGCAAATTTTACGGGGTGGACAGAATCTGATATATGTCAGAACTGATGGTGATGGTTGATAGTCCTCCTGTGTGAGATTTTGGAAAGGGGACCAGGATAAAATCCTTGTGACTCTTCATTCTACTCCTACGGAATTATTTTCCGCTGGAAATCTGGAGTAGAATAGTGGAATAGAATTTGGGAAGGCAGTAAAGAGAGAAGCCTTTTATATTTAATGCTGTGTGGTGGCGCAGTGGTTAGAATGCAGTACTGCAGGATACTTCTGCTTATCACCAGCTGCCAGCAATTTGGCAGTTCGGATCTCACCAGCTCAAGTTTGACTCAGCCTTCTGAGGTCGATAAAATGAGGATCCAGATTGTTAGGGGCAATATATTGACCCTGTTAACTGCTTAGAGAGGGCTGTAAAGCACTGTGAAGCGGTGCATAAGTCTAAGCGCTATTGCTATTGCTACTGAGATTGTACACTGAAGGAGGATTGAGCTTTTTTACGGTGTAAATGAAGTTTGACTAGAGCTAGACTATTTTATAAACCCACCAGAAGTCTACATGGAGTCAGCATTTTTTAAAGTCCTGGAATAAATAAGTACAGGCAGTCCTTGACTTACAACCACGATTGAGCCCAAAATGTATTTTGCTAAACAAGACAGATGTTAAATGAATTTTGCCCCATTTTGCAACCATGGTTGCCACAATTGTCAAGTAAATCACTGCATAACACGCTTGTTAAGTGAACCTGGTTTCTCCGTTGACTTTGCTTGTCAGAAGGTTGCAAAAGGTGATCCAATGACTCTGGGACATTGCCACCACATGAACCAGTTGTCAAGCATTTTGATTTTGACCACCTGACCATGGAGATGCTACAACAGTCTTAAGGGTGAAAAAAGGGTCATAAGCCACTTTTTTCAGTGCCACTGTAATTTTGAATAGTTACTAAATGAACTGTTGTGAGTCGAGGACTACCTGAAGTCTTTTCTCTGCCTCAAAAGAGTTTCTTCCAACTTTGTGTCTGCTGCCTTTATTCACACATTTCTATCATCTCCCTCTGTTGCTTGTGCACTCTCCCTCTCTCTCTCTCCCTCTCTTAAGATTTGCTGAATCCTGATCTTGAAGATGACATCATGTGTGCCAAAAAGATTGTGAAAAGCTCCACTGGCATGGCTGCCTGGTAGGAGAACAAATGGCTGCCTCTGTCTAATGATAAGTAGTCCCCTCTCTGTGATTTTGTAGACTAGGACAATCTCACATAGCTCACAGATGGACAATTTGGTGCTGCCTGAATGTTTTAGATCAGGTTTTTTTTTTTAAAAAAAAAAAACTGGATTCCATGGATGGCGTTCTGTTTCAGACAACTTCTCTAACAAGCTTTGTTCTAGGTTGTGGGTTGCATCTCAAATACTGAAGAACATCTGGCTGTTTATTTCAGCCTCATTATCTACATGTGATTTAGCCCAATATGTCCTTTGGAATTGTGTTTTCATATAGAATTGCCAGTTCTCTGCCCTGTCCTTCCCCTGTCCTTTTTATGGCTAATATTAAACAGGTACAGTGGTATCTGAGTACTCAACTGGTTTGAAATTCCTCTAATTGGGTACTCAATGCATTTTGATGTGAAAATTTTGTCCTGGTACTCATTGTTTGTTTGGTACTCAACACACAAACTAGAACTTGTCGGCTGCCTTGTGATTCACTACATTATTCCCTACGGGGGGGAAATTGTTTGGTGCTCATCATTTTTGGTACTCATCGTGCCTCCTGTCTGGTACCAATTAATGATGAATACCAAAGTACCACTTTTTTCACTTTTATTTTGTATCTGAAGCTGTTGTTACCAAAATGAGAAAAAACACCCCTATAATAGAGAAATGTGATAGACAGACTAGAGCAGGTGGTCGCCAACCTTTTGGACCTCAGGGACCACCAAACTCATAATTTTAAATCCCAGGGACCACTAACCGGTTCTGTGGGCATCGCCTAATTTGTGGCTGTGGTTTGGTGGTTGTGTGACTGACTGGGCATGGCTTGTATGTAAATATTATAAATATTTATATAAATATTGAACTTTTTATTTTTTTAAAAAGCAACTTTTACCCAAATCAGGCAAAGCAGGCAGGCAGATTGAGTTGCTCACAGAATCACAGATTCATTCAGAGATCTATCTATCTGCCATTGGCTAGCTCAGTCTGTCACATAAAATTTGCTTGCAAGCAAACTCATAAAATTTGCTAGCAAGCAAACTCACAAAATTAACTCACAACTCACCATGTATGTAGAAATTGAATTTTTTATTTTTAAAAAAGAGCAACTTTTACCCAAAATCAGGCAAAGCAGGCAGGAAGATTGAGTTGCTCACAGAATCATTCAGTGATCTATCTATCTGCCATCAGCTAGCATAGTCTGTCACATAAAATTTGCTTGCCATGAGTCTGCACTGAATAATAGAACCTTCAGTTCTGAGGAGGTTCGGCTGTGCTTAAAAGCAGAGCCGAAGATCTAAAGACTAGCTAGAAAGCAAGAAATACAACCATTTCCTGCTTTCTATCTAATCTAAATCTCCCAGCACAGCAGAACAGCTGATGGTCAAAAAAAAAAAGGAAAAATAGCAATTTAGCAGGTAAGTTTGCCGGGTAAGGAGTAAGTGGGCAGGGAGGGTTCCTGTGGGCCATGTGGGCGGGGTCCTGTGCAGCCTGGATTAATTGCTTTGGGGGGGTGCTTTGGGGGTGACATTTCTCTGCAGCCCACCAAAATTTTCTTGCGGCCCACCAGTTGGCGACCGCTGGACTAGAGAACATATCCATTACGAGTTGTTTTAAAGGAAGGAAAAGTCTGCAGGTACAGATTGCTTAACAATTCCCTCTCCCAACTCTTTTAAACAATTTGGGCTTCATTATTCCTTTTTGTGAAATACAGGTGAATTTTGTAATTTGTGTGGGTTCTTAATCTCAATCGTAACTTTTAACGATTTCAGATAAGAAAACCCTGAAAAAATGTACTTTATGCATCTGCAAATGCATGTCTGCAATTTTTTCATATTCGTAACATTAAAAACCCCACTCCAAATGTCCTCTTCAAACAGAATCACATAAGCCAAACTATAAATACATGAAACTCTTCGCTATGAATTGCAAATATGATCTCTACTTTCTCATTGCCGATTTGTGAAACTGCAACTCACGGAAAGAGAAAAATGAGGGCTGTTTACATTGAAGATGTAGAAATCCTGCCTCTTTTGGGCTTATTTCCTCATGTTTTCAAATAATTTATATTTTACTGTCAGGTAACTAATTCTGCTGTAATCTATCTGGATTTTCAGCAAAAAGAACAGCTGATACCCCACATCTGGGTCTGCATGTGGAATCTACTTCATTTCAAAAAAGAAATATTAGAGTTCCTAATTTTATTTTATGTGTCTTTCACAGCAAAATAGTTAAAAACACCCCGTTTTTAGTCACTTTGAGAGGCAATTATATTCAGGCTGATAGAGATATGGGAGCCTAAGTAAGAAGGAAAATTAAAAAAAAAAACAGTTATAATGTCCAAATAGCATGCTATGTCTATCTATACATAAATGCTACTTTATGGCTTAACATGATGGTCTAATTTACACAACTCACTAAAATTGTGGTGGATCACTGTAATATGCTGAACCACAACAGCAATTCCATTTTACTTTAATCTACAGTGTGAGCCCAGCCAGCAAATTCCAAAGATACAAACACGTAATCTTATAGACTCCAGTAATTGGACTATGATGGTTTTATTTTAAAATAAAATTTAATTTTTTTTAATCTTTTAGGGGCCTTCACTGCAAAATTAGAATGTGCATAAATATGCCTAACTATCAACTACTGAAGACTGGTTATGCATATGGCCCCACATTTATGAAATGTATCTATATATGCATGATTAGGATATGTGTGGAAGGCTTTCAGAGAAGTGAAATGAAATAAGGGTGCAGAAACCTATCAGAATAAAATTACAAATTTAATATTTTAAAACCCACCCACCCAATAAGATTGTCACTGAAAGGGGCAATCTGAAGCCACTAACAGGATTCAAAAGCCCATCTAACAACATTGCTTTCATCATCTTGCAGAAGGCCAGTAGTTAAAAAAGAAAAGATGAACCTACCACTGGGAGAAAAACATTGGCATTTTTTTTGCTGATGCTGTGCTTTGTATCAAAGTAGTACATGTGCATATACAGTTTATTCTGATTCATTTTCTCTTACTACAGGCACCAGTGGAAAAAGCACTGTGAAAACCATGATATGAGAAAGTGGGTAAACGGGTGTAAGATTTGAAAAGGAACTGGCTGCAGTCTGTTTCACCTCTCATGTATCAAAGAACTTTTTTTAAAAAAAACCTTACTTTCTTTGTTCTTTCATTGGTTCATTCAATTTCCACTTATTGACCGAAAATGTTCATAATACATTCCTTTGTTTTGTCCTCTTGCTAATTGCACCAAAGTCTGGGGCAGCAGATTTTGCAATGAAGCTCCTGCAGTGTGGGATACACTGTGATGGAGAGATGTCTTAATGAAGAGCTCTGTGCAACACCATTGGTATTTAGGATGTAAGGAGGAAGTTCATATCTTTTAACTGCAGGAGATATTAGGAAGATGCAGAAGAAAGCCACAGTATGATTTACCCACGGCACTATAATTGCAGGCCACTATAACTGCTACCATGTTGGTTTGTTTTAGTGCAATTTCCCGTTCCAGTGTTTTGACATTAAGATGCGCAAGGCCAGTGTGAAGAATGTGATGCCAGATATCAAAAAAATATTACTCATAGGGTAGATGCCAGGGCTCCGGTAGTGACCCCCCCCATGTAAATCATGAGTCTCTAGCCTGATTTTCAAAGCTCAAAGAAGATTTATTAGGAGAAGACATGCCAGTGCTGCCTGGGTGTAGCCGACTCTGAGACACATCATTCATTGTCACCCTTGACCCTGGTTTTCCTCCACCCCCTGGGTGTATCACAATTCATATTCTCCAATGGGACACATCCATAGCCAAGATTCATCAATCATACTCTCCAGTTAGAATTTTGCAGGGCAGAAACTTCGATCGCCTGGAAACTATCTATGAATGGGTTGCCTCCAGAGTTACGTATAGCCACGGACCTGGGGACCTTCAGGCATGCCTTGAAAACCTGGCTCTTTGACCAGGCCGGCTTGGGCTGATTTTAGATTTGGGTGTTTTAATTTTTATATTAAAGTTTAGGGTTTTAGGGAGGGGTTTTAATTGTTTTCAGCTAGGGCCTTTAGTTTAATTTAGTTTTAACTTTTCACATATTTATTGTTTTAATTGTATGGCTGTGCACCGCTCTGAGTCCTTCGGGAGAGGAGCAGTATATAAATAGATATTTTTATGATGATGATGATGATGATGATGATGATGAAAGCATCCATGGAATGCAGTTTCGGTTTTGCAGCTGCTGCACTACTCCCACCTCCCTTTCTGTTGGCAACTCTAAAAGGCCAGAGAAATATTTTATGAGTTGACAGTAGAGCAACACGGCAGGCACAAAAAATGGTCACTGTGAGTGAGTTGAGAGCCAAATTTGGAAAGGGGGTGACAAGGGGGAAACATGGATAAGCAAAGAAGTTATGGAAAGGCTGTAGTCTCATCACACTTAACCAAATGAGAGACAATGCTGCTGAATATACAGAGAATGCCACATGGATGTCTTACTACAACAGGCTTATTAAGTTCTTCCTTCATTTCCATAAAGCGGGGTGGTGGTGGTGAGGAGGGGGCAATGAAAAAAAAAGGGCATTTTGAAATTTTTACTCAAATCATTAGATTTGACAACTTCCATTCAACATACAGATACACATACATAACTTTTAAGGTTGGATGTTCAGTTAGTAGTAACCTTGGCTAATGGGGATGGAGCTTAGCAAGTAATGTAAGTTCAGCTCAACTGATTCATTTATGATGGAAGGGCCTGTGCCAACTCATAACATGTTTAAATGCGAGCCCCACATAAGCACAGTGGCTCCATCAGAAATCAGCCTTTCAATAGGGAAGATGCATGAATTCAAGGCAGCAGCAGTGGAACTCAAGGGGAGGGAGCTACTGACCAAGCCCCATTCAAATTATAAGAGACTGCCCAACTTCCTTCCGTGCTCTTCCTAAATAAATAATCAGACAGCAATAAGAAGTGAATATATTTTTACTGAGGGGTGGGGTGGGAAGCCAAAGCACGGAGCAGGGCACACTTTGCCGAGAGTCAAAGAGAAGTGGCAGCAAGGGGAGAAGGGAGGCGTTGAGGTGAAACCATTTACTTCTACATGCACCATTGCAGACTCCGTTCAATCTTGGCCCCGGAAGATTCATGACTCACAGAGCACTGAATAGGGGTGACAGAGTTAAAGAAATTGCGCGATACGTTCAGGATGCTGGAGGTGGTGTAAGTGCCATCCCCGTTTAAGGTCACCGGTCCAGAGGTCACTCCCTCAGTTATATCTTTCCCAGCTGCACTCCACTTGATCTCTAGTAAGCCTGGGTAGAAGTCTTCAACTACGCATAAGGCATGGACACCAGAAGATTCTGGCTTCTGGGAAACATCAGACAATATGATGACGGATGATGGTGCTTGTGCTGATTGTCCTGGGGAGAACAAGAATAATTTCAAAAAGCATAAAGCGCACCAAAACGTGCCTACCGTCCCTGTCCTATTGTTTCTTTTTTTTTCTTATTTGTATCCGTTTCATGTATTTATAACCATGTTTATACTTATACCTGTTATCTAATAATTGTTTGACAAAATAAATAAATAAAATAAATAAATAGAGTCTTGCCATTCTCCCAAACTGCCATAATATTGTTGTTTCGGAACCATACTTCTACAATTTAAAGTCAACCTTTGCTTTTTGAGATCTGATACAGGTACAGATTAACAGACCTTGGAAGGGACCTTGTAGGTTATCTGGTCTAAAAGTCTGCTGGATCGGCTGATTAGCTGCAGCAGCACTCACTCAACACTGAGATCTGTAAAGTGTGACTTGTGCAGTTGAAGTCTGGCATTTAGAGACAGCAACAGATCTTCAGTTGCTGCCCGAATAATCTGAGCCTTTTCATGTCTTCTACGGATGATTTTTGCTATCTATTAGCCATCTTTTCACAACTTGCTTCTGAATCGAGGAGAGGTTAACGGGTTGTGAGAGTTATAAAAAAAAAATTATCCAAACAGATCCAGTCAGTTGTAAGCAATCAAAACGTATCACTTGGCCTCTTTGCAATCCTGGTCCTCCATTCAAAAGAAAATCTAAGCCTTTCTATTCCAGAACTCACCGCTAAAGCTTAGTGACACAGAATAGGCATTTCAGACACAGGACAGTTGAAATGGTCAAGCTATGCCTACAGCTAGCCCTCAACTTACAACCGTTCATTTAGTTGATCCTTCAAAGTTACAAGGGCACAGAAAAAGTGACTTATGACCATTTTTCACACTTAACGACTGTTCCAGCATCCCCATGGTCACTGATCAAAATTCAGGTGCTTGGCAACTGATTCATATTTATGATGGTTGCAGTTTCCCAAGGTCACATAAACTGCTTTTGGGACCTTCTAACAAGCCAAGTCAATGGGGGAGCCAAAGTCACTTCACAACAGTTTGACTACTTTAACAACTACAGTGATTCACTTAATAACGGTGGCAAAAAAGGTAGTAAAATGGGGGCAAGCTCACTTAACAAATGTTTCACTCAGCAACAGAAATTTTGGACTCAATTGTGGTCGTAAGTCAAGGACCACCTGTATTTCTCCCTTCTGGGCTAACTGGAACTGGATTAGTGATATCGTGTTATCTTGCCAGTTCCCTTCTGGTGCAAGGCCTTGTGGGATATCAGTTCCTGGAGAAACTGTATGGACATTTTGTTCCAGATCTAGCTGCAGAAATCCACATTACTATTAGATAGTAGCAGGTTCTGACCAGTTCTGGAGAACTGGTAGAGGAAATTTTGAGTAGTTGGGAGAACCGGCATATACCACCTCTGACTGGCCCCGCCTCCATCTATCCTCTGCCTCCTGAGTCCCAGCTGATCGGCTGGGTCTTCTTTTGTTGCCCTGCACAGGAGAAGTGAGCTGGAAAACAGGTTAATGGGGTGGGGAGGGAATGGGGAGTTTACAGTATCCTTTCCCTGGAGTGAGGTGGAAATGGAGACTTCGCAGTATCCTTCCCCTGCCATGCCCACCAAACCCACACCATGCCCACCAAGCCACACCCATAGAACCCATAGTAAAAAAAATTGAATACCACCACTGGATAGTAGTAAAGGTTTTTGCCATTCAGGTCTAATTGTTCTGCTCCAGAGCTCTCAAATTCCCTGCCCATGGGCCGGATGCATCATGCACTGCCCATGCCCTCACCCGGTTTAGCAAAGCGGAAGAAAAGTCCCGATATATGTCATATGATGCCGCCGTGATGACCTGAGTTTGATACCCCTGCTCTATTCTGTCCTCCATGTTTCTCCCCTCAATTAATAGGACAGAATTGAGTGCTGTCAGAATCACTGGTAAGGAGATTTGACTTCATTAATAGCTGACTGGGGCAGCTATTTTTTTTTTTTTTTACTACTGGTTCTGTGGGCGTGGCTTGGTGGGTGTGGCAAAGGATACTGTAAAATCTCCAGTCAGAGGTGGGATTTGCCAGTTCTCCAAACTACTCAAATTTTCTGCTACCGGTTCTCCAGAACTGCTCAGAACCTGCTGAATACCACCTCTGGGATAAATGCGTTGTGGAAACAGAACCATTGTGCAAATTCAGTCTAAGCCCAATCACCACTAAAGGATAACAAATAATATCAACGTTAACTTTGCTGCCATCTAGTGGCCCCTTGTAACTAGAGCGTTCCATAGGCTGGCAGCCTTCAGTTATTTGGTTCAGCTGCATGTAGAGTTCTCAGGGGAGGCTTAGCCAACGGCTGCTGTTCTCACATAAGACCATTTGTTAGTTATAAAGCAGTGAAACCCAACCTTTTGGGCATCAGGGACCGGTTCTATGGAGTGAGGATTTTTCTGCGTAACCGGATGGATTGTGATTTCATGTGCTGCTTGCATCCCTTGGATGGGGCTTCGCTTATTTGCAACGACTGATTTCTGGCATGCCATAGACTGGTTGCCAGTCAATGGACTGGGGTTTGGGGACTACTGCACTAAAACCTCAGGGCAACCCAGATTTTTATAACATTTAAAATGCTATAGACCAGTGGTGGCTAACCTTTTTGGGCTCCTATGCCAAAAATTGTGCGCATACTCGCATGCTCATGCTCGCATGCCAGCACCCAGAAGGCAATGCGCACCCCCCATGTTCCCTGCACATGTGCGCACACTCCCCCCTCCGCTGCCCCCTTACCTGCACTGCACCTCACAGCTGATTTTCAGCTGCTTTAAGGCCTTTTTTGGCCTCCCAGAGGCTTGAGGAAAGCCTCTGCAGGCTTTTCAGGAGAATAATAGGGCCGTTTCGTCACTTCCAGTATTTCCGGAAATACAGGAAGTGATGAAATGTGTCTATTATTTGGCCTGAAAGGCCTGCAGAGGCTTTCCTCAAACCTCTGGGAGGCCGAAAAAGGCCTTAAACCAGCCGAAAATCAACTGTGAGGCGCATGCATGTGCAGTGAGGGAAGTTTGCCTGCGGCTTGCGGGCTGGCGCACCTGTGGCACGTGTGCCATAGGTTTGCCATCACAGCTACAGACTGTCCTCATCTTTGGCAGAAACAAAACATTCAATTGTTTTGCTTCAGGGTTGAGGCTGCTTCAGGGTGTTCAGCTCAAGGGAGCATCTCACCACTTTTTTCCCTGTTCAGGTATTCTAGCAGCATTTGTCCTCTCCCTCCCTCCTTTGTAAAGTCACAGAGAAAGAAAATGCCTTTACTTTACATCTGTTATGCGGTATTCCTCCTCACCTCCTGTGATGATGAGCCGTGTTCCACTCCCTGAGACTGCTATCTGGAAATAATTTCCCTCTGCTAGACAGAAGTAGATGGCACTTTCATTTGTTTGCACTTTCTGGATCTGCAAGATGTAGGCATTGGTGTTGGCATCCCGGATGGGCACAAAACGTGCGTCAAATGAAGAGGATCGGTCTATCTTCCCGTCGTTGCCATGCTTCAGGATGAAGGCTGGGCTTTTGCTTGGCTTTTGCTGGAACCAGAAGACATGGTAGTTCTGGATCTTGCCACTTTGCAAAGGGCACTGCAGGACAGCAGTAGAGCCCTCGGCATACGAGGCCTGAGGTGGCTGGATAGGCACAGGTTGCAAAGCTCCCCCTGAAGAAGGAAGAAGAGGAGCAGAGGTCTACCCTAGAGCTGAAAGTTGGAAATACCTTGATTCATTTTTCTTTTGAAAGAATCTGCTCATCCCTGCCTGCTGAGATCTGTATGGACAACTTCCCTTTCCAGAGAAGGAAAATTGGTTGGGCCCACTAAACAAAGCATTTTTATTTGGTTGTGCAACACACTTAATTAAATTAGTTCAAGACAGAGCAGCTCTAATTTGCAGAATATCCTAAACTTGGTTTGTTTTAACTTGGGCTACTTAGTTGTCCATATCTTGACCCATGGATTAGCTCAGGGTTCAATACACTCTGCAATACCACTGACATCCTCTCCTCCTCCCTAAAACAGGGAATTTATAGCCATACTGGGCCATGGTGATGCAATGGTTAGGATGCAGTATTGCAGGCAAACTCTCTATTCCCACTACCAACAGTTCAATCCTGATGGGGTTCGAGATTGACTCAGCCTTCCATCCTTCCAAGGTTGGTAAAATGAGGACCCAGATTGTTGGGGACAATATGCTGACTCTGTAAAATACTTAGAGAAGGCTGTAAAAGCACTATGAAGGGGTAGAAAATCTATGTGCTATTGCTATATGTTATGTTAAGTATATTCTGTTTCTGCAGCTTTTCTACCGTGGCTCAAAAGCTCTTGAAATTTTTTTTCAGAAGCCTATTGGTCTGCCAAAGTGAAGAAAGTTCATGTTTTTGAAAGGGACTTTCAAGATTCACAAGTGTGATTTCATAGATGTTCTGTTTTAAATAGTATTACATAGCCTTCTAATTAGTAGTAATGTGAGGCTGTGCTTTTTGGGGGGCAAAAAAAGAACAATCTCTTTTGCTACTTTGCAAGCTACGTTAAGGTGACCAAAAGAAAGAAAAATACTTTGCAATAATATTGCTAAAACAACCTTCCATTGTAAACCTGCAGGGAAATGTTGTTTAGAACATTATGTAGCATCTTGCTTTTCAACAATGATAGCCATCCTCTCAGCCATTTGCAGAAGCACAGGACAGTTGGTTGACTTACATATTAAACTTAAGTGTGCCTACTTAGACAGAGGTTTTGGTGAGAATTTGTCCCAAGCAGAGTTATGTATGGATGTCCCACAGAAGATAACAAAATATCATGCTGTGAGTATATTGTAAATGGTAACATCATATATTTGTCAGCTTTAATCCAATCACATTAATACATTTAAACAGATCATAATTTCAATATCCCACAGTCCCGATGTACAGCCTGATAACAGAACTAAAAAATATATTTGCTAGGAAACTTTTCATCTGCTAGTTCAGTATTGGTTAAAGAATGGCCAGACCCGTGCTTGGTGGCAAAATCTAGCTAATCATGGTTGAACAAAAATACTCTAATTATAGGAACTAATTAGCAGTTAGATGAGAGACAAGGGGAAAACTCAGAGCTGTAAGCTAGTCTCCAAGAAGTCAAGCACAACTTGAAAGAGGTTTTAATGATTGGAAAGATGGAAGCAGGGTAGTACAGTGTTTTCTGTTCTAGTTTAGTTTATGTTTTTTAAAAAATCACAGTGAGAAGGAAAACAATTTACAGTACATCTCAAAACTGGCATTTGGCTATGTAACAAAGGGGAGAGAGCTTGGGATTCTTAGCCTTATCTCCAATACACATCACCGCATGAATTTTGCAGATGTTTCAAAGTGGAGATCTATTGATTTTGCAGTATTGTCCCACAGACCATCAGAGGGCACTTTGAGCATTATTTGCTCAGGGGACCAATATGACAATAATTGTTTCTATCTACTTGTCACTGAGATTCCTGCTTATTCCATGCTCCTGAAAAAAATGGAAATTATCTATCTATCTATCTATCTATCTATCTATCTATCTATCTATCTATCTATCTATCTATCTATCTATCTATCTATCTATCTATAGAGACATTCATTTTACCCATCTCGGAGGTGCATCACCATTTATATGCCTTCAATATCTCTGCTGTGTTCATTAATTGTATTTCCATGAAAGACTAGAGATGTCTAGATTTTTCCAGCACCTCATGCTTACTCTTTGTCCTAGCACAAGCCCTAATTTTCTCCTTTCTCACTGCAAGTACTTGGTCTCCTTTAGTTGGGACATGTACTTACCCTGGATGGAGAGAGCCAGTGAGAGGCACAGCAAGATCTTAGAGCTCATCGTTCTCTGGTCAGGGTGGGTCTGTGGAACGAAGCCGGTTTTCAGATCTTTACCGTAGAGAACACATACCAGGCACCGTGTTTTATGGGTCTCAAACTCATTTGCAAGCATTTGCTTACAAAACCAGCTTCTTTCCTGACTTTCAGGCAATATAGCTTAGTGATGAGCTTAAGGCAACAGAGCATAAAGCTGATTATAACTGTATTGGGGAATTTCCATGGGGGATTTCTTCAACATTTGAATGTACGCAGGTTCTGTTTCTTCCAAAACATTGTGGTCCTACTGAATTGGGATAATCAAAGTTATCCTAACAATGTGTTTTATTTGTTAAAAAAAAAAATCCTTTGCATCCAGGCAGAAAAGAGCAAACATTCACAAATAAGTCCTTTATTTAAAGCAGATTTCCAGATTACAAGAACAAAAAAAGAAAGGTTGCTGCTCCTAATTGTTAAATCCTTAATGATTAAAAAAAAGTCTTAGCAATTTTGTTAGTGTAGTATTCTACCTAGTTAATTATTTTCCATCCATTCTTACAAACTTTTGAGGATGAATTAGCTGGTCTCTACTGGAAATGTTGAACTAGCCTTCCCACCTTTTAGCATTCCTTTAAAGTGTCCTTTATGCAGTGTCTTGTTATGAAGCCATCTGTATAACTACAGGGAATAATTATTTTCCCAGTATGGTTTATATCCGAAATACTGAATGTTCTGATAATTTTTTTAAAAGCGCCATCTGATTTAAAAGTACTCGTTAAGTTTGATTTCCAACACGCATTAAGTTTTGGGAGGGTCTATAATTCTAATCAGTAAATAATTTAAATTTAATATGTAATTTAAAAAAAACAATTATTATTTAAAATTTAATAATATTTAATTTAGTAAATTTAATTTAAAAGGACCCTTTATTACTGAGATTTCTACCTCTGTTCAGTCTAACAACTCTGAGCAGTATACAGAATCTAATCCATAAAGAGAAATAGTCTACAAATACACAAAAAACGACAAAATGACAAAAATGGCAACTGACAAAACATGCCTAAATATATATTACATTCGTTTTCTCCACAACACTCTTCTCTCAAAAGATGGGGGAAAACATCCTTATACCATAGTTAAGCATGCCACTCTTCAGTTCCTGAAAGTTCTATGAAAAAATAAATTTAATCACTTTTCATATGTTTTGGGGAAGAGAGCCAATGCCACTCAGGGACAAATTTCTCAAAGGAAGGGTATCCTAACAGAAACTTCTTATTTCCAGGGTCCTTCTTCCTATCCAGGGGTATTCATACAGGAGTAAAAATGGGCAAAATGGCAGGCGTGGTGCCACAATTGAAGTCCTAGCTCTTTCCTATGTGTGTGCATACAAACATGCATGGCCTGGAAAGTGATGCAGTGCCAGCTATCTAGCAGATTGTGTCCCCTGTTGGCAGATGCTGTGCTGTCCTATCTCTCAGTGAGTGGGAAGTTGTAATGGTCTGTGGGAATGACCTTGGGACACAGAAGGAAGAGCCCCATCCTAGACAACCATCATTCAAATGGTATCTCAGGCCAGAGAAGGAAAAGCATCTCAGAAGGAACCCTCGAGTTCTCTGGAAAGTAAAGTCAAGGGAGGGGTCAAGTGCAGTACTTATAGACTGGCAAGATCCTGTTACTGTAAACTTGCAGTGAAGGTAATGTTAGCACTCATGATTTGTACTTCCTGTTTGGACATGTCTTCCTTGCTGACAGGAAGGGACTGGCATCTGTTGACCTCCCTGGCAGCATCTTTTGAGCAGGCAGATTCTACCTGAAATAGACCATTTTGTACTTGGGAGGAGCAGTCTGTTTTTCTCTCTGTGTGTGATTTCTATTAGAGGTAAATACAACAAAAGCAAACCCCTCTTTAATCTTTTCTCTTCATTTAGGCATCTCAAATAATTTAAACAAGGAACGTCCATTTTTCAGACTTGGAAAATCTTTGCTGTTGTTTTCATTAGGTTGTTATTATGATCCCTAATATATGTATGTATGTATGTATATTCAAATGAAGAGGATATATATATGCCTTGCTGCTGATAGAATTTTAAAAATTGTATCATTTATTGGTTGAACATTACAATTGTCTTAAGTTTTTAAATGAATCTTTTAAAGTTTGATTTCATAAAAGTTTCTACAAATCTATTCTTTGTAGTATATACAGTATATGGAGAATCTAAATAATATTATAAACCAATGGCTATTATGATTATATATTTGTGCTTTAATACACTCTGAAACTACTAAGAAGATGAGCTTAGAGGTTTTCACAGATTTGTATTAAATTACGTATCATCAAGCAATGGAATATTTGCCTTTTAAAATTTTTCAGTGTAGGCTGAGATTGCCTCCCCCCGCTCCCCCCACCCCCCATTATTCTGATTCAGTGGCCCATAATTTCAGAAAGTAGAGGAATCATTTTATTGTTGCAGTGTAGAAACTGGAGTCAGAAAAATCCTTGCATATTATTCAGAGGCCCTTCAGTAAATCTTGAACTATTTTTGGTCTATTTACCTTCTTCTGAATCATTTGTCTCCATTTTACCTTTTGTTCAGGAGACAGTAACATCAGAGCATAAGAATGAGACTTTGTCATGGAACAAGCAACAAGGTGTTGAGCAGAAATAATCTGGTAACTTTCACTGTATGGTCACCCTGTATTATTCACAACTACTTTATTTTTTCTAAAGGTTGGCCAGTCCCTACCCATATAAGGGGTTAGGAGTTATTCCTTTTCCTTCAAATTTCTAGGTTCTACTATATCACATGACCTAAAATGGACACCTAACATCAAAAACGTCATCAAAAAAGCACAACAAAGAATGTTCTTTCTGCGCCAACTCAGGAAGCTCAAACTGCCCAAGCAGCTGCTGATACAGTTCTACAGAGGAATTTTTGAGTCTGTCATCTGCACCTCGATAACTGTCCGGTTTGGTTCTGCAACCCAACAGGACAGACACAGACTTCAGAGGATAATTAGGATTGCAGAAAAACAATTACTACCCATCTGCCTTCAGTCGAGGACCTGTATACTGCACAAGTCAAAAAGAGGGCTGTGAAAATATTTACAAACCCCTCACATCCCCGGACATAAACTGTTTCAATTCCTTCCCTCAAAATGATGCTCTAGAGCACTGCAGACCAGAATAACTAGACACAAGGACAGTTTTTTTCCAAAAGCCATCACTCTGCTAAACAAATAATTCCCTCAACACTGTTCAACTATTACAAAGTCTATTACTGCTAATCTTCTCATCACTCCTTATCACCCATCCCCTCCCACTTGTGATTGTATGAGTGTAACTTTGTTGCTTGTATCCTTACGATTTATATTGACTGTTTCCTAGTATGATTTGATTATTGATTGTACCCTATGACTATTTTTAAGTGTTGTACGTTATTTTTAAGTGTTGTACGTTATGATTCTTGATTCTTAATGAATGTATCTTTTCTTTATGTATACTGAGAGTATTTACGCCAACACAAATTCCTTGTGTGTCCAATCACACTTGGCCAATAAAGTATTCTATTCTATTTCTTTAATCCCAAAACCTTGAAGAACCTCCTTCCTTTGAATTTAAGGCAAACCTTGTAGTGGATGGAGAATAAACTCATTCTACAGTCATAAACCCATCATGGAAGCTTGGAAACAGGATATTTGCTTTCACATTCCCAGAGCAAAGGAATATGATACTATACTGGCCTCCTTAAGTTATCTTGCTATTGTGTTTCATGTGTGAATAGTGAAGTTCTGAATAAGTGAACTATCACCTTTGATCTAATCTAAAAGCAGACATTTCTAATCTTTTTTGGATGACCATTATGTGTTATAACCAAAGTTTGTTTTAAGTTGAAATATCTTCGTTTAAACCTTGTTATTCTCTGTTTGTTTTTTGAGAACTTTATTGTCAAGGTTAGAGGTGTTGATCTCAAACTGACGAACGATCATTCATAGCAGAGATAGCATGCTACAGTGGGATTTCTGAGGACCCAAGTATCAGCAGATACATGAGTTCCTAACAACTGACACGTCAGCACCTGATTGGTGAAGGAGCAACCTGATGGACAAGGAGGCCTAGTCTTGCAAATTCAGCTATTTTTCAGTTCCATTAGTCAAATGAATTGAGATCAATCTGGAATACATCTGAGCTAATTATAGGCTGGGGATGGATGATTCTGACACACCTGGTCAATGTTTTTCTCAACTTGTTTTCTTAAAAAGCTTAAAAATACTTTACCGCAAACCACTCGCGCGCTCCAGAGCGTGTCTGCAAGTCTTCCAAAAAACAGTGGTGAAGCCAACAGAAATGTATAAGTAGTTTCCAATCATTAAATATGGGCTAGGTCTCCACCCAGAGAGACCATGCCCCTGTGACTCTGGACACGTAGAAACAACAGCATACATACTGTTATTATTTATTTATTTAATTTATCAAGCATTTATTAGCTAACAGATATAATTAGAACATGATTATGATTACCCTGAAATGGGTACGAATAAAAGGGAACATTAGGACATAAGGGGCTTATACATGCCCCTTACAGACCTCTTAGGAATGGGGTAAGATCAAAACGTTTACACTCACCTCATCTCACCTTTATTATATAAATATGCAGAATGCATGGCACAATCCTCTCTATATATATACAATAGTGCTACAACAAATAATGTTGCCAGATTCTGCATAATAGCATTTAAAATCCATCAGATAATGGATTGCCTTTGCTTCAAGCAGCTAAGAGGGCCTTACATTATGATAGCCATTACATTAGTTAGCCATACACTAATGTTTTCCCTGCAGCCATTTAATCTTTTTACTCCTCCCTTTAGATTCTTTTAATTTTTCTTCCTTCTTTCCATCCATATACGGTATATTTAAAATAAATTATAAATGCATGTTAATATATTTCAAATGTATTTTTGGGCTTTCTAACCTTGAGTAACTTTTGTTTTTCTATTTTTTAGCCTTTTAAAATTATTGTTTGTAACCCAACCTCTTTACTCTTGTCTCTGACCCTAATAAAGATTTGTTTGTTTCTTTGGCTAAGTGTCCAACTGTTCTAGTATTTATTTCATTGGAGTATATATGGTTGGATTCCTAGCTAGGCTTTCAGATCAGAAACTTCTCAGTATCTTGAAATTTATTCTGACCCGACAGATAGGCCTCTGTAATTTGGATTACATCCACACTTCCTCCCTCTCAACCTTCTATTCATCACTGCTTGTGAGGGAGGGCAATGGAAAAATATGAAACTAGGGGGAAATAGAGAATAAGAAAGAGAACCCAGAGTTATATCCATTTCAGTTCAGCAGCATCTTTATAAATTGATTAAAACTTCAGGTTGCAATCCTTTTAATTATTAAATCAGCTGCATTCTACTAAAGTAAGAACTTCAATGCTTTATAAAATAAAGTATACTGCTAATTTTTAGCTCATGCATCACCAGAACTTAATTATGAGTAACAGTTTATTAAATTATCAGATTAGAATGCTTGTTCACTTAATCTTTGATGGGAAGACTGTATCATTTCAGATAAGAGTAGTCTTAATGCATTTATCTTTTAAAAAACCTTGTGTAATGGATTTCAAAATCTTTAATTGGGAACTCTAATGGTTTACTTAACATATTTTTTAAAAAAATGAAGTGACCAATGGCCTAATGAATAAAACTGGGGAAAATAGACTCACCTCTCATTTGGGTTTTATCTGATGTGGAAATATTATATTGAAAAGATAATGCAAACATCTGTTTTCTTAATAGAAGACACTTTCTCTACAAAAATGTGTTGAATGCCACTTATTTTGTGAAATAGAATCTGTGTTTAAAAATGTAGTGTCTACTGTCATTTTTAGATTTAATGTGACACTGTCCATGTTATTTAACAATTTACTCTCACAGCTAAATAGGCTAAATCAAACAATTTTCACTTCTTTCCCAGCTCTCAGTGAATAATTGTTATCTAACTCTACACATGGATCTTACAGAAAGGTGCAGAACAGATTATTTTTTCAATTTAAATTTACTTGCTTCACATTGAAAAAAAACAAACAGCACCATCCAAATAAGTGTTTTATCCTTAGTATTGGAGGCTCTTGAGGTACTTGGTTATTTGAGGTACTGGGTTATTTGTTAGCTATTTATTTGTATAAGATTCAGTTTAAAATAACTAAAAAAAGAATGTCTCAATGGGAAGGTGATGCTTCATAAGATGTAAAGTAAAATAAATCTAAATACAGTGATGTAAGAATAACACTGTGGTGCTTTCTTACTAATTCTCTAGTATAATTTTAAGCAAGAAGGCCGGCTATAAACTCCTTATCTCATAATAACTCCAATTTTGATTGGGAAACTATAGACATCTTAGAGTAAGCCAGATCCAAAACTGGAAGGGAATTCCTAGATGCCCATAGTTCCGATGAATCAGCCATTAAAAGACCCATTGAGATAAGCTCCATCTTCATACCATTCAAGAAAGGAAGCAACCCAAGATCAAGGAAAGTGGCAAAGACCTACACAAACCTTTCCTTATCACAACTATTTACCAACACCCAGATAAGCAGGTACCAGTTGGATAAGCAAGAACAATAAAAGAACAAAGAACACCCCCCTCCAAATTAAGAAGAAACAATACCCCAATCAAAGCTGGTAAGAGAAGCTACCACAAATAAACAGCTAGCAAACTCCATTCTCTCATGCAATAATAATGTTACTTAGCCTTATAATGCAAGATCTGCAGTGAAAGATACAAACTCAAAGATCACCAAGAACTCAACAATGAAACCTTTATCCACATATGTTCTCCTTTATGGCAATTTCAAGTCACTAGAATTAAATGCTAGGGATATTGTAAAGAGCTTTTTGCATTCCAGTAAATAATGTTTAAGCTCTTTTTCTGTTGCCATGCAGTCTAAACATTTATTTCTGCCAGCTACATATATGCCAACTTATAATTTTTAAAAGAGAAAATACATTTAAAATATGTCATAAAAATTGTTAGGGAAAATTTTGTAGATTAAATGTAGATGTTGGCTACTTGCATTTCTGTTTGCACCCAAAACAGAAAGTTGTAGTTGGGATGGATTTAAAACTGTACTCAAATGCAAAAATGAGATGGGTCAGAAAGTGGGGGGATGAACTCAGCCCTCCAGTTAAAGCCAAATTTCTTCTCCTTCTTGCCACCACCATGTAGCAAGATCCTGAAGTGCTAGCAATCTGATAGAAATAGGGGAGGGGAGGGGGAAACCCTGAAGAAGACAAGACACGGGCATGATTTTCAATAATTGTCCCAACAGTTTCCATACAGGGAAGAAAAAAAGGACAAAATACGAGCAGCAGCTCATCAAGAATGACTAGAAAAGGAGGAGATTGGCATGAATAAAGTAAGACTATGCTACCCAGATAGCCACCCCCAACTCTTTTATTCTGGAGAAATAAAAGAGTTCACACATTGGCCATGTACTTTGCACATCAGAGTGATCGCCTCAACTTCAAATTTAAATGTCAACTGACAGCACTATGGTTCACTAGGCAGGATTTACATCAGTTAGTGGAGTGTGGAGATAAACAAACTGATAATAATCGCCCTTCTTTGCCAATCCAGGTTGGTCCAAGCAAACATGATGTTAAAATACTTTGAGTTTTTGAAGGAGCAAATTATAATAGTTTTTTTAAACATAAATCATAATGCTTTGATGCTCACCGGGCCCTGAGGAGGACATTTTCTTGAGATTTTTGTACTAATTGGTTGTTTATTCAACACTTAACTTCCTCCTTTGCTTGTCAACATTGTAAACCAATATATCAAGGTTTTAAATGTTAAAAAATAAAAAAGAGAAATCTAAGAATGTAGGAATGTACTGATTAAATTAAAAGATTTCCTTTTGTGTCCAAACAAATCTGCCAAATTAGGATTTCATCTCCATATTAGACCGCTTGTCAACTGACAACCTGGACTTCCTTTTCAGATATACTTAGCATGTTTCTTTTATTATATTGAGATTTAGCCTCTCAGTATTTTATGATTAAAACATTGGAATGACATTCATGGAATAAATGCAAATCTTAGCTGAAAATGGATAAACAGTCAGGTACACAACTTTCTGGAATGAGGTTGGTTTTTGGGTTGCCATTGCAACACGACAACACATCAGAGCTATTTTCCACTGTAATCTAGAATTTCTCCAGGTTGAAGAGTTCTCCATTCCTCTACTCATTGCAGAATATCTTATGCCACCAGACTTGAAATTCTAGACCAAGAAAATCTAGAACTACGCTGCCTTCAGTCCGATCTAAGTATAGTATATAAAATCATACATTGCAATATCCTACCTGTCAATGAATACTTCAGCTTCAACCATAACAACACAAGAGCAAACAATAGATACAAACTCAAGGTTAATCGCACCAAACTTGATTGCAGGAAATATGACTTCAGCAACAGAGTGGTCAATGTCTGGAATACTCTACCTGACTCTGTGGTTTCTTCCCCAAACCCCCAAAACTTTAACCTTAGACTGTCTACTATTGACCTCACCCCTTTCCTAAGAGGTCTGTAGGGGGCATGCATAAGTGCACCAACGTGCCTACTATCCCTGTCCTATTGTTTTTTTTTATTTTTCTTATATGTATCCATGTATTCATAACTATGTTTTTACTTATACCTATTACCTTGTAAGCAATTGACAAAATAAAATAAATTAAAAAGAATAAATGAAATACTTCAGCTTCAACCGTAACAACACAAGAGCAAACAATAGATACAAACTCAAGGTTAATCGCACCAAACCTGATTGCAGGAAATACGACTTCAGCAACAGAGTGGTCAATGTCTAGAATACTCTACCTGACTCTGTGGTTTCTTTCCCAAACCCCAAAAACTTTAACCTTAGACTGTCTACTATTGACCTCACCCCTTTCCTAAGAGGTCTGTAGGGGGCATGCATAAGCGCACCAACATGCTTACCGTCCCTGTCCTACTGTTTCTTTTTATTTTTCTTATATGTATCCATTTCATGTATTCATAGCTATGTTTATACTTATACCTATTATCTTATAAGTGATTGACAAATAAAATAAATAAATAAATACATACATAAATAAAGAAGCGAAACATGGCTAAGAACAAGCACTCTGAGATCAGCCATCTGGCAAGACCTCTCCAACGGAGTTCATTTTCAATTAAGAAATTAGAAGGCAAAGAAAGAAGATCTTTTTAAAAATTCTCCAGTAATTCTGCAAAGCAAAATTGATTAAGAATATTCTCAGTGTCAATCACAGATTTTTATTTTTTCATGTAGCTGAGAGTCCAGGGGGCTAATGTGATAATTCAATACTAGCACTGATGTTACTTATTAGTGGTGCAGTGGTCTAGAGGTAGAGCTGTCACCTCACAATCAGGATGCTGTGAGTTCGATCCTAGATAGAGGCACATATTTCTTTCTCTGGGCACACTGAGAATATATCTGCTGAAAAAAAACTCCGCATTGGTGACAGGAAGCGCATCCGGCCATTAAAGCACTCTGCTAGCTCCATTCAATTCCCTAGACTCCACTCTACAATGGATTACGGGGTTGTTAAATGAAGATGATGACTGATGATGTTACCTAGTTAGGATAATGAAGTGTCTGCAAGAAAACAAGCCAGCTCAGAGAGCATCAAGAACCCCTCATTTCAACCCTGAGTTACAAATATTCTCTCCTTTACTGGTAACACATCATCATTTCCTGACCTTTCATCTGATCCTCAAGATTAGAGACTTTTTTTGGGATCTGTTTAAAGTTTTATTAATTTCTGTAGTTATTACTTTCAAAGGAAAGAGACAGATTCTTAAATTGATTTCAAAACTTATAATTGGCAAATAATTTATTTTAATAAATACTTGGACACCTTCCTCTCCTACATTTTGATATAAAAGAGGATGACACAACTCAGGCCGGTGTTGCAGCAGAAACTTTCTTGGTTTTAGTTGACATATTTAGAGCAAAATTGAATTTCTGTGATGAAATCTTCTCCATGCAGTACAATTTCATGTAGTTTAAAGAGAAAATAAACGAGAGATGTAAGCTCTCACTGCCATCTCCAACTGGTAGCTTCCATTGTGTGACGTTCTTCGCTGAGACCAGTTCAAATGTTGCTGTTGTTGAATTTTTGCATGTTACCACGAGATATGGGATGTCACACAGATCTAGACAAGAGTCAGCATAAACTCAATTGGAGCGGGGTCCTAAGAAGAATATAGTATCTGCCTGCCCAAAATGTTCCAAGGAGATTGCAGACAAGAGAAGAAGCTTCCAAAGGACAGAATCTTGCTAACTCTGCCCAGCTGCAATAAGTTAGGCAGTTCTCCCTTATATTTTGCATGAACTATCAGGGAGAGTCAAAAAGTTTCAAACATCAGTTTCGGCTAAAACTCTTTTAATGGGACTTAAAGCTGAAACAGTAGGTACTTCTGCTCTTTCAGTTCCTGATTTCTATCCTCAAATATTGAAAGAATGTTGAATAACATTGCCTTTACTGTTATCATTTTTTAAAAACCCCTTCTTAAATGGCTTCAGTAAAAGACTTCCTAACAGGATTTAAAACTGATACCTTTGATTTTCCTCCTGAACCCTTGAATTCATCTGAACTGTAACATATTAACTAGCTTGTTCCTTTCTTGTTTAGCAGCTTGGTATATTGTCAAGTTATGTTGTATCTGAATTTCTTTCTTTCTTTTTTTCTTTTCCACTCTTCCCCTTTTCCTTAACAGCTTTTTCTATTTATTTTTATTCTCCTTCTGTTTAAGAATGATGTTGAAAGACCTCATTTCTCCAGAAGGGAAAAGCTGCAGTCATGTCAATTAAAAGTTAAATGTTATCTATTCCTCCCTTTCTTAGTTTTTTTCCCTCCTGAGCTTGATTCTATCCTATTTTTCTTTTATATTTTATGATTTTTTTTAAAAAAAATACATTTGTAGTCTTTATTTCATTTGTATTTAGAACTGTTAATGTACAACATTGGAAACAAGATTGGCTTTTTATTTTAAGACTACTTTATATCAGGAGTCTCCAAACACCAGTCAATTGAGCCCTTCTTGACATTACAAATTGTTCAGTGATTCCCCCAATATGTATTATATAACATGATTTAATAAATAATACTTTTACTACTACTACTACTACCAATTAAATCAAATCCAGAATTAAATCACAAAATCAAAAGACTTACAAATAGAAGTAGAACATCTGTGGCAAAAGAAAGGAAAGACAGTACCAATATAGATAATAGGCATTGTGAGTGCAATTGCAAAACAAATGGTGCTTGAACATTATCAGCATTGACAAAATCATCACCAGCAATTGCAAAAGGCAGCTTTACCTGAAACAGGTTACATCCTGTGACAATATCTTTAACACCATCAAACAACACCTGCCTATTTCAGATTCTCCAGAGCCATCTTGATATAGATTTAGGGTTGCCACTGGGAAAGGACAGTAGTTGATAAAAATACCAAATCCAGTCTAAACATCTGGCTTGCTGTGTGACAAACCATAATTGTTATAATAGAGACTCAAGGTTGCTCTAGTTGATGATTGAGTCTTACCACTTGGTAGCCACCATATCTTCAGGATCTGGGACTGGTGTGGAGCTGTACAGAGACCCCAAAAGACTAACTGACCCAGAGGTGGTATTCAGCGGGTTCTGACCAGTTTGGGAGAACCGGTAGTGGAAATTTTGAGTAGTTCGGAGAACCGGCAAATACCACCTCTGGCTGGTCCCGCCCCCATCTATTTTCTGCCTCCTGAGTCCCAGCTGATCAGCTGGGTTTTCTTTTGTTGCCCTGCACAGGAGAATGGAGCTGGAAAACAGGTTAGTGGGGTAGGGAGGGAATGGGATTTTGCAGTATATCCTTCCCCCAGGAGTTGGGAGGGAATGGGGATTTTGCAGTATCTTTCCCCTGCCACACCCACCAAGCCATGCCCACAGAACCGGTAGTAAAAAATTTTGAATCCCATCACTGAACTGACCCCAATTTACTTTTCATTATTTATCAATCACCTATTGACCTCCAGTTATTTACTGACCCTCTGTTTGGCTCTCCAGCCATTTATCAACTCCTTGGATAGTCTCTTGGGAGTCAAGACTGACCACTGCTTTATATCGTATACTTTACATTATATTTGTCTTATAAAAAATTGGCGATTGGGTGATAGATATTTATGGGCTACGAGTGTAGTTTTAATTAGAGTTGCCTTATCCTGACCTGTGTCAGCTATAAAATTTAAACTATTGCACAAAGAGTGGTAGCTCACAGGGAGTACCATATTGAAATATGCAGAACTGGGACCACACAACATTCAACAACAGAGTCCTGCAGTATCACCAAATGACTTTGCAATTTTATCCCTTGCCCAAAAGATACTGGCCTTGCCTCAGGCCAGTTTACGTGGATTTATCCTCTTGTTTTCTGCACTGCAAAATGCAACATTTCAGGAATAGGTGTCATTATATCAACGGTTATGTCTAATGCTCTGATCACCCATTAGTAAGGAAAGGCCAGAGGATGCGAGTTGCAGCAAAAGTCCAAGGGCAGGGGTAAAGGAATGTTCAAGTCAACACAGAACAATGTCACAGAAGTCTTGTTGGGTTCTAGAAGTACCTGTCACTTAGAACCCACCGCCTTCAATTCCAGAGAGAATCAGACTGTTTTTCTAACTTATTCAATGATTGTTCAGTAAGTGGCTCTCAGTAAGGGCAGTACAAGCCGCAGGTTGGGTGTGAATTCTCTAGACCAACCCTTACCCGCTACTCTAGGATGGACATGTGGTTTTCTGGGACAAACGGAAGGGCAGAGGTGCATGAAGCTAGATTCCTAAATTGTAGTTTTTCTGCAAGAGAAACAGGGCCAAGGCCTTTTGTATGTGTTTAATGTGCTGGAATGATAAGGGTCTGTCTCCAGCTCTCTAAAGAAAATTGACTCTAGTATATAGTTTCCCCAAACTTCTGAAAGGTGAGGAACATTTGGGTGAGGATGACTATGGAGATTCTCAGTCATCCCAAAGGTCATGGTTGTCCCAAAGATGCTTTTTCAAAAGGCAACTGGGTTTTGTTTTTCCTTAAAGGCATTTCGTTTCTCATCCAAGAAGCTTCTTCAGTTCTGATTCAGTGGTGGTATTCGATTTTTTTTACTACTGGTTCTGTGGGCATGGCTTGGTGGGCTTGGTGTGACTTGGTGGGTGGGTGGGCATGGCAGGAGAAGGTTACTGCAAAATCTCCATTCCCTCCCCACTCCACTAACCTGCTTTCCAGCTCCGTTCTCCTGTGCAGGGCAACAAAAGAAGACCCAGCTGATCAGCTGGGACTCGGGAGGCAGAGAATAGATGGGGGCTGGCTGAACACCACCTTTGTTCTGATTTGGGAGAAGAGTGTGTTTTCCTTTTTGGGTCAGAAATTGGAGGAAAGCTTCATCTGACAGCATTTTGGATGATGGAGGCTGGGGCAGAATTGAAAGAGTGGGAGATTTAGGCAGT
This sequence comes from Bungarus multicinctus, assembly GCA_023653725.1. Classification (NCBI taxonomy): domain Eukaryota; kingdom Metazoa; phylum Chordata; class Lepidosauria; order Squamata; family Elapidae; genus Bungarus; species Bungarus multicinctus. Next base: position 156,034,906 of record CM042834.1, on the reverse strand, counting down.
TGTATTTTTTTTTTATTTAAAAAAAAAAAGACTTTCTATGAATTGGTGTTTCAGTTGTCTTTGGGAGGGGAGTAAGACAACCCCCTCCCATCTGACAGAAATCCCTCCTCATTTTGTGGTATTTAGCCAGGGACTACCTATAATCCTATACCAGCAGTGGTGCAATTAGAGCTTTGCCATGGGCTGGCCTGAAGTCTTGCAGCCTAGGATCCTCAATAACCAGTCAGAGAGGGAAGGAAATGAAAATAGCAACTGTTAGTGCTCATTGGGACAGTGAATTATGACACCCCCCCCCCCCCAGTTTTAAAACAATTTTTACGGTTAGGTTTTTTTTTTACTTTTATAATGCATACATATTTGTAATTGCTTATGTCATTGTGTGTATGTTAAAGGCTACAAGAGAAAAGTAATATTTAGTATATATGCATCAGGCAGCAGAAAAAATGCTTGTTATTTCAGCAGTCAGGAAATAAAAATGATATAACGACTGAAGTTGTTTAAAGTAAGAAGCTGCATTTGAACTGACTGTCCTTCATTCCCTTCTTTTCCTTCCTTCCTTCTTTCTCTTTCTTTCTTTCTTTCTTTCTTTCTTTCTTTCTTTCTTTCTTTCTTTCTTTCTTTCTTTCTTTCTTTCTTTCTTTCTTTCTTTCTTTCTTTCTTTCTTTCTTTCTTTCTTTCTTTCTTTCTTTCTTTCTTTCTCTCTCTCTCTCCTTCCCTCCCTTCTTTTTTTCTTTCTTTTTTGCTGTAAGGCAGTGTTTTACAACCCCAGCAACTTTAAGATTTATGGACTTCAGCTCCCAGAATATTCTTGCATGCTTGTTGGGGAATTCTGGAAGCTGACGTTTACACATTTTAAGTTGCTACAGTTGGGAAGAATTGCTCTCAGGTAATAGGAATATAAAAGTCCTTACATGGAGGAACTCTGGGCAGGGAAGAAGAGAAGTGATAATTATGCTGATTGCAACTGAAGTAATACATGTGTGTAGCTAAAGATGACCTCTATATAAGGCAATTAAGGCCAATAGTTACCTATCTGCACCTCTAGGGAGCGCTGGAGCCTAGGTTTCCTATAGAATGAGCGATTTTATGGAAAACTGCACATTTTCTACATCTAACTGCCCTTTCCAAAGAAAAATAAATTAAAAGGAGAAAACAGTCAAATTGAATTCCGAACATAGCTTTTTGCTGATGATAACATTTCAAATATTCACTGCCAGATGATTTCCTTTAAAGGGAAGCACTGAAGCATCAAAATAAAACATGTACTTTGTTAAGTTGGCCCACAGGTGACATTTCCCATGAGTTAGAGAGCAAACAAGGGAAAGATAAATGAATGAATGAATGAAATGAAATGGAATAAATGGAACAAATGGTCTGGCTGCTTGAATCTCTGCCTGTGAAGGTCCATAATGCATTTATCTTTCCCTACAGGCCACCTTGGAACCTCCTGCCTTCACCTTACCAGCCCTTCACTTGGGATAGTGTTTCTTCTACTCAATGTTTTTTTAGGGATGAAGTATCTTCTGCTTCTGTCTCTCCTCATATGCCTTTCATTTAGTGTTGTGGGAAAGATCTTTGGACGCTGTGAATTGGCCCGAGTGTTGAAGAAAGCTGGCTTGGAGGGATATCGTGGATACAATCTGGCTGATTGTGAGTTCTTCATCCTTTCTTTGCCATTTTCCCACCTCTAGGTAAGAGCTATCCTATCAGTCCAGAGCTGAATCCCATTATTTAGAAATGTAATTCTATTGGCGCTAGACTGATACATTTCGACAGTAACATGTGAGCAGAAAAAAGTCACAGTCCAAACTACTATAAGCTAATCTTCCAAAGAAAAGCATAAAAACTAGATTCTTAAGTCACCTTTCAAATATTGGGATCCAGCTTCCAACAGCTCCAGTCAACACGGCCAACAAACAAGGTGGTGGAAGTCATAGTCTAAGAACAGCTGGTGACTTACTTATTCCAATGAACAGTTGAACAAAAACCATTACAACAGTGGTGGGATTCAAATTTCTTTACTTCCAGTTTTGTGGGTGTGGCTTGATGGGCATGGCTTGATGGGCATGGCTTGGTGGGCATGACTTGGTGGGCATGGCATGGTGGGCATGGCATGGTGGGCATGGCTTGGTGGGCATGGCTTGGTGGGCATGGCTTGATGGGCATGACTTGGTGGGCATGATTTGGTGGGCATGGTTTAATGGGCATGGCTTGGTGGGCATGGTTTAATGGGCATGACTTGGTGGGCATGGCTTGATGGGCATGGCTTGGTGGGCATGACTTGGTGGACATGGCTTGATGGGCATGGCTTGGTGGGCATGACTTGGTGGGCATGACTTGGTGGGCATGGTTTAATGGGCATGACTTGGTGGGCATGGCTTGATGGGCATGGCTTGGGGGGCATGACTTGGTGGGCATGGCTTGATGGGCATGGCTTGGTGGGCATGGCTTGATGGGCATGACTTGGTGGGCATGGCTTGGTGGGCATGGCTTGATGGGCATGACTTGGTGGGCATGGTTTAATGGGCATGGCTTGGTGGGCATGACTTGGTGGGTATGGCTTGGTGGGTATGGCTTGGTGGGCATGGCTTGATGGGTGTGTCTTAGTGGGCATGGCAGGGGAAGGATACTGCAAAGTCTCCATTCCCTCCCCACCCCACTAACCTGCTTTCCAGCTCCCTTCTCCTGTGCAGGAGACTCAACTGACTTGGGACTTGGGAGGCAGAGAATAGATGGGGGAGGGGCCAGTCAGAGGTGGTATTTTCTGGTTCTCCCAACTACTCAAAATTTCCACTACCGGTTCTCCCGAACTGGTCAGAACCTGCTGAATACCACCTCTACATTACAATAAGCAGGCTCTGTGTTCAGAAATGCTTAGATGAATTAGTATACCTCTTCCAAGGGCCAATATCAAGCTTTCCCTAGATCCCATGTTGTGTTAATTTGGAAAGAGAGTTCCAAATTACCTGTTTTTCTTCTCCATGCTACAGGGGTCTGCTTAGCCTTCTATGAGAGCCACTTTGACTCGGCGCTTGTGGACCATGAAGCTGATGGCAGCACCAGTAATGGCATCTTTCAGATTAACAGTCACATATGGTGTGAAGATTACAAACACAGGAAACCAAACGTCTGCCAAATGCATTGCAGCGGTGAGCTCTCAAGTGGGTTGGCTTCAGTTCTATACAGTGGCATTTAACTGGGCTGCCTGGTGGCCATATAAGAAAAGGTCACTAGCATCTAGCTCAGCCCTTACTGTTAGTTTTTGTATAACAATTACCACGCAGTGGGTAATTCTGCCCTTATTTATTGCTAGGAAGTCACTGATCTGTGCATATCTTAAGGACGGATCCTGGGATCACAAGAGGTGGCATAGCCATAGGAAATGCTTTGGGCGTGGTGCCCATTTGTACCAATTTATATCCAAATTTTTATCGGGGTTAGGGAGGGCAACCAGGTGGGGATTGGGGGAAAACTCACCTAAGATGATGGCCAGACTGGAGAACACATGCGACCGGGAGGTCTTGGAATTGGGGATGGTCAGATCAAAGATGGGGGCTTCTTTCCGGAGGGAGAAAGGGATGGCCATTGACACAATTGATGGGAGGGGCAGTTATGGCATTAACAGGGGGCAATATCATGTTGTGGGAGCTCACCCCCGCTATTTACGGGCGGTGGCGTGCTCCGACCCCCAGGTTATGTCCCACTCCCTGGGCTGTTCGAATGATCCGACCCCGGGCCTTCGGCTGATGTTATGCAACGCCAGGTCCATAATTAATAAAGCCGCCCTCATCTATGAATTAATTGAGGAGGGGGGAGCGGACCTGGTGGGCATCACCGAGACCTGCCTGGGACAAGAAGGGGGGTGTTCCCCTGGTGGAGATGTCCCCAGCCGGGTTTTGGGTTTTTCATCAGCCGAGGGTCCAGGGGAGGGGTGGGGGGGTTGCAATAATTATTCGGGAGGACCTAGATCCTAGGGAATCCACTGTTCCTCAGACGATTGGATGTGAATCCCTTTTTGTGAAATGTGGTTCTGGGGTTCAGATAGGCCTATTGATCATATACCTGGCTCCCTGCTATGTGACATCGGCCCTGCCTGAGCTCCTTGAGGTTGTAGCCAGCCTAGCGGTTGAGACCCCTAGGCTGATGGTCATGGGGGATTTCAACCTACCTTCGGCTGGCGAGACCTTGGAGATTGCTCAGGAGTTCTTGGCTTCCTTGACAACCTTGGGCCTGACCCAATTAATTAGGAACCCCACTCACACTGGAGGTCACATCTTGGACCTAGTTTTTATCTCAGAATAGTGGCAGAATGATCTGGGTATAGGGGACGTTATTATTGAGCCCTTGTCATGGTCAGATCATTCGCTCCTTAGACTGGACTTCCAGGCTGCACCCCCTCGTCGCAGATGGAGCCGACACGATGGTTCTGCCCCAGGCGCCTGATGGACCCGGATAGGTTCCTGATGGAGCTTGGGCCGTTTCCCAGTGTTTGAACACATGATTCGGCTGAGGACTTGGTGGCCACCTGGGATAGGGTGGCGACTAGAGCCCTTAACCGAGTCGTGCCCTTGCGGCCTCTGACCCGGTGTCAGTCTCGCTTGGCTCCATGGTTTACTGAGGAGCTAGGGGAGATGAAGCACCGGAAAAGACGCCTAGAGAGTAGTTGGAGGACCACCTGCTCCGAATCTGACCGAACACTATTACGGTCCTATATTAGGACATATTTAGTGGCGATAGAGGCAGCAAAACGCTCTTACTTTTCTACCCTTATCGCATCCACAGGAAATCGTCCAGCCGCCCTTTTTAGAGTGACCCGCTCACTTTTAGAACTGAGAGTGCGGGAGGATCCTCTGCAGGGACGGGCTGAGGACTTTTCAAATTTCCTACTGGACAAAATCATTCAGATTCGGAGTGGGTTGGACTCTGACTGGGCAACTCTGGATTGGGGGTCAGGAGCAGAATTGGGGAAGGTCATCTGGGAAGAGTTTGACCCTGTGATCCCCGAGGACGTGGACAGGATGCTGGGTGAGCTTAATGCTATCACTTGTTTACTGGATCCATGTCCCTCCTGGCTGATATTAGCCACTCGAGAGGTGAAACGAGGTTGGTTCCAGGGTATCATCAACGCTTCCTTGAGTGAGGAATTTCTGCCTGCTGCCTTGAAAGAGGTGGTAGTAAGACCCCCTCCTCAAGAAACTGTCTCTGGACCCAAATTTGTTATCTAACTATCGTCCAGTCTCCAACCTTCGCTTTGTGGCAAAGGTTGTTGAGACTGTGGTGGCACGACAGCTTCCCCAGCACCTGGATGAAGATGTCTACTTAGATCCATGCCAATCAGGCTTCAGGCCCGGATACAGCACGGAGACTACACTGGTCGCATGGTAGATGATCTCTGGAGGGACTGTGACAAAGGTTATTCCTCTGTCCTGGTCCTGTTAGACCTCTCAGCGGCTTTCGATACTGTTGACCACAATATCTTATTGTGTCGGCTGGAGGGACTGGGAATGGGGGGCACTGTTTTGCAGTGGTTCTCCTCCTTCCTCTCCAACCGTTCGCAATTTGTGTTGACAGGGGGGCAGAGATCGACCTCAAGGTCCCTGATCTGTGGGGTTCCTCAGGGGTCAGTGCTCTCGCCCCTACTATTCAACATTTATATGAAGCCACTGGGTGAGATCATCCGTGGCTGTAGGGTAGAGTTTCATCAGTACGCTGATGATACTCAGCTTTACATTTCTACCCCAGGCCACCCCAATGAAGCCATTGAAGTGATGACCTGGTGCCTGGAGGCTGTGCGGGGCTTGATGGGGCAAAACAGGCTTCAACTCAACCCGGCCAAAACTGAGTGGCTGTGCTTTCCGGCACCCCGATACAGCCAGCTAGTTTTATCGCTGACTGTGTGTGTGTGGGGGGGAACTCTTACCCCCACTGACAGGGCACGCAATTTGGGTGTCCTCCTGGATGTACGGCTGTCATTAGAAGAACATATCGCGGCCGTCACCAGGGGGGCTTTCTATCAGGTCCGTAGGATCTACCAGTTGCGGCCCTTTCTGGATTGGGATGCACTTCGCAGTCACATCCGCCCTCGTTATCTCCCGCCTAGACTATGCCAATGCTCTCTACATGGGGCTCCTCTTGAGGAGCACCCAGAGGCTCCAGCTGGTGCAGAATGAGACCGCGCGGGTGGTTTTGGGGGCTTCTCGGGGCTCTCATGTTATACCACTCTTGTGCAAACTGCATTGGCTCCCGGTGATCTTTCGGGTGCGTTTCAAGGTATTAGTTACCATCTTTAAAGCGCTCCATGGCTTGGGACCTGGGTATTTGTGGGACCGCCTACTGCCACCATCAATCTCCCGTCGGCCAGTATGCTCCCATAGAGTGGGTCTCCTCAGGGTGCCACTGGCTGGACGGCTGGCGACTCCGAGGGTGCGGGCCTTCTCTTTGGGGGTGCCCTCCCTCTGGAACAAATTACCCCTGGAGATGAGGATCATCCCTGACCTTTTGACCTTCCGGCGCGTGTTGAAAACTCACCTATTCCATCAAACCAGTCTGGCCTAGGGTTTTTCATTTACTTTAAATTGGGTCATAATTGCTCTTAATCTTTTAGTTTTTAAAATCCTTGCCCCATCCCAATTATTTAACAACCAAATTTATTCTTTAATTATTCTAATTATTGTATTTTCAACATATTTCTAATGTCTGTACCCCGCCCTGAGTCCCCCAAGGAGAGGGGGAGGTATATAAATCTTGAAAATAAATAAATAAATAAATACCCGGTCAGTGGGAAGACTGAATGGCTCAAGGATATGACATGGAAAGACCTAATAGAATTATTATCTCCCATTATTAGAAGATGCTTGGATAAAAGCAATACTAGTAGATTATAGAGAACTCACAAGCAAGCTTTACAATTTTTTTTTCTTGCAGGCTGGTTCTCTGTGCCAGATAGTCTAGGATAGGGGTGTCAAACTCAAGACCTGTGGACTGGATCTGACCCCTGGGCTGCTTAGATCTGTCCTGCAGGGCCGCCCTGGAAACAGCAAAGGAATAGCCCGCGGAGCCTCTGCCAGCAAAAATTGAGTTTGGGGAGGACTGCAGGAGGTCATCACGGCCAAAATGGGGCATGGGGGAACTGCATGCAGCCCGCCCGAGCTCTGTTTTCACTGGCAGAGGTCTGCAGGAGGCCGTCACAGTCAAAAACAGAGCTTGGGAGCCCGTTTTTGCTGGCATAGCACTCAGGCACCGCAAGTGCCCCTGACATGAGTGACCTCAAGTTGGCCATGCCCACCTTGGCCATGCCGAGGTCAAACACAACCCTGATGTGGCCCTCAGTGAAATCGAATTTCATTGCTCTCCTGGTCTAGGAGCTGCTGTAAGGGTGAGATGTGCTGAACTTTAGATTAGGTTAGTGTCCTAAGCAAGTGGTTGAGGAAGGCCCCCCCAGGAATTCTACAGCTCTGAAGGAACAGGATCTAGAGTTCAGCGCCTGATACCGTCTTCTCTGTCATTACAGATCTGCTGACAAGTAATATCAACGATGATATCGTCTGTGCCATGCGGATTGCACAAGGACCCAGAGGCCTGGGATCTTGGTAAAATCATTTGGGGCAGGGGCAATGATCCCTTTTAAGACAGGCAAGCAGATGCACAAAACATGATACCTTCTAAGAGCAATTGGGCTGGTCTGAGCATCCCTGGGCCAGGAGGAAGTGATTTTTTTGGGAGGTGGGGGAAGTGCACAATATACTTTATATATAAAACTCTCTAAATTATTACTTTTTTAAATGAGAGGTTAATGCTTTTATTCAGCTGATTACATTATTGTGCACAAATTACATCTGCAAATGAAAACAATTAAAAAATTAATTTAAATAGGAATGCTTGAATTTAATATTGTTTTTCAATCAAATTTATCAGTGATTATTTTTATTATCAGCACAACCAATAGATTTTGTTGTGTGTTCTTGTCACTTTTCCAGAAAAAAAGTTATTAGGATGGATAGATATGGATAGATGAATTTTATATCCTTTATAGTATAGGTCATATTTTAAGCAAACACTGATTAAAGATGACAAATTCAGAATCTTTGCATACTTACACACCTGATTTTGAATTTCTTCATCCCCCAAAATGTAATTTTGCTCTTGTAATGTTGTTGTTTTAAATGCAACTTACTCTTTCAGTTCGGTATCCAGATCAGTGGCGGGATTCAATTTTTTTTACTACCGGTTCTGTGGGCGTGGCTTGGTGGGTGTGGCAGGGGAAGGATACTGTAAAATCTCCAGTCAGAGGTGGTATTTGCAGATTCTCTGAACTACTCAAAATTTCTGCTAACGGTTCTCCAGAAGTGGTCAGAACCTGCTGAATACCAACTCTGATTCAGATGGTTACATACTTACTTAGAAATCACAGAACAGTATCACTACTCCAATGTTGGTAATAATGTTTTCACTTTGGAGAAAATTTCCTATCCTGGCCTTAGCAAATTCCAAAGCCTCAACTGGTATAATGCACAGTATACAGTATTTCTGCCAATTCAGCCAAAACAACCTTTTCAACTGCAGTAGCAATGTAGTTTTTGGGGGGTTCTGTAGTAATTGGCTATTCCATTCCCAACCTCCTTTGAGAAATACTGCACTAATGGTTTATAGATTAGTTCTTGGACTGGAAAATATCTCATTTAATGGTCTTCATGAGACTACATCATATTCTGCAATTTGGACCATTTCCTAACAATTGCAATTTCTTTACTAATGGCATATGGACTATCACATACACTGCAAACAGGTATATCTATATCCTTCACCAAAGACACATTTTCCCATGCATCTTGGTTGCCTAGAACTGTCCAATGAGTTATGCAATGTTGTTCTGTGAGATGTGGAATTTCCTTCTTGTGACACCTCTGTATTTTCCCCATGTGATTCTTGCATCATGTGAAGTGAACATTATCATCTTTTCCAGATTCAATTTGTTATCAGTATAGAATTTTGTTTAAACTGAGCCAGTTTGGTGCAGTGGTTAAGGCACCAGGATAAACCAAAGGACCGCAAGTTCAAATCCTGACTTAGGCAAAAAGCTAGTTGGGTGAATTTGGGTCAGTCATTCTCTCTCTCCCAGCATTAGGAAGAAGGCAAGGGCAAACCACTTCTAAAAATCTTTCCAAGAAAACTGTGTGGACTTATTTAGGCAGCCAGCAGGAGTCAGCAGGTGTCAAGAATGTTTCAAAAACAACAACAAAAAAGAATGGTTAACAACAAAAAAGAACGGTTTAATCACTGTAAAATTCACCTGCATCATTACAGCAAATACAGTACTGTTTTGTAACTCTTAGTATGAGAGGAGCCAAACTTGATAGATAAAACCCAGACTTTACTAATTGGAATCTTGCTACTTTCACCTACCATTAATGTGTGATAAAAGACATTCAATATCATTCATGACATTTTGGAAGACAACATGGCTAATACACACAACAAATTCCAAAGCATAACTTTTGCTGCCCCATCTTTTTGGAAGTGTACTCTAATTTGCTATGTGATTGTGCGTGTTTTGAAGAGAGCACGAAAGCATTCATGGAAATGGCAAGCCAAAGTCTGAACTCGCATTAGTATTTCATTTCCTTACTAATTGTTTTATCCATTGCCTTGTTGAATTCTTCATACTTTACACATTTCATCCAGAAGGGATTCTTTTTTTTTCATTGCAATTTCTCCTTAGGCAATCAATTTTTATGAATGCCATGACTTTCGACCAGCACAATCACACCTAAATTTGGTTTCTGCATGTGACCGTCATACTATACCCCACTATCTTCAGTGGAAGAAAATGTTTTTCTTAGCCTATGTGCTACAGGCTTCCTTAATTAATTGCAGTACAAATTAATTAGTTAATTTAGCCATGATAAATTTAAAAGTCCTGTGGTTTTTATGTTTCTTAATATCATTGTCATTATCTTGTACAGATCTATGTGCTTTAACATTTGGGTGGGATAAAAAACAAACAAACATTGTTTAACATTTTCTTCAGCCTAGCTCTTAGGTGTCAACCTCTCCTCCCTTTCTCTCCCCTTAACTTTCCCCTTTGTGTGGTTCCCTCTACCCTCTAGTGCATGGGTCTCCAACCTTGGCAACTTTAAGACTTGTGGACTTCAACTCCCAGAGTTCCTCAGCAAGCTGAGGAGACCCCAAGGTTGGAGACCCCTGCTTAGTGGTCCATCCCTTCTTCAGCCTGGAGTCTACCAGAAGATGTCCAGGTCAGCCTAACTCCTGAAGAAGAGAGGCTTCTTCTCTCTCTCCTTCTCTCTCTCTCTCTCCCACTTTGTTTATCGATTTGCAAAGACACACTTCATTAGTGCATTATCTTTGATAGTAGGTAGGAAAATGAGTCTTATGTATAAGGTGCAATGCCTGCTGCGTGGTCACTCACGTGTGCACCACAGACCTTGAGCATGGACATCATGATTTGTGTTCTGTTTTTAAGAAAAGCCATCGATGGCCTTGGGAATTGTTTGAGAAAGAGGTTTGAAATTTGAATTTTGGGGGGGGGGAACCCAAACCCCAAATAGGAATATATATCCCATTGTCTATTGTCTTATAGTTGACTGTTTTTTTAATCAAGTCACTACCCAGATATCCAACATTTGCTGCTAATTCCATCTTCTCACCTTCTGCAACTTTCTCCAACTCAGTATCTTTCTGATAGTCCAGTCCCTGTTGTCTGGATTTGGGAGTCCAAATCAAACCTGTAAGGAGGATAATCGGTTGGAGAAAGCCTGTTTTGAACATGAAGGAATGAAGCTTAGTTTTCTGGATACTAATCAAGGAATACATGAAAATACCACAAAGCTTAGTTTTCTGGATACTAATCAAGGAATACATGAAAATACCACAAAGCTTAGTTTTCTGGATACTAATCAAGGAATACATGAAAATACCACAAACGTAATTTGACAGACAGAAAATGAATTGTATGTGTATTATACTAAAATAACGACAGATGGCAACTTGAAGAGGAGGACAACTTTTAAAAAAGATCTACAAATGTCAGAATGAAAATCTCTTCTTAATTGAGTACATTTCTGAATAATATATTTGGAATTTCAAACTAATCAAAACAACATAATAAAGTGCTGAAAATCACTAGATTTTTTGGTGGGGGTGTCTTTTACAGTTAACTTGAATCTACGTAGATTAATGCTCCATATATTTGATGAATACTTATTAATTTTCAGTCCTGGTAATAGCACTAAATACTTCTCCTATAAAATATCTAAACACTATAAATTATTTACCTGTGGAGTTGTCACCTGCAGTCAGAGAGGGAGAGGAAAGAGGGAAGGAGCAATAAACTAGAATGTTTCCGATCTCTTAATTGCCATTTAGTGGTCTTATGGATTTTTTGCAGGTTAGATATGGTTGCCCCATACTATTGTTTTAAAGAACACCAACACAGTACTTGATGAAGAGAATGCCCTACATTTTCTCTTCAATATCTGAACACCATAACTTGATGCAACAACTTCACATCTCATAACGCTTGCAAAAATGTCATAGACGTTATTTTCAACTTATGAAAATGATCTTCTCCCATTCTATTTGCAAAGCTTTTTCCTCTGGGAATTTACTTTGTGCTAATTAATTGCTAATCACACCACTGTACTGCACGTATATACGCTGTACTGTATAGCCATACGGTGACTACTGTATGTGCTGCCATCTAGTGGCTACTCTGAAAGTGTGGAGTCACCGAATTTGCATTTCAGCACCTGAATTTGACAATGTTTTGGCTCTTGTTAATATTATCCATAGGCCAGTGGTTCTCAACTTTTCTTCGCCACAGACCCCCTTTAAATATATTTTGTGGCCATGGACCATCAAGACTTAACTCAAGATTTAAATCATAACATTTCTTCAAGTCTTTGTGGACCCCCTGTAATGTCACGGTCCCTGCCCAGGTTAAGAACCTCTGCCATAGATTACTTAACCATTTTATTTTATACCTCCAAAGAGGTTGGGATAGTTATCATGTTCCCTTTCTGTTGTATCCTTCCAATTATCATACCTACCCTGTGAGAAAGATGAAATGGAGCTTTGATTACTAAACACATAGCACAGCTAAGTAGGAAATCAAAACCAGGGCTAACCCTATGTTGGAGCTATTTGCACAACCTCATGAAGCAGGAGAATAGGCAGTACTAACTAGCCCCATCACATTTCATTGGGCATGGAAAAATGTCTGCCAAGGAGTTTCTTTTTACTAACAAACCTCTCTTCCATTATATGGAGTCTCCCAGACAATTAGGATGCATATTATCAGAGCTTCACCAAAGTGTAGGGCAGAGCAAATGGGACAGGAATGATGGCAGAGATTAGCTCTTCCCTATGAAATACTCAAGACATTGTTAACAAACTAGGATAACACACCTATTCTGGTTCCACACAGGCTTCTTCCATTCCCAAAGTTCCTCAGCCAAGGAAAACTTGTATCTAGCATTCCAGTACTGCATTTGTCAAGTTGAACTATATTGGTAGGCATATATTGGCTCACAGTCCAATGACTATATTCTGGTATACCTTTCCCCATTTGTGGTAATACTCCATGCCATTTGGATTTCTTATTTCAAACACCAATATTTTCTGGGAATGTATAATGAAAATGCCACGCTAGAAATGAGATTGTCTGCATCAGAAATAAAACCTGAGGTGGTATTCAGCAGGTTCTGACCAATTCTGGAGAACTGGTAGCGGAAATTTTGAGTAGTTCAGAGAACCGGCAAATACCACCTCTAATTGGAGATTTTACAGTATCCTTCCCCTGCCACGCCCACCAAGCCACGCCCACAGAACCAGTAATAAAAAAAATTGAATCCCACCACTGACCTTTATGATTAATTAAATGAAAAGACACAAGTAGTTACCAGAACTAACCTCCAAGAAATTGGTATTTTTGGTAAGTTCTGGTAACCACTTGTGTCCTTTCATTTAACTAAGCATAAGTTTTATTTCTGATGCAGACAATCTAGCATTTCTAACTTGAAATTTCCCTTGTACATCCCAAGCTAATTGCATTCTCACAATCAGTATACAGATAGTCCTTGTTTAGCAACTGCTCTGTTTAATGACTGTTTTGTAACAAATCCTCACATTTATGATCTTTTTCAGGTCTGTAAAGCAACGGTAAACTGAAATAAGATTATAAACAGTTGTGGTTTCTTTTAATTGCTTCACTTAATGACTGAGTTGCTGGTTCAAATAGTGGTTGTTAAATGGACTACCTATAATGATTACAATAGTCTTCTTTCCAATTTGCTGAAAATTGCTTGTTTCTTACAGGGGGAATCCAGTGATCTTTAAATAAGCTTCTGGTAGTGAACTGAAGACTCATTTATTCCTTATTCTTTCTAATATTGCTGCTAGACTGCGGGGGTTGTGTAAAGTCAGACATGAGAAAGTCCTATATATAAGGCATGGATGACTGCATGTCATAAGCATATGCAGTTTTGGCCCAGCAATAATTGTGAAGCTAGATAGAAAAACTTGTCTACCTTGCATTTCTTGGGTTTGAACAGTTAAGTGCTCTTCAATAAGTCATTCATTGAGCTTTTGCAATTGCATTGTTCTTGTTTATAGAGATTATACAAAGGGTTAAACTGTACTCTTTCCATTTGTGTTATTTACTTAGGTTGAATTTGCTAATAAGATTCTCCTCTTCCCTCCCCTCCCTCCTTTGCTCTCAGGATGGGTTGGAAAGAAAATTGTGAAGGTCTACAGTTGTCTGCCTGGTTGAAAGGATGCAAACTATGAGGAGAGACCAAGAGAAAAAAGAATGTACTGAAGGCCATGAAAGTGATTTGAGAGCCCTGGGACTGTTGCCTTCCTGAACTTAAGCAAACCCTATCCAATATTTAAAAAAAATCTCTGGATTGTCCCTTACCAGAAGAGTGATTGTAGCTTGGACTCTTGAGAAACAGATCTTGTGGTATAAAAAAAAAAGCTTATTCAAGCAATATGATTGAAATGACATCTATTAAAAACTCATGTAAGTTTGGACTGGGATTTGTGATGTTCCAGTTTTCAATTCATGAAAGACCAAAATTGCCAGATAATTGCCAGATTAGTTTTATGCTAATGATTTTCTCAAGACATTATAAATTTCTAATCAGCAAAAAAGAATTGACAAGTTGTTCTGATGTACTTAAGCTTTCAATGAAGGTGAAGCAGTGAGACTAGGAGGGGCCAAGCTTATTTCTTTGTAACCCAAGGTATCTATAGTTCCACATGGATTCCTATCTAGTGTTGAAACTAGAAAGTTGGAAACTTCTGCTGTAGTATTTGAGTTTAAATTTATGATCCATCCAATTCAGAATTTTGCGTTAAGGCCAGATTTGAATTGGTGTTTTAGAAGTTCATTATATTTGAATGATTTAGTATTGGATTCTAATCTGACATCTCCCAATTTGCCTAATCTCTAGATAAGGGAGTGACAAATAGCAAATCTGAAGCCTACCATAACCATCCATGTCATTTGGTGATATTAACCAAGTTTGGGATTGTTGGAAATACAGTGAAGTGGCAAATCCCACTGCTCAGAATTTGATTAAAATTTTAGGTCTGTTATTAAATCTTCCAATTTTTGTGGCTAGAAATTAAAAGGGTTATCCAAATATAAATCCATCCATTTCACCTTGAAAATATTTCCCATACACATGTGCACATCTGGTTTTATGAATTTTAAACTCTAGGAAAAAGACTTAAGCTAACTAATCTAGTCTTCCTTAAATCTATTTAGGCCACCATAGTAGGAATTCTCCCCCATCACTAGGAAACACCAATTAGGGGAGGGTATAATTCACACTATGAAACTGTTGCTTTTATTTAAAAAATAAGGAGGTTGCTTAGTGGGCTAACAATTAGAAATATGGTTATGAACCATTTCCCAGTTGACTTTGGAAAGCCATTATGATTTTTCTAAAATAGCTTTTGTTAAGTTAGAATTTGGGAAGCACTGTTCTGTTGCAAACTCTCCAATTAGTTGAAAGATCTAATAAAGAGTCCCTTCACATTTACCCCCTTGGTATATATGAGTAATTAAACCAAAGAGATAGTTTATTGCAATTTTATTTTTTTATCCATTTGCAACACTACTGAAAAAAATCCAGGATACAGTTTACATTTTGCATGCACATGCAACAATACATCAATAACATATAGATTACAAATTTGATAAAAGCAAATTATCAAAATCAGGTTGTTTTAAAAGTATTAATAAAAGCACATGCTTAATTATAAGTATACAGAAAGATTTTTCTTCTCCATGCATTTGGAAAATCCTGATTTGGGAGCTACCCAAACAATGTAGCACTTACAGTTGCTTTTAACATGAAAGTGCTAAAGTTTGAGCTGCACCCAGACAGAAAGTTGTGCATCCAGAAGTTAAGCCAGGATAGCTGTCCTAGCCACCTAGAGACCACTTCATCACGGAGCACTTAGGAGCACATATGACACAGAAGAACTCCTGGTGAAGTTGTCTCCAGGAACTGTATGAAGATCTCACAAGATGGAACACCAGAAAGACATTCCAACCACAGTCCAATATGGCGTGAACCGAGCCAGAGCCTCACCCAAACAATGAAGCACTTTCTAGATTAGAAAAAAAGAAAGTGCCCATATCTGGGCAAGGCTCAGTCAGCAAGATGGATCATGGAGACGCTTCTTAGCTTGGAACTCTGCTGACAGAAAAAAGAGACTTATTTTAGAGAACATAAAAGACTAAATGCACCTCTTGTCCCATTCCAGTT
This sequence comes from Bungarus multicinctus, assembly GCA_023653725.1. Lineage (NCBI taxonomy): Eukaryota > Metazoa > Chordata > Lepidosauria > Squamata > Elapidae > Bungarus > Bungarus multicinctus. The sequence goes on along the minus strand of CM042834.1, from coordinate 156,019,109 downwards.
TAAGGGAAGCCAAAGCAATATAAAATGCCGGGTTTGTAGTTGTGCCAGGCCCAAATCCCACACAAACAATATAGCACTTAATTGAATTTATTACTACAAGAAAGTGCCACTGTCTGCGTAGGTTTCAGGAGGCCTTTCACCCCTACATTCAGTTCCTGGGAGAAAAAGCCGACAAAACTTACGAAACAAAAAGATCCCGGGCGCGGAGTTTCCTCGCAGGCCGCCTATTTGGAGAGTCCTGCAAATTAGCAGGTCCGTGATTGACCTCAGCCCGCAACCCAAATTTATTGGGAGCCTAATGGCGCATGCAAGCCTACCATCGGTTCAGAAAGGTCGCCTACAGTGGACGGTTGAAGATTTTAAAACACGTGCGAATCCGCCGCTGCTAAAATACGGAGGCAAAGTACGCGCGACTTGACCGTCTTAAAAAAAAGTTGCGTAAGGCCGCCATTTCAGTTTTCTACCACTTGGGGCGATACATCCGAATATGAACCGTATTACTTTTAAGTGTCTGTATGGTCAATGGACGGCGGATGGCTCAAGGTACCTGGATCAGATGAGGGCAAAAAAAAAGTTTATATAAAAGTTTTAAAATCAATCGCAAAGATATTTTTCTTTTCTGAGATATGACGCGTTACAATCAGACACACACAAAACCCTCCGGCACGCAATGGAGACAACGTGACCAAGACGACGCCAATACAAGGAAGCACTTTCTTCTTAAGATTACAAGGCAGTGCAACTATATTGGTGGCGTCGAGGCAGCGGAAAAAGGTGTTCAAATGCGCAGGACTGCACCGCGCCCTCAGTCTCAAAGGCCTGTAGGGTTTTCTTTTTCGTTTCAAATCTGCAAGTTGAGCTGGATGTCCAAAAACCTTTCCACCCATATAGCACCGATCTAAGACTTCCTTGCCCCACAAAGACCTCAAAAAGCTGATCCTTTGACCACTCCAGCCACGTGGTCCTCAACCCAACTCAAAAAGGGGACGGCTTTCAGTTTTTCACTTCCCCAGATATTCCCCCCGCCACTTCCCAGATTGCCCGCATTATATCACCTTTCGCATCCTTCCTGCCGTCGAGAAAGCCACCATTTGCAGGAACTGGGGCGTTTGCAGATTGAAGTCTTGTCAACAGCGCGGGCAGCAGCGACATTGAAGCAGTCTTGAGGGGGAGAAAAAAAAGAATTGTGGGGGTAAAAAAGAAAAGAAGAAATGTCATCTCTGCTGGCCCGACTCTCCTCCCATTCACCAAAATGAAGGGTACCAATTTCCGCTTCCAGCTTGCCTTCACTCCACCCGGTCCCATAAATAGTTTTGGAAGGTCAAAAGATAGGTAAGCTGGAAAGATCTCACGTGCTCCAGAGATCGGAGATAACAAGCCCAGCAGCAGATCTGCTGGGACTGTCCCTGCAACCCTCCCGCCCCACCGCCAAAACTCCCCTTTGAAGAATCCCAGGAATTTTAAATTTCCCGCGTGCCTTCCCTCTTCAGGCGACCCTTTCCAATTGGAAGAGTCTTCCAAAGCAGCGCCCCCCAGAGCCCGCTTCTCCGCTCCTGCTTACCAGTCGTCGCAAAACCAACAGTAATCTCTCTCTCTCTCTCTCTCTCTCTCTCTCTCTCACTCAATCTCTCTCTCTCTCACTCCCTCCTCTGGGATCCTATGCTGTGCACCCAGTGCGCCACGCTTTATAAAGCTTGGGACTTCTGGGGTGCCATTGGCTCGTGACTTCCCACCATTGGCTTTCCTCCTCCAATCAAGTTCAAGAGCTGTGATCCCTTCTCCACCCACATTTTCCCCTCCCCTGACCAAACCCTTGTCTGATCAAGGAGTGGATTAGGGGAAGGAGGTAAAGCAATCAAAGAGTTGATGGAGGGCAGATAGCTCAATCCATTGCTGGAGACAATGGGTCAAACCGGGGCCCCCACCCCATCCAGGAAGGTGGATGATACAGGAAGCCTCAGGCATGAATAGTCCCGCCCATTCCATTCCAATGGGCCAGTCTTTCTTTAGCCTGATGGTTGAGGAATGCTTTTGTTTTACAAATATTCAGGTGATCAAGCCAAATCTCAGGATTTTGTAACACTTGAAAAGGCCAGGCAAAAGTATTGGGGGCAAAATTAAGGGGGAAAATTCAACCCTTGGGTCTTATCCATGACCTTTAAGACTTTTTAACCTGTGGCCAAAAGAGTTGCCATTCCCCAGCCACAAATGATGCTTAGGTGCATATTTATTTTTTGCAATATAGGTATATTCTTCCCAGATTGGTTTGACAAATACTCCATAAAAACAGTTTGAGCAGGCCAAAGGATATAGAAATTTAGCTTAAAGAACAACACTGTATGTATGAATAACCATCCTTATTTCCTTTATCTTTAATGTATTCTACAGCATTCTTCTGATGTTGGCTTTTAGCCATAGAAACTGAAGCTCAGATAATTTATATCAATTCTCCAGATGCCATAGCAAAGTGACTTAAGTTCTTTTTCTAGAGGTCAGTTGTACAGAATTCATGAGAAATATTTTATCCTTGAATGAACGGGTTTTTTCCTTGTTCCTAGATATATTCATTGGTTATGGCAGTATTAATCAAGGAATATTAAATCAAAATTTCTTCTAGTTGTGATCACTAATTACAGAAATTACAAAACTTTTCTGTAGCCAAATTTTGTAATGAGATTTTTTTTTGCTAAAGAAAGTTATCCAAAGAGCATCTTTGCTATTTCTTCATTCATCTGCAAAAAAGCTTCCAGATTTTCTCACCCCTAATTATTTCTTATTTTTCTTTCTACTTTAGTTCCATTGTTTGCTTTCAGATGCATTCTCAAAATTATTTTAAATATTTTTTTAAAAATTATTGAATAATTTTTTGAGAGTGGCATTTTTTTAAAACAATTGATGATATAATCTGATGCCCTGTTTTGAATGAAATGGGGCTGATCAATAGTACTGGAGTGTAGAAAAACAAATGGAAACTGCTTGTTTCTTGCCACTGCTTAAACCTTGTCCCAGAAAGGAGAGGTAGCATCATTGATAATTCTGGAAAGTGGTAAGTTTTTAAAATTTATAGCAATTTTCTTCATTCCAATGTCTTCCATATGTGTTGAATTTCAACTCTCGGCATTTCCTGGTCAAATTCAACATATCTGATCACTAAAAATTGGAAAATCCTATTTTATGGGTTCAGTTGTTTTCTACAGTTTTCAAGAGGCTTGGAAGATATCATTTCTCTTTATTCTATGAGCCCCTGGAGATCTATCATATTGTATGGGATGTGGGAGTTATATGTATGTTTATTTAATTTATATCCTATCTTTATTATTTTTATAAAATTGCTCAAAGTGTTGAACTACCTTTTTCCTCCTATTTTCCCCAAATCAACAGCCCTTCTTTGTTCTATGATAGTGAACCTGTGACCTAAAAGTGTTGAAACCAGATATTCCAGAATTGTGGTTCCAATACATCCAGGAGTATCAATCTGCTGCAATGCTTTTCAACTCTGGCAACTTTACAATGTGTGGACTTCAACTCCCAGAATGCCCCAGCCAGTTTAAATTTGCCACGGTTGACAAGCCCCTAGTCTGCTGTATGAAGTTCAGGATAAGCATGAAATTCTGTTGCTCTCTGGGACAATATACAACTAAGAAACTCTGCCTTGATGGGTTTTATTTTCATGTTCCCTAATTCTCTCTCTCCCTTCCCTCCAAGGAAATCCATCAATACAACTATGCCTTCACTGATTTAAGGAATCACTGCCTGACCTGAAAAGTCTTCTAATCACATAAAGAAAGCTGATTTTTGCCTTTTCAGTGGCATCTTATTGATATGGTATATTAGAAGATGGGTGACAGGTGGCATCAATTTTCTTCCTTGTTAAAACATGCAGGTTTTGAAAAGTTAGAACAAATGCCCTGTAGCAGGATTTTCTTCTTTCCTATTAAATAAATAAATAAAGCATGTCTTGGGGTTTTTTTCCTTCTATTTTTTAATGGAAGGATAACTCCTGAAAATTCAGAAACTCAGCTACCCATAGCCCAAATAGAAGGGTGGAGATGAAAGCATAGGGCTCTTTGGTCTTAAGAAAACCTAGTTTATTTTAATACAGTTAACAAAAGATTGTTTACAATACAAACTATGCCTATTTAAATATATATATATCCACTGAATTCCAAAGTCCTTTTAGTTCAGGGTATGGAATTTTGTAATGTAATCTTAAAAGTTCCTTCTTTCTCCCTTTATATGGGAGTCATCTAATAGGTTTTCTACTCCTGCTGGCTTTATTTGAGCCTATTCTTGAGCAACTGGAAGGGGGTTGGGGGTGTTAAGGAAGGGGAAATGAAAGTGCAATGAAATCAACATACATTATATTGTAAAAGCCAATTGCCTGAGTTTTTCCAAAATTTCTCCGCATTTTTATTCCAACTGCTACCCTTCAATCCAAGATCCCAAGTGGCACTTATGATTTTCCTGCTGCTGGTGTTTTATCCTCATAGCAACTTCTATTGGGTGAATGGTCTTAACGTCACCCAGTGCATATCTCCTTGAGTGAGAATTTGAACTCAATCTCCCTCTTTTAGTCTAGTATCCTCTTTCCAATGGGGGAAAGATTTCTAAAACAATAGCTGGTCAATTTCTCAACCCCCTCCCACCAAGGAAAGGGTTTATTCCTGCATAATGAACTAATGGGGTGTATTGCCACAAGAACTGCTTTAAAAGGGTATTAAACACATTATGGATAAGTTTATCAGTGATGATCAGTCATAGGGACTATATGTAAGTTCCAGGCCAAAATTTCACTATGATTTGATTTGATCTTTTTTTTTTAATGGAGGCACCACCATGCCTAATTGATTTTTGTTTTGAAAGATCTTATTATAAAATGTAGGAAAATGTAAGATTATTGGGTGGATTTTTGACCTGGTTCAACATGCTTCTGATGTTCAATATACTGGCAGATGGATGAGAAGAATTGCATCTGAGTGTGTGCAGATTGCCTCCCCACCCCCTCAAACAAACCACAATCTCCCTGCATCTTGAATGAAATAGTATGAATGCCAGATCAGTAAAGGTGAGGTTTGAACTGGAGGGAAGGGGAGAGTTGGGGAAGGTCAGAGGAAAAACATTTCTGAAGAATGAAATACTTGGTTGAATGCTGATGGGAAAAGGCAGATAGTAAGACCAATATGGAATTTCTCATTAAGTTTAATTCATTGGTTCTAGTGCTTAAATCTTGAAATAGTACATGAGGCCTAAGTTAGTCATGATTTCACACATGGATGGAAATGGGAATAAAAGTTGACTAAGATTGGATTCCATTCAACCCAATCTCCCTTAATATTGTAACCTTTTGCTCCTTTTGAGTATACAAAGAATGTGGAATGTCTCACTCATCTTTATAACTGCCCTACAAGTAAATGCCTGGATCTGTTTCCTAGATCAACCATCTGAAGCTGTGGTCATCTTGCCCAAGGGCACCTTTGGAAGCAATGAGATCTTACACACCGGATCTTCCTTTTCCCCAACTTAATATTGGAGCACCATGCAAAATTGCACAAGAAATTCTCTTTTGCAACCTCAGTGGAAATGAGCAAGACTATTGCACATCTCCTGTTGGTTTCACTCGTTAGTGTGCAGGAGTGTGTGTGAGAGTGAGTGCACTTGCCGTTTTTCCTTCATATTTCATTCTGGAGTTACAGACCTAAGCTATTATCTGAAAATGGGTTAGATACTTCTGGAAAGGAATGCAGTTCTCCTATGTGTGCAAGGAGTTCACAAGGAGATTTAAAGTTCTCAGAACAGAATATGCAGGAAGAAAGTCTAGGATTCCACTCAACTCAATGGCCACGGATAGTTTACCACATTGTGAAGGAAATGAGGTAACTTTCTTGGCTATCTAAAGAGGAAGGGAAGCTTATGACCATTGCATCCAGAATTGCAGGATGGCACTGCTGGCTTTTAAGGCAGTGGGCCCTTATTTAGGCATTTCAAACATTAGATATTTAGATAGCTACTTCAAGGGAGCCACAGATGAAACATGAAATGGGATTCACAACATGTGCTGATGAGCCCACAGAGAAATAAAGTGAATTATACTGCAAATAGTGCCTTGTTGATGTCAGAAACCCAGTTACTGTCTCAGTTACATTAATCGAGCAATGAGTTACATTCAAAATAAAATAAGTAATTGTGCATTGTAACGCTGCATTACTGATTTTTTAAAAATAAATAAAAACATGTATTTGCAAGCCAAGTCTGTAAATGGCAATCTTTTTCAACAGTGATGGGACCTGGACTGAAGAAAAGCAGGCTCAGTAGGGGCCATGAGCAAAAAAAAAGCTCCAGAAAACTTTTAAGGGACAAAAATCTGAACTGACAAAGATGCATCATAAGTGCATGCAAGGAACAGTTCACAGAGACACTGCTTCTCTTCTTAAAGACGTTCCGCTTGCCGCAAGGTTTAAAAGGGGCTACTCTGGGCTTCGAGAGGAGGACTCTAATTTGTCAGAGTTTATACTGGTAGGTACACAGAGGATTTTTTGAGCCCTTCCTAGTAAATGCGGATCTTCCTGCTCAAATCTAAAAGGGTGAGGATTGAATGAACAGACTCTTTTCTTTTTTCAGGGTTGTGGAGTGAAGGTGAAGGACTGAAACCCAAATACAAGTTGGCAACAAAGGAAAAAACTTATCTCTTAGGTAAGAAAAGCAGCTACAGAGATTATTTTGTAAGGCAAAACTCTGCACTCCATGCAGAGATCTGGCAGCTTGCAAATTCTGTTTCTGAGTAACATTGTTTGCCCTAAAAGGTGTAAGACAGAATAGATTATAATTAATAAGCCCCATTTGTCTGAACAAACTTTTGCCTACAACTAACTGTGGTCTTTTTCAGAGCAATCCTGAATAAAATCAGAGAAAATACCCTCACAATTTAAATTTTGATCTTGAAATCAACTCATTCATCTAGGAGTAAAAAGGATCCAGGCAAACTGGAAGAGAAGGAGAATTGCCACTCCATTTGTAATCAGTTGGAACATTTTGGGTGTTCCTTGAGCAAAGCCCAGCTTCACATTCACATTGTTAAGTCTTTAGCTTTCTAAGCAGGTTTATTTTGAAGCCAGCCCTGTGGTTTCCAAGACTGTATGTGCCCCAATATCCCTGCAATCGATTACTGAATTGGAGCCAGAGATATGGATCTGCTTTAACCTCTCAGAGATGGCAGTACAAATAATGCTGACATTTTGAGAAAATCAATGTTTCCAGTTTCTCTTTGGGTTTCCCCTAAATTTCTACAGGTTCCTTAATTGCCACGGGTAGATGCTCATGAAGGCTGTTCTTAATTGCTCAGCTGATCCAACATTGCATCTGTATTCAGATAGGTTGAAATATCCTAAAGTTTGTTGCATATCATCCCAAGAAATTTGGTGCAACGCACAACAACCCTGTTAGGTTGATCAGGTGGATAGTGAATGCTGTGGCCACACTTTGTTTCATAGCTAGATGGGGCCTTGATACCATCCCAATGCTCAGTGGACTCCCTGCTAACTACATCCCCAATATACCCTAAAATGCTGCCTACATCCACATTTGGTAAGGCAAGAAATTCACGTATGTGATGAGATTGATTTTCCCACCAAAATGTCTTTATATTTTTGAAGCCAAAGTCTTATCTAGTTGATAGGCTGCAATGGTGAATGTGCTGTAGTTCTTTATTCTCACACTGTGAAAACTGGGTTCTGACACTGGGCTAGGACTGGATTGTTCCACCATACCTGGACAAAAATGGAAGTGGTGGTGGAATTATGTGACAATTGTGTAACAGTTGTGTGACAACATGTGATCAAATGTAATGCATTTTTTAAAAAAAGTGCTGATTTTTATTCATATGAAGTGTTTCCCTCAGGAGCTTAAGACAATATAGATAGTCCTCCCTTCTGCAATTTTCTCCAGAACAACAACTCTGTGAGGTAGTCTGGATTGAGAAAAAAAACAAAACAAAATCCAAAGCCACCCAGTGAGCTTCCCTGGCTGCAGCTGGAACAAGCAAGAGGGCTTCCCTGCTGTTAAGCACCATATCGCTGGGGCTGTGCAAAGAAAGCTAAACATGGGATGGTTTGAAGTAAATGGAAATGTGGTCTGGAGATCTGTTAAGGTGCTGGCCTAGAAAACAGCAGACTGTGAGTTCTAGTCCAACCCTAAGAATGAAAACTACTGGGTAACTTTGAGCCAGTCATTCTCTCACAGCCCAACCTGCCTCACAGACTTGTTGTTGGAGACAAAATAGGAGGAAGAAGAAGTATTAGGTATGTTCACCACCTCGAGTTACTTCTAAATTAATAAAAATGGGATTAAAAAAACAAAAAAAGATAACAAACAAACAAAGGTTTGCATGTATGCATGTGGAAGCATGTATGGTAGTTTGCAATGGAAAATATGCAGGCAATTGAACTGACATTGCAAGTTTATTGCATGGATCATGGAAGAGTAATTTTAAATTATTAAAGCTAGTTATATAAACAATTGCTGTATATTAATTATTGTTGGCATAAGGCTGAGGTTGTTGCTGGAAGTAAGATCTGGCCTCTATATCCATCAATAAACTAACAGACTATGTTCCCATTGAGAACCACTAGAAAATCAAGGGGTATTCTTTCAATCCTTCAGCTGAAAATATTTGGAAGTATTTCTTCTTTGCACCACTTTACAAGCATGGGATAGCTTTCTTCTTCTCTGACTCATTGTGTTCACTTTGCTGTGTTTCAATTCATTCCTTTCCTCTGGGGAGAAAAAAAAAAACAGCAAATGAACAATACAGTATTGTTAATATGCTAATATATTAATCCTTTTAGTTTTTTAGGTTTGCAGGACAAATTTGCATGGGAATTAGTGAAGGAGGTGCTTAGATATTGTATGCATGGAAAAAAAGATTAGATGATGCTAACCTGAAATCTATTTTATGTAAAGGAGTGGTTTTGGTAAATCCTGACACTTACTAATTTCTGAGATTATATAATTTTGGCTTTTTATAAAGTGGCAATAGGCTTATGGACTATGCCAAACAAAGAAGGAAATATCTATTCAAACTTGTTACTTTTTGAAGTAGCCACAGATACAATATGAGTACTTCTAATTCTATCATTGGGTTGTTAACTCTGTCTGGCCTTATGGCAAAAATCAACGATTTGATTCAATTAGTTTTGAGTACTTCTCACTATATTTTTGTTAATTGAACTCAATATGAATCTTGACTTGGGCATTTTGGCACAATCCAGTCCTCATATAAGCATTTTAGACTGCAACCTTGAAGCCCACAAAAATGCCCCACTGATTTTGATGGGATTTATTTTTGCATAGATATGGATAAGATACCATCCATCAATCTCTTTTAGCTCTTATTCCTTGTTTCTCTTGATTTTTCCCTTTGTGTTTGCATTTGGACATCATAACTAAAATGATCTCTATTCATAAAAAAAAAGTCGGCATATCCTTTCTCATTAAACCTGTAGCAATATTGCAAGACAGTTTTTGTTACATTTTGTGAGGCTGAAGATAGGATGAGTCTTTACCAAGTTGAAACTTTGGGAAAGGAGCAAACTTCAGCTTCACAATTTTGATGGTAGAAGATGACTTGGAGGGATGGATGAAGAGGATGAAAGCTGGGGAGGCCAGGCTTACTCTATCTTAGTGTAGATTCCTGCATATCAATAGTTTTTGGGAAGAGTCTCAGGAGGAGGGAAGAGGCAGGAAATCTGTGTCCCATGTGGAGTGGGTTGGGGGTGAAATCTCTGCATTTGAATGGAAATTGAATAGACAGAAGGGCTTTGTGATGAGAAGATTAAGTGCCCTGTCACCAACTATCTCAACAACCTCCCACAAAACCTCCTTCTCTGCCTTCCCATCATAAATGTTTTCTTGGTCTTGTTTCAGAAGCCCTGGAGCCAAGGTTGACTTGCAAAGACACTTTATAAACAACCTTCCATTAAAGATGGAATGAACCTAAGGCAAAGAGAGAAATAGAAAATCCTTTCTGGGGCATGTTTTGTTTGGGGTGGGGGGATAATCCTACATGAACTCCATAAACTATATGCCCATCTGTCTTCCCCTGCTTCCATAATCTGTAACCCATCTTTTCTGAATTGGGTGCCTTCCAGATGCATTATGACCATAAGCCTAAGAATTCTCAGCTTAAAATGGCCAGTGGTGATCATAATTATTAAAGCCCCCCACAGTTATGGAAGATGGACTAAAGAATGGCACATCTATGTATTCTTTACTCAGCACTGTGAATCCTTTGATGACCTTGAGCATATATTTCATTTTGACATTTGAGAGTATGAAATGTAGGACACAAGAAGGAGAATGTGAGATGGAGAGAATTTGGCCTGTTGTTTGAGAACTTTGGAAGAGAGATGGGGAATAACTGTTATAAAATAAATCTGTAAAATAATTCTGTTTCTGGCCTTGAAGCCACATGATTCCTGAAATTTGAACCTGGCTCTCAGATGAATATTGAGTGGCCCCTCAGTTGTCAATCTCAATTGAGATGTCAGGAAGAAGCAAAGACTAGAGCAACAGAACAGAAGCCATGGCAAATGGGCAGTCCTGCCTTTCCCCCAATCCTTTGTCCTTAAGCTTCCTTCCATCACTTGCTTGAATTCTCAAACTGAAGGACAGTGGTATCTGTATGGAAATGGTCTTTCTCCCTCTTTTTTGTAAGTGCCTTGCCTGTGGAAGCAGCCCATTGCTGCTGAAGACATTGCAAGGAACTTTCAGGTGCAATGTTTACTTATCCTCTACCTCCACCTCACCTTTTGCTTTTAATATTTCCCTCCTGCAGAAGTGGAGTACGTATTATTATTTGGGGGAAATGTCCCCATAAAAAGTTCCACATAAACTTGGAACACTGTCGCTGGCATAAAAGTAGAAATGACAGACTAAGAAAAGTTCAGCTGGATCAGACAAAAGCCTGTTTTGATCTCCGTCCTGGTTCTTGCACCTATGGGGAGATGAAGAGCAGAACAGTGTGCTATGACACACTGCTATCTACAAAACTGGCATTTTGCATCTGATCTTAGGGGTAAAAATACAGCCTCGGAGCTTTAATTCTTAGCTTTCTTCTCATGCCACCCATCAACATTCAAAGGCCATTGCAGAAAGTAACTGCTCAGATGAAGCCAACTAATATCCTGACATTCTGAACTAATGAACGTCAGTTCCTGGACAGCATCCTGCTAAGTCACCTTTGGGACCACCAAGTGCAACAAACCCCAGATTAGATGTAAGGTTCAAATGAATCTTAAAAACAAGTTGGGCTAAAACCTGCTGAGTTCCTAATCCCAGTAATCTATAAGAGTCAGTTTGGTGCAGTGGTTAAAGTATTGGCCTAGAAAGCAGGAAACTATGAGTTCTAGTCCTGCCTTAGGCACAAAACCTGGATGGGTGGCTTTGGGCCAGTCACCCTTTCACAGTCCAACTCACCTCACTGGGTGGTTGTGGCAAAAATAGGAGAAGGACTATTAGGTATGTTCATTGGTTTGAATTATTTATAAAATATTAAAGGCGAGATATAAATCTAATAAGTAAATAACATGGCTCATTTAATTGTGGCTTAGCATGCTGTGTGAATTCAATCATTGCAGTTTATTCACATGCTTCATGGTTTACCATCAGACTACTACTGAGTGCTGATTTAATCTAGTACATGAAACTAATTTTGCAAAACTCAAGTTTTTTTTTTTTTATAATTGAGAGTTGGAAGCAGGAGGTTTCTTCCAGATAGGCAAAAGTACAATCCCCATCAATTCTCACATGAGGATGATAGAAGTTATAGCCCAATGTATCTGCAGTGGAGAGATATAAAGTCATCAAAGTCTAAAGACTCTAAATTTGACTCCACAAAAACACAGGTCTCAAGTTCTGTAGCTTTTAACAGGATAACAGAGTTTGAAGGGACTTTGGAGGTCTTCTAGTCCAACCCACTGCTCAAACAGGAGATCCAACCTATATCATTTCAGACAAATGGCTGTCCAATCTCTTAAAAACCTGCAATGAGGGAGCACCTACAACTTCTAGAGGGAAGTCATTCCACTGGTTAATTGTTCTCACTATCAGGAAATTTCTTCTTAATTTTAAGTTGCTTCTCTCCTTGATTAGTTTCCATTCATTGCTTCTTGTCTTGCTTTGTCTTCTGGTGCTTTGGAAGATAGGTTGACCTCTCTCTTCTTTTTAAAGAGCTTTGTACTAAATAAGGAAATATACATTATTAAGTAATCTGCTATGTATTTCCACCATGCTACAATAAATAGGAATATAACTTTCAAGCCCCTTTCCCTTAACCTTTGGGAAAATTCTTTACTCTGAAAATCTAGAGAGTTTGTTCAAATTCCCTAAGGATTTCCTGAGCTTTTTGATGAGGCAACATTACTTAAGCTATTGGCCAAGGATGGTACCTAAGGTGCTTCAGGGGAGTGACTCATTCTTTTATCATCCACCCTTTGTGTAAATGCTATCACAATTTAGGCAAAGATGACTCACAGGCAGCCCAAATCCAATCATCTTCTGGGAGGAGAGTGGGTTTGTTTTCCTCCCTAGCATGATAACTGGGTTTAACCAAAACCAGGAAAGCCAAGGTTCAGCTTTATTATGTTCCCAGCCTGCCTTCACCATTCTTCTAACTGGAAATTCTTGTATTTGAGTCTATCAGCCATTCATAATATATCCCTCAATCTGGATTTGTACATATGCATTGGATTTCAGGTCTACCAATTCGCCTAGCCACTTTGTGAATAGAATTTGGGGAAGTGAAATGCAGCATATGTGGAAAGGTTGTTTAGCACACGTTTTTAGCCTACATTTCCTGTTTGAGGCAGCATATTAGTGAATATTGAATGATTGGCTGGCCTAAATTCATGAAGGGACTTTTCCTTAGGGGTGAAGTAGAATCTGTTTTTCCCCCTGCTCCTAATTCAAGACTCTAATCTAGTTCTCCCTAACCTGGTGCTCTTTAGATATATATTGGGCTACATTGGCATTTGCAGGGACAGCATGTGGTGAGTATATCTGGAAGGTCAGTTTGGAAAAGAATGTCCTAAAAGATGCTATATGAATATTCCAATATTCCTGGGTGTCCCCTTAATTTTGATTAAAAAAAACTCAGATGAATTATTAGTCACAAGAAAGAATCCCAACAAGTTCAGTTTATGGTTGGGTTTACACAGTGTTGCTTACATAGCCATGGCTTATTTGGCCATGATTTGCTGAACAAAGGGCAACTGATTGAGGTTGCACAATGCGGTATAGGCCACCATGGTTAAGTTCACACAACTCATTAAGCCAAAACCAAACACTCACCCACTCTTTTTTTTGAAGTGGGGGCTTTGTGTTATCCAGAACTGTGACTTCTTGGTTCTGCTTTTGAGTCTGGATAGCAGAATTGTTGGATTTTACTTTCCAGATCCATTATAGATGAGCTGTTATGGTAGGAAAATAGCAATCCATGAAAGAAACTACAAAATAAATTATAGTTCTATCCTATTCCATCCCATGATTTTGAGTAACTGTTACAACATATGCTTACTTGAAAGTAAACTCCTCTAAATTATGTTAGTTATTTTATGTATGTAGCATTCATCAGTTAATATTTTATTGAATTCATCAGAAAATGAATTTCTGAGGAAGGAATGGAAGATTTCATCTAAGCAATTTCTCTGATGTCTGACAAATAATTTTTTTTCTCAGTAGTGAGGGCTAGTGCCTGGATAAAAGTTTTACATCTCTATAGCTGACATTGTTCTGAGTGGGCCTTTATTTTATGTACATGGCTTGAGGTTGTATTTTGCACAATTGCTGTGGTACTTTTTGATATGCACTGTGCATTTCCTTCCTGACAATATAACTGTATCAATGCTTGCAGTTTAAGGAGACCTGAATAATGTCTGAAGATACCTAGTGATACTAGGTATACAGGAGGGGTAAAGCAGAGTGGGAGAGCACATGTATGCACTATATGCAGATGGTCTCAGGTTCAATCTCTAGCACATCCAAGAACATTTTGAAAAGGTCCTGCTTGAATGTTTAGAGAACAGCTGACACTCATTGGATTCACACATAGTGCTACATCATGTTTGTTTTAACCAGGCTGTTTGGATCCCTATGCAGGCACTTATGGCCAAGGGGGCTTCTGATAGTTCTCATGCCATAGAAATAAATGCAGCAATACATGATCCTGCCTTAAACAGATAACAGATAATCAGAGTTGGAAGGGACCTTGTAGGTCATCTAGTCCAACCCCTTGCCCAAGCAGGAGATCCTACATCATTTCTGACAGATGGGAGTCTAATCTCTTCTTGAAAATCTCAAGTGATGGCGCTCCCACAACTTCTGAAGGCAAGCTGTTCCATTGGTTGATTGGTTGATTGGTTGAAAGTTTCTCCTTATTTCCAGGTTAAATATATCCTTGTTCAGTTTCCATCCATTATTCCTCATCTGGCCTTTTGGGTGCTTTAGAAAATAGTTTGACTCCCTCCTCTCTGTGGCAGTCCCTCAAATATTGAAAGACTGCTATCATATCTACCCTGGTCCTTCTCTTCACTATACTAGGTATACCCAGTTCCTGTAACCATTCTTCATATATTTTAATCTCCAGTCCCCTGATCATTCTGCTTGTTCTTCTCTGTACTTTTTCTAGAGTCTCAACATCTTATTTATAGTGTGGTGACCAAAAGTGGATGCAGTATTCTAGGTGTGGTCTTACTAAGGCTTTATAGAGTGATATTAGTACCTCACTTGATCTTGATTGTATTCCTCTGTTAATGCAACTTAGGATTGCATTAGCTTTTTTGGCTGCTGCTGCACACTGCTGGCTCATATTTAGCTGGTTGTCCACTAAGACTCCAAGATCCCTCTCACAGTTACTGCTATTAAACCTGGCTTCATCCAGTCTATATGTGTATCTTTGGTTTTTCTTGACGAAGTGTAGGACTTTACTTTTCTCTACATTGAATTTCATTTTGTTAAATATGGCTGAGTGTACCAGTCTATCAAGATCCATCTGGATCTTGAGCCTATCTTCTTGGGTGTTAGCTATTCCTGCCAGCTTAGTATCATCTGCAAATTTGGTAAGTTCCCCTTCTATTCCCTCATCTATGTTGTTAATGAAGATATTGAAGAGTACTGGGCCTAAGACGGAACCTTGTGGCACCCCATTGCTTACTTTCCTCCATGTAGACTTAGACCCATTAAGGACTACTTGTTGAGTACAGTTTGCCAGCCAGTTGCAAATCCATCTGGTGGTGGTACTATCTATCCCACTTTTTTCTAGCTTACCAAAAAGTAGGTTGTGGTCTACTTTGTCGAATGCCTTGCTGAAATCTAAATATATTATGTCCACAGTATTTCGCTTGTCTATTACTTTAGTCGCTATGTTGAAGAATGAAATAAGATTGGTTTGGCATGATCTGTTTTTAACAAACCTGTGCTGACTGCTAGTTATTACTTTACTTGTTCCTAGATGTTGGGAGATCTGTTTTTTTATTATCTTTTCCAGTATCTTCTTGGGTATTGATGTCTGTTTTTCCCCCCTTTTTGAAGATGGGAACCACATCAGCTCTTTTCCAGTCCTCTGGTAGTTCCCCGGTGCTCCAGGATTTTTGAAAGATATGGTGCAGTGGTTCTGAGATGACCTCTGCCAGCTCCTTTAAAAATTAGAGATGTAATCCGTCAGGCCCCGGTGATTTGTGTTCATCAACAGGTGTTCTCTTACTGTTTTTTTGCTTATTTTAATTTTTATTTCTAGTCTGTCTATTACAGTTGTGTTTTTGGTGGGTTGAGCTATAGTTTGTTTTTGGGTGAAGACCAATGCAAAGAATGAGTTAAGCAGCTCTGCTTTCTCTCTGTTACATGTTACTTCCTTGCTGTCTACTCTCCTTAGTCCTTGATTTTTTTCTTGTAATTTATATGTTGGAAGACATTTTTTTTTATTATCTTGGTTGGGAATGGGTTGAGCCATCTATCATCCATCCATCTTGTAGTTTGCAGAGTGTAAATAATTAGGATTAAAATAAGGAAAGACAATCAAACCAGTAACAGTTGAACAGTTGTTGAAACCCACACTGAAGAAGCAACAAACATATCACACCCCATAAAAACATACATTAAAAATTTGGGTCCAAACCACCCACTCCATCTTCTGCTGGAAAGGGAGGTTGGGAAGGAAAAAAGCATCAATCTTCAGAGAGAAGTTGATGTTACATCCCCTTCCCAAGCAGCTGCTCAGATCCTGTCTTTCAGGCAGGGTCCAATGCTTTCTGAGACCTCCCCCCTCTACCACTGGAAACATATGGGGCAACAACTGAATACCGATTGCTGTTTTGGTTTCCCACAAAGCTACATTGGAAACCTGGTGGAAACTTAAAATGGCAGCTCAAAGTAGAATATTGATACTGCTTTGCTCACCAATCAAGCCCATCAATGGAGGAAGACTATAGCCAGCCCTCTGCCTTCTCTTCCTGCTTTTGTAAATACTCATGGTAGCTTACATTAATTCATTAATTACTGGCCTTCCTACATTGCTGTAAACTAGTGGTCCCCAAACTTGGCAACTTGAAGACTTTGTGGACTTCAACTGCCAGAATTCTGGGAATTGAAGTCCACAAGTCTTAAAGTTGCCAAGTTTGGAGACCTCTGCTGTAAACCAACAGAGCATAACCTTAAAATGGATACCATTAACATTGAAATCCAAGATTAAAATTAACAACAAAAAGTTTGGCAAGAAAAAAGTATGTTTGTCGAGAGCTTTAAACTATTAAATGCTTCTGCTGTACTTACTTGCTTGCTATCTAAAGATGCCACATTAAAAAAAAAAACCCTGTACTTGAAGTATAGTAAAAAGTCACAATTGGAGAATGTGTGAGTTCTCAGTTTCTGGAGATTTTTAAGAAGAGTCTGTAAAGCCACATTTGAAGGCCAGTTTAATAAATATCCCTGCATGCTACAGATAGCTGGACTAGAGGATCTTTGTAGGCTTTATCAATTCCACAATGTTGTGATTTGATGATTTTTTACAGGTTAGCATTATTGCAGGTCAGCATAGCACAAAGACCGAGTGTAAAAAGGAAACTGCCATATTATTCATTCACAGCATATGGGTCTATGGATGATTACCCAAGAAAGGAAAATTCTGCTGCATTCTATAGGCATATGCCTTAATAATTGTGAATTTGAATTGTCAGCCTTTGACAATATCATGCAACCACTGTATGGTTTTGGATGCTGTTCTGGAAATGACCGTTTTACTCTGAAGTCCTAGCCATAGCTAGTTTATTTATTTTTCAAAACAACAACTACACCTGGTGACTATTTCAGATTGTTTTTATTGATGCCAAGAACCTTTTAGGAGAAAAAGCACAATCAAAAGGTGGGACTGAAAACAAAGATGTGTGTGTGTGTGTTAAAAATAATAATTATGCAATATTCCTGGCCTAGAATTAGGTGCAGTGGTCTACGTGCTCAGTTTTAATCTTGGGATTTGCTACTCTGATAAGAAGGATGCAATTACCAATCTCCTTTTGAATTCTAGCACACTAACCACCTATGGAATGTGTCACCATTTTCTTGTGTGTACAGTAGTTAAGACATTACATCCTTTTTAGTGTGTGAACACAATCAAACACTCCAGAGAGCATTTTGATTCTGTGCAAATGTCGGGGTGAGCCAACAGTCATTATTAAGCAAGGAGTTAATCTCTGTGGCGCCAATGTAGAAAGTTCAAGCATGTGACAGCTTTGGGTAAGAAAACAATACAATATACACCACTGTTTACTACCAGCTTTATTCTATTGCTGATTAGGTTTCCTCTCACCCTTGAATAAAGACTCTGTGCCTTTAAGACTCTACAGTAGGCAGACATCTGGGGGCTAGTGGGAGAAGGTAACAGCTTTGCTCCTGTGAGAAACGCCCAAATGCCCTATGCCCACAGTAAGTTTTTGATGGGGAATTCTCGTTGTAAGAATTTGAATGGACACTGATCCTGGAAGACACTTGGCATGTTTCTCAGAAGCAAGCCAAAGACAATTCAAAGGACATGATTTCAGATGCTTTCCATTAAACAGGGGCATCTAATGAAATTTCCTTTGAAGGATAACCCTGCAGTTCTAAACAAAATTGATAATTACTTAGTCCAAAAGCTGAATTTGTCAAGATTTGCTTTCAAAAAACTTGGATGAATCTAGCCCAGAAATCACCTATTTTAGCCTGGATTCAAATTGACAGATTTTGAATCCTAATCCAACATAAAGTAGTTCCTGAATTTTTGTTAAGGTTGGTTCATTTTTTTTTTTTAAAAATGCAGGATATAGTGAAATAAGGATAGATCAGCTGCAGGCATGAAAGGAAGACATACATTTATGAGTTAACCATTTTGTGCAATATAAATAGCAAGATGTGGTAGCAAGGATTGGCGATATCTAGTAAAATCTTGAATCTCTAGGCATTGAGTTTCCTAGGTATAAAGCAACTACTTTTATGACTTTTTGGAAGTGGAATGGCATCTGTTCCTCAGGCGGTTTAATCCCTCACATGTTTATTCAGAAGGAAGACTTTCTTGTATCAGTTGGGTGCTCTCTCAAGTAAGTACAGATGGGATCCCAGCATTAAGCGCAGGGCCCAAAAGATACTCATAGCCTTATTTCCATTCCCAGAGAAGAACTGAAGCAATCACTTACAGCAGGGGAAGAAGGAGGAGGGGGAGGAATGCTGTTTGTAGGTAAGAAGATATTTTCTTTGTCACATCCTCCCCCCTCCCCTCTGATATGCAGGAATTTGGCCTTCAAGGCTAAAATTCATTTGCAAATTGAGGAAGGGAGGGAGGGAAGGAAGGTGGGAAGCAAACAGAGAAAACAGGATGATCCATAAAAACAGTTGGGATTCATTCTGAACCAGACAGTTGAGCCACCTCATGGCCAGATATGCCTGGTTTTTCTCCTTAGTTTTCACTGGGATGTTTGCCTACAATACTTCCCAAGGTGAACAGAAGCACAGTCATGGCAATAGTATGGAGGGCTGCAGTAGCTTATAGAAGTGGTGCAAGAAAAGGCTGCAAATGATTTACCATTGGAGTCTCTGCATGTTTACCATGAAGTAACTCCTCAGAAAAAGGAAGGGGGAATGTATGAGATTTCCCCAACCTACTGTCTTTTAGATGATTGCCTGCCAACTCCTATGATGGAGATGCACCTCAAGTAAGCACCAGAATGAGAATGGCCACCTTATATTTAGCTTGCCAGCACTCCAATCATAATTACATTTATCTGAGAAACTGTTTGATCCCTCCTGAGCCTAGACAAATTTTAAAACAGTGAGACAGGAATTAATTTAGTAATTGCTCAAATACGTAAATCCAGATGAATTTGATGAGATAGGACACAAATCTTTAATTGCTCTCTTATAGCCGGGGAACTACTTCATTGCTCCAACATAATATTCTAGATCTAGAAGTTCCCACAATACTCCAAAGAAAGCCTAATACATTTATGGTTTTCCCAGATTATCTAAATCTTGCACTTGAGTCTTCACATAAACCCCATTTGATACTTGCAGGGATTCTCTGCAAATGTACGTGGAAGCATCTGGACAACTTTACCTGATTTAAAATAATTAGGATGATATCTGATTAGTTATTTGATAGGAGAATGCCAGAAAATCCTAGATTGTAAGCTAGAAAGTCACAAAAGGTTCAAAAAGGCCATGCCAAATTGTTAATGTGTTGTGGACAAAATCTGTGTGGACATGTGCCTGAAGTTAGAAGGACCTGTCTTCAACTTGAAGGAGACTTTACCTTCCTTAGTGAATTAGGCTGGATTTACACATTGTACTAAGCCAGGTATTTGGTTCATAAGCCCCCAAGGTTTAACCTTATGTGTGAAGCAGCCACTGATTTCCCTCAATAAACATAGCAAGCTAAAATGTGAACCCAAATTTCCTACATTTTGGCTTAATATCAAATGACAGGAGCAAGCACGGATGACCATTTCTGTAGTTTTAAAAGAGGTATGGCCACAAAATGAATCCAAGTATTACATTTTTTGGAAAGGGTTGATCAAGTCTGTTCAAGACAGAGGGGTCAGATTTAGTGCAAAAAAATAGCAAATCCCATATATGTATGCATATATCCCTAGTTTAAGGTAGTGTCAGAGAATATTATTTCAGGTGGGGAATAGGGGAGGGTTAAAAGATCCTAGGATCAATCTCTTTATCAGCCATAAACTTAATAACTGAATAAAGAGTCTCCTAGATTATCCACATAAAGTGAGATATTTTAGTTAAATATTTATCTCTTGCCTTTTAGTTTTCTAAGCATGCCAGGTGCAAGCAGGACTTTCTGAATCTTGATATATTCATTATTTTAATGACGATCTGCTCTGCTCTGAGTACATTTGAAATTTTTAACTTAAGTTTGGATATTACAGATACATGCATGCATGCATACATACATACATACATACATACATACATACATACATACATACATACATACATGCTGTTTCTACCCTGTTTCAGTCAGCCAAATAACTGCAAATCAATTTGAACTGTGATATTGAAGCCCTCCAAGAATACATCCAGGTCATTCCTGGGTCTGCTGAAAATTGATGGTCCAGCAGATCTAGGAGACACCAATATAATGATCTTTCCCTCTTGTTCTCTCCTTTCTCTCTTTTTTGGCTATTTGCCAAATATACAGTCAATCTATTCCTCCTGAGTGTTAAGGGAAGATGGGAGAACATCCCCAATCTATTGCCCCAAACAGTCATTCGTGCATTTTTGATTGTGGTGTATTTTATTAAATAAATAACTAAATACTATGAACTGTTGCAACTATTGCTCTTTTCACAAGAATAGGGATATTTTAATCAATGATAGCTAGCTTATCATTGCCAGGAAGCAATAAACTAGAAATTGCAAGATAAAGCCAACATTTTTTCAAATTTGTTTGTAAATAAGCATGTAAGAAAACCTGTAATTGGATCAGAACCATGGATTTTGTCCTTTGCTGTTCATTTTCCATGCTGCCTTGCCGAGTGCTTTGGGAAAGTCTACAGTCATAGCAAAGTGGATAATAATTAGGTGCTTCTTGACTGGCATCAAAGTGATGTCAACACCAAGCATTTTTATCCAGTTGTCATTGCTGATATTTTCTGCCCTTGATGGATTTCTAGTGAATGAATATGCCACCTTGTATTAAAGGATGAGACTCCCAGGACCAACCACTCAATTTTCTTGACAATAAGGAAGTAATTTTTTCCATTGCTTTCTTCTGGGATGATTTTCTACTTCCCCATGTAACTAGCTATCTCCATTTTTCTGCCAGAGTGATTCCAAAGCATGTGATTTACTTCCATAGCATTCACATTTTCTGGGTTAGACTTTCGCTGCTTTTCTTAAAATTCTCCCCTTTCAACAAAGGCTAACATATCAATGGGGTTCTCCCTCACCATCCTCCCCCCTCTGTCCCTTTTGTACCTCTCAAAGTTGAGGTAGGATCCCTAGTTCTCTAGTTGTCAAGATCTCAGCAGGAAAAAACACCATGCCTTCTTTCTCTACAGTGAAACTGATTTATTTACAAGTCTTAAAGTATGTATTAATATGGAATGGAACATGTTACATAATAGTCCAAATGAACATGAAATGTTCACTCTGACACTCTCATTTCCCCCCCTCCACTATATACATATGTGGACCTCACCCCATTCCTAAGAGGTCCTTAAAAGGGCATGCATAAGCGCACCAGCATGCCTACCATCCCCGTCTTACTGTTCCCATTTATCTGTATTTATTCCCTTTGTTTTTGTTTATGTTCATACTTATACTAGTTATCGTGTACATGTTTGACAAGCAAATAAATAAATGAAACAAATAAACACACACAAAGACAGGTTACTTTCCAATGAGTAACTCCATTTTCTTAAAAAAAGAAAAATCATGTGCATTTGGGCCATCCTTGTTTCTTAATCTTCCTTCTCTCTTCTCTAGAGACTTGCCAACCATGGAGAATTATTAATACTTCCTACGTGTATTCTATTACTTAAAAAAAAACAGTACAATTGTAGAGCTGTTATGCCTTCAGGATGTCACAAGGCTCTTAATCTGAATCCTTGAGGATCTTCTTGTAGCAGTATGTTTCAGTTTATCCTTACTTTAGCAGGGTAGGTCCTCATTTCTCCCCTACCCCACAGCTCATTTTTAGGGCTGCATGTTTGTGTGTGTTGGCAAGATTGAAGAGGGTGCCGTTTCTGGGTGGGTGGGAGTTGTGGAAGTCTTCTTGGAGGGGGTGCAGGCAAATCTGCCCATCACTGTCTCACACCGCCTGTGGTTCGCTGTGGGAATTGGGCTCCTACCGCCATGAATATCAAAGGGCAATGGGAGGGGAAGGAGGTAGACCATTGTACAGGGAGGGGGAAGTGGGAGCTTTGGGAACCTCTGCTTGCTTCTCATTAACATTCAGACTAGATTAGATCAGAAGAGCCAATTAGTGTTGATGAAAGGCTGGGTTGTGGGGGGGGGGCAGGCGAAAGAGGATGCAAGGAGGGGAGGGAAATTCCTGCCACATCTTGCTTTCCAGCCAACCAATTCCAATTGGATACAGTCTAGGCTCCTTCATTGCATCCAAGGGTCTTCTTGAAAATCCCACCTTGGAAGTTTTACCACACCTGGTGACCCAATGTTAGAAGGCTTGGTCTGTGGTAGCAAAAAATCAGAAAAAGTGTTAAAAGGCCCCAAAGAGTCCCTGTAGCAGAGGTACACACACCATGTACTAAGAGAAGGAAACTTGCCAATTGCTGCCACAGGCATAAAGCTTTGGGATCTGAACAATGTGACTAGATCACCTGTCATGTGTCTGAGACAGCTATTCTACATGCCCTTGCTCATCATTACCGTACAGGATGGATGAGTCCATACCAACTAAGAAGAGAGTTATGCAGGATTATGTTTCCAGGATTTGGGTGGACTATTTTTTTGTCTTTCCCCTAACTTGGAGAAATAATCCTTTAAAATGGGAGGGAGGCAGAATATGCTGTTCCTTGATATATTAACAGTTTCCAACTCATTTGTTCCAACTGAGGAGGCAGAACACAAATGTTTTAAAAATATTATTGTTATTATTATTTATTGTTATTGTTGTTGTTATTATCATTGATCACACAATCAGCCAGAGGTTCAGACTGGGTTTGGCATTTTTGTCTACCAAGGACCTGGCATAGGCAGATGTGGATGTTTGAGGGTGTTACAGATATTATGATCTCTTTTATTCATTAAACATGAAAGGCAGTCAACTGAACATTTAAAAATGTATCACACATATCATTGACTGGTGTTGATAGTTGACACAGGTTGCTGCCAGCACCCTAGTTTATTATTATTGCTGTTGCTGCTGCTGCTGTTGGATTTTGATCCTATCTTTTTATACATTCACTTATAATTCAAGGCAATGAACATCTTAATACTCATTCCTCCTCCTCCTTTCCCCACAACAGCAATCTTGTGAAGAGGGTTGGGCTGAGAGAGAGGGACTGATTTAGACTCACCAAGCTAGATTTCATGGCTTTCATGCCCAAGGGAGGCCAAGAACTCACCATTTACATTTCCTGGTTTCTAAGCCAGGACCTTCACTACCACACCAAGCTGGCATACCTTTCCCAGCATAAAGCTTTGGGTATGGTGCAAATTACTTTATCAAAATATGGAAAAAATATGCCATTCTCTGTAAAAGCGTAGCACTTTGTGGCTCAATCTTTGTAACCCAGGGTTTGTGGGGCCTCCATCACTGGAGGTTTCTAAGAAGGTATTGGAGAACCATCTGTCTGAAGTGGTATAGCCTAAGTCTCCTGCTTGAGTAGGGGATTGGACTAGAAGATCTCCAAGATCCTTTCCAACTCTTATTCTTTTCAGGGATCCTGCATGATACTTCAGTTTAATATAATTCTTGGATTACTAGATTAAGAAACTCCCTGGGTAGTGGGTACAGTTGTGCATTTAAGCTGCAAAACTCCAACATGCAGCTAGATGATGGGACTATAGATGATTTTGAGAGATTTTGAAAGGGATACATTTAAATTTTTGCTATCATATAGTGACTTTCAGAGATATGCAGCCCTGATATGGCAACAATAGGGGTGGTCCTATTATTATGTCCACGATTATCATGAGGATAAAGTTGGAGAGGAATATCATGTGTTCCACCTCAGGTCATAGAAAGAAATGAGAATGTGTCAGAAAGTGTATTTATGGGAAGCTATTTTCTCTGTGGAATAGCAGGTGATCTGACCATTATTATGAGAACTTTGTCAAGATATCTTGCCTTTTCAACACTTTCAACAGGAAAAGGAAAACATAAATCTGACACAATTTTGCATTACAAAGTGGACAATTAGAACAGCTTCCTTACAATCATTTGCTTTTAATTACCTGGAGTTGATTGTGTTCTTTGATGACATGTCATTTAAGGAGAGGAGAGATCTTGGGGGAAGTAGATGGATATGAGCGAAACTTGCATATTATTTTTCTTTGCGTCATTTCTTGGTGTAAATTGTCCCAAAATAGAGCTCTCAAAATCATCTATAGTCCCATCAAGCAGAACTTCATTTTGGTAATTTGATGCAATTACAGGATGTCTTTGAACAACAAAAAAGATTTAGATTTAGAGAATCCCTTTCTTCCTAGGTACGGAAAGTCAAGAACATTAAGTCAACTAAAGAATCCTGTAGGATTTTAAAAAGGAAATGATTGGTAATAGCAACTCTATGTTACTCAAACTATTTACTATGAGGAATGCCCGACACTCAAGCGAAATTGAAATGCTTGCTATCAAAGATGATTGTATATACACTTCCAATGTTTAAAACTGATTTGGATGCTTTTTTTGTAGTATGCTATGAGATTTAGTAAGGAAGTAAAGACCCAAAAGTTTCAGTGCCTTAGAATGCAGCTGAATTTGCCAGTTTGCAAAAGCATGGGAAAGGCAGGCTAAATCACACAATTCATTTGCAAGCAGAAGACCCAGAAAAAGCATTTTAATGATACCGCCAATGGGTTCATTAACAACATAAATTAGAAGAAATAATTCAGCTCTGAAGAATTTTACAAATATAAAAAAATGAACTGCCATTTGAAAGGAAAATTAACAATCAATTTCAACCTACAATAATCTTTTGTTTCTTCATAGGTCAAAATAACGCTAACAGTTCTACTATGATTAAAACTAAGATGGATATTGTTTCTCCTATGTAGATATTTTTTTTAACATCTGCAAGAGTGGGGAGCATAGGAGCACAATCTGACAATGTTCTGAGTAATACTAGCAAAACTTTCAAGTTTTTGCAATTATTTTGACAGGTTATCATCCAGGAAACCTGAGAATGAGAAGGGAAAAAAAAATCCAGCACAGGCAAGATCCATCTTTTCTTTGATAGAATTGCTACTTGGTAATTTACAAAAAAAAAAAAAAAAAACACCACACATTTTGTTTTGCATTTTTAATTAAAAGCTCAAGCTTTTTATTTCAACTAGAGGGAAATCTTTTGTTAAGGCTCAGTGTGCTTTACAAATTGACTCTATGCAATCGGAAGTAATCACCCAGGACTTCAGCCCCACTTTTTCCTACCTATGAAGAGATTGCAATAGCAATAGCCCATAAATTTAACTCCTGAGGTTAGTTTTTTTGTTTTGTTTTGAATGCTTTTTTTTTTTTAAGTGGAGCTGTTTTGAATATGTGCATTTTATGATGAACTTTCAGTCTAGGTGTTATCTTCTATGGGTGCATAATAGAAAAGTGGATACATTTCCTGAGGGCATGGATGTTCTGAGGGCTGTTTGGTCCTGATCTCCCAATCCCCAGGACTGAATGGTAACTCTTGTGAGCAACAAGGCAGCCTAGAATGGTTGGGAAGGCCCTGTCTCAACTTCCCTGCTTTGTAATGGATATTGCTCTTGCCCACTTCATCTTGGGACATTGGGCAATTAAGTTTAATTCATGAAATGCGGGTAAATCTCAATAAACCGAGGGCATTTTAGTTAGACTCCAATTTCAGGGAGCTTTTTAAGGCTTATTTCCAAACCCATAGATCAAAATCTTACCTGGAAATGTGTCTCATTAAACTCAAATGTGGCATGTCTCTGAATGTACAAGGGATTGGATTCTTAAGGTTAAGTGTTTGCAAGGATAAGCTGCAATTTATCTGGACTAAGCTGTCCTCCCTTTCTCCAGCTGATGTAACCATTTACAGTTTTCTAACATTGTTTTCCAGGTTGAAGTCAGAGTTCTGATCAATCTTCATATTTGCATAATATTTTTTGAGTTTTTGAGTTGGCCTTAATGAGCCTGTTCTTCTACCGGGTAAGTTTCCTTATGGATCCACAGTTAGGAGATAATGTGAGGACTGTCTTAAATACTACTGAATATTTACAATATCATAATGAGAAACAGGCTGTCTTAATTTTTCAGAGAAGGCCTTTGACAAAGTGAATTGGAGCTCTGTGTTTAAGGTGCTGGAAGAAATGGACTTTGGAGTAAATTTTATTCAAAACAAATAAAATTTTCATTCTGTGATCTACACGTCACAGAATGCGGAAATTGTCATAAATGGTGATTTAACTAATTCATGTAAAATTCAAAAGAGTACAAGACAAGAATGCCCTTTGTTCCCTCTGCTGTTTATTTTGGTTTTGGAAGTCTTGAATAGAGATGTCAGACAGAATGGCAAAATCAGGGGCATAAATAGTATTTATTTGTCACGCAGCTCATTTTGAAGCAACTCTGAGTGGCTCATAGCATTAGGCATATATTTAACTTATTTTTCAGCTGTAACCTCCCCAAATAGTAATAAAAACCACATACTTTTAAAATGATCTTGTATTTTAGTCAATGTCAGTTGTTTTGCAACAACAATATAAAGGCATTATTACAACAAGTAGGCAGTATAAAATAGTAGTAATCTTATACCTGGGTCTTAGAAATTTAAGAGTAGTGCAATTCCTGGAGAAAAGAATGATCTGTTTGAACAGAACAATGTTTGGTTTCCCCACTTTGGCAATAATATAAGATGGTACAATATACTTTTTGTTGACAGTTTCTATTTTGTGAGGTCGATTATAAAGATGGGTTGGATCCAAACTTAATCTTACTAAGAAGAACTTCATAAGAGTCAGTGATTATTTTAGTGGGTCTACTCTACTCTTAAATGTTATCAAATTTGAATAAATAACAACAGGAGGTTCCTGTACATGAGGTGGGAAAATAAATAATAAATGCATACTTAGTAGGTTTAGATTATTACCACAGTCAGATTTCTGAAATATCTACATCTGTTTGTTTTCAACACCAGAATAATTGAAGATCATCATTATTGCATGTTTCTTCCTCATGTCTCTTTCAGAAGAAATGTATGTGGGCAGCAGGAGTTCAGGTTATTATCCTTCATCCCACTCATATTTTATTTATTTATTATACCCATTTTGAGGAAAATGGACTCCATAGTGACTCTGAGCCATCTCCTAGACGACATGCTTCCCAAGTCCTATAAAATGACACTGCATAATTGCCAAGCTCTTGAGTGTGCCATTCTTGTTGACCTGACCGGATAGGTGAAAACATCGAAACAGATGGTCCTCCAAATATAACCAGGCCCTTTGCAAAACAGGGCTTTATAAGTAATAACCAGCACCTTGAAATGTACTCAGAAGCCAAATGGCAACCAGGCAACATGTGCACATAATGCAACATGCCCATCACTGTCAGCATCACTGCCTTCTGGACCAGATGAGTGGTCTTCAAGGGCAGCCCTACGTCAGGTGCTTTGCAGTAATTCAAATGTGAGAGTACCAAGGTATCATGGCTCTTAACTAGTGAGGTATTCTGGAGAAAGAGCGAATCTCTGGTCCAAAGTCATCTAGACAACTTCACAGATGAGCAAAGATCTCTCTAGTCCAACTATGTAATCACTGCATCGCACTGCCTCTTAACAGTTGTCCATTCTGTTAATTCTGGAACCAAAAGCCTGATTGACCATCATTGACCATCCTATAATCACTGGTAGTATCTATTTCGGATTAACAAATGTAGAATTAATGACAACTAGGACTGTTTTTTTAATGCAGATCATCATGAATACCTGTTCCTTTATTTAATTTTTTACACATCAAATTTTCACTCATAGAGTAATTCTAGGCAGTGCAACAGTTAAAAACATAAAAACCATATAAATATTGTATCCCAATAGAAGGCAGTTAATACAAGAATAGAATAAAGTATAAAGGTGGGTGGCCCTTTAAGTCCCTAACAAATTTCAAGGTTGCGTGCTCTATGCGCCTCCCAAGCAAGTTGGTAGAGTCAGGTCTTCAGATATCAAAGTTTCTGAGATGCCAAGGGTTGGATTACAGCTCTCATCATCCATATCTGGTTGACTGATGGGAATTGTAGTTCAACATTCTGGTGAGCACTTAGCTGAGGAAGATGAACATAAACTCTATGTTCATTAAAACAAAGTATAAAGATTCACATACTGGGTTAAAAATAAAAAAGTAATTTAGGAATAAAAAAACATGCTAAATGTGTAAGACACTGCATCAAATAACATTTTCCAATATTTGACATCAGGTGTTGATAGACTGTGGCTTCTGCAAAGTGTTCCTTAGTTTATCCAATGCTCTGTGGAGGGCAGCTTTCATGTCTTTATTCCTTAGGCTATATATGAAGGGGTTGAGCATGGGAGTCACCACAGTGTACATCACAGTGGCTACTTTGTCCTTGTCCCCAGAAAAGGAAGAGAGGGGCCGGAAATAGACCCCAATTGCAGAACCATAGAAGAGGGTCACAACCATCAAGTGAGAAGCACAGGTTTGGAAGGCCTTGCTCCGACCTTGGCCGGAAGGAACCCGAAGCACAACTTGGATAATGCGAATGTAGGAGACAAGAATGAGAATTAAGTTGCCGATAATAATTATTCCTCCTTCAAAGA
The DNA here is from genome assembly GCA_023653725.1 of Bungarus multicinctus. NCBI lineage: Eukaryota > Metazoa > Chordata > Lepidosauria > Squamata > Elapidae > Bungarus > Bungarus multicinctus. The sequence goes on along the minus strand of CM042834.1, from coordinate 155,990,115 downwards.
AACTCAACATTTCACTGAGGCTCTTATCAGAGCAGGCCATCACCACTAAAGGCTGGAAGTCACAAAAGAAGTGAGGTATCTTCCGATGATCACAAAAGGAAAGCCTGGACATCAATACAGTATGCAAGAGGGCATGAAGGTGGGCCAGTAACCATGCCACAAATACCATGACATGACACTGCAGTGGTTTCATCAGCACAGGGTAGCGTAATGGCAGGCAGATGGCCATAAAGCGATCCAGTGCCATGGCGCCCAGCAGGAAGTTCTCAGTGAGAGCAAAGGCCAGAAAGAGATACATCTGGATCATGCAGTTAGTGAAAGCAATGTTCTTGTAGCCCGTGTGGAGATTGTGCAGCATCTTGGGAATAGTAGTTGAGGTGAAGCAGACATCCACAAAGGAGAGGTGACTGAGGAAGAAATACATAGGTGCTTGGAGGAGTCGGGCATCCAAACGGATCAAAAAGACGATGAGGAGGTTCCCAGTCATGTTCAGCAGGTACAGAATGAGGAAGATAACAAAAAGGAAGTACTCCTGTTCTGGCCGAGAGGACAAGCCAAGGAGGAGAAAGTCAGGGTGGCTGGTGGTGTAATTTTCACTATCCATGGATCTGAGCTTGGACAGAGAAAATCAATTGAAAGCCAGGAGAAGGAAGACTGCCAGTGCAGTAACCCTCTCCAGGTCTCCTTTTGCCATTTTGCTGGTGAACTTTCTGTTCTTTTTTACATCCCAACCAAGATATATCTAATGTATGGCTCCATAGCAACCACAGGCAAACAGACATGGGCTGCAAAAATCCAGAAAGCCATCTGATGACAAAAGGAGGTACAGAAAACTGTAACTCTTTGCTATCATTTAGTGATTATCCAGTTTTGTAGCCCGGATTTTGTTAACCCTAAAGAAAATACTGTGAATATGTAACACCTCAGAGTTGTTATGTACAACATACTGGATGGGATGGGATGGAATGGAATGGAATAGAACAGAACAGAACATTTATTGATTTAGTGGTTTGATTATATCAGAATTATAAAACTAATATATATATATACAAGTAGATACAAAGAAAACAATATAACATGTTTATAGTAAATAATCACTCTTACAATTAAACCCATTCTGATCTAAATATTTTGTTTTCTTTGAAATAGCATTTGAAATAAAGAGTGCGATCCTACTAATGGTATGCAGGTTCATTCCAGGGAATAAGTAAGTCAGTTCTTCCTGAATTGCAAATTAATTCAGATACTAGCTGTCCTACATAGCTATCCTTCAGAATTCACTTTGATATAATAATCTCTTCCTACTTTATGATTTATGTGATCCTGACATTTCTATTTTTTTTTCTCAATCCATAACTGTATCAATGAATAATAGTGTACAAAAGACAAAAGTAATGTTAAAAATCTATGCAGGTATTATAAAATCAAATGTTAACATTAATACATCTAGCCATTTACCCAATCACTTTTACAGCTCTTTTCATTTAGCTAGTTATCTGTATATTTTATAGAATTCCACCTATCGATTGATATCCAAATACTGCAAGTGGTTATTCTAAATTTTTCTGATTCTAATTACTCATGCCTAACTATCACACCATTGGAAAGGGGCAACTAAGGCTTCGGTTCTATATATCAGCATTCTACATGCCTTCTAGATGTTTAATCTGGAATTGTTATAAGTTCCAGACAGCAGTACCAATGTTCAATAGTTATGGAGTTGCATTTGACAATCTCTGTGAGAAATAATTTCTGTTCAAGGTCAGTGGGGCTTAGAATACATTTCTACTGAATTTCACTATAATCCTGCACTCTCCTGCATGCACCAAATTGCTCTATTTTATGATCAAGAGCTGCTTTATGGGGGAAGAGCTGAATTCTTAGTTTTTTTTTATTTTCAAAGATGTTAGGAAGGAACAAAGGATAGGGATAGTCTTAACTTTTTCAACTTCGCATAGAGAAAAGTACCAGGGAGTGGATAAAAAAGTTTGAAGAGGAAAATGTGAAATGTGACTGAAATGTGTTAAACAATCAATTTCTTTTGATACAGTTCTGCTCTGATCAGAGTTGCAGTTTTCTTTAAGGAAAAAGGAGAAAAGGGGCATTTTTGTGAGTTCAACACAATTTGAATCTTCAACAAGTTTATCATCTTCTAATCTTTGATGGATCCTTGTTTTTTTGTGGATGAAGCTTATGTGATAATAGGCTGAAGCTTAGGAGATAATAGATTTTCAATCATTACACACTTTTGACCCATTTTGATGTCCAAGATTAAAAGAGCTCCTTTGGATCTTACAAGTTTGTTTTTTTTTAAAACCCACACAATTAGACAAAATTATTGCATCTGTGCAATTTAATGGCAGTCATTATGAAAGAAATTTCAGGTTTAAAAAAAAACTCAAACGAATACTTGGTTCTGAATATTAGATGGGAGGGATAAAAAAACAGTTATTAGGTCGTAAAGACTTGGAGGTTTTTGACCAACTGAAGTGCACAGTACATCAAATAGAGAGGGAATTTGATGAGATCATAAGTATATTGATGAAACAGATTGGTCTGATAACAAAGTTCATGTAAGTTGGAAAGGTGAGGAAAGAAATGGCTGCAGGACAATGGGGGGAAACCTCAAATTATTTAATCAAAGAATAACCTGGTTAAAATTCTCATATTGATTTAGCTTGTTGACTGTCAGCTGCTTTTACACTATTGTAAGGCTGAGATTTTATTACTTTCAATTGGATTTTATTCGTAATCACTTCTGAAGTTGTGGCTGACAGGCAGTGAAGGAAAGAAGGAACTGAATATCCTCTCTCCAATATAAGCATATTTAAAATACAATTACAGAAATATGTTTATATATTTACAAATAAGCATTTTTAAAAAATCACTCATCCTCAGGACAATGAAGGTTAATGATGCAAAAAAAAAGGGACAGGAAAATTTATAAGACCCCTCTTCCACTTATTTCAGAAACAAAATGAAAAGATCTCACACTTTCTAATTTCCTGTTTCATTTCCTTGCTTACCAAATCCTTGAGTTCTTGTGATTCTACAGGAAGGAGAATCTGTTGCTGCTACTGCTGTTACTTCCAGTTTTGTACCAAAGTCACGCAATGTGTGGAAGTCACCATAGAAAACAGTGGGTGTAAGAAGAATGATTATATGTAGGAGCTTATTATACAGGTGAAATTAAGGCAGAAGACAGAGGCATAGAACCCAATAGGCACTTTAGAAGGTATAGCATCTGGGGACCTGTTAACAAAATAAGTTACCCTGATGAAATCTTGCTTCTCTAGATCCTACACATAATTCTCATTGGACTTTTGAATGGACTTGACTGTCTATTTAATTATTTTCTTTACATAAAACTTTTCAAAAGATGAATGACTTTGTTAGCATTAGTATGAGGGCTCAGTCCCCAAACCCATTGAAGATCACAAAATAGTATGCCATCTTTTCTTGTGAGGTTGAATTTGTTAATAAAAAGGCTTTCCTTCCTGACATTTTTGACCTGGATATTTTTTATGGCCAACAGTCAACACTTTTTTGGCTTCCTTATACTGCAACTTTCATATCTAATGAGAGAAGCCAGGAAGTTACACTGCTATGATGGAATTGCTTGTTCCCATTTATATACCCCAATTTATATTCCATAATTTCTTTCCAGGAAAAGGACAATTCTGGAGACCATCCCTTACTGCAAATAATTCATTCATGTCATCCCAATAATTCCCATGAAGAGGAAGAATTAAGACGTACATAATTTACAGAAGTTTTGGAACAATGAGAAAAATCAATCCACCCCTCCACCCCAATAGAAATTATAGGGAAAATTGCAATTCATACAAACACTAACTTTTTAATATCTTTTATCAACATGATTATTACTTAAAAAAATAACTTATTTTCTTTAAAAGTGTGACACAGTTTTATAAGTAACAAAAAGCATAAAGATATGTTGTTATATATTTATCTACGGTATTTTGTGATTTATTTTTACTTCGTTATCTTTCTCATCTTTTTTGTGTGACTTATTTCTTTTCCTTTTCCTAACAATGCTTAATAAAAAGAAAGAAAAAAGAGTGGAATGGGGTGGCAGGTTGTTCAATTATTCATTTTTCCTGTTTAAGAGAAGCTGGCAGGCAAATTATGTATATTGAAAAAAAAATCAACATTGGAATAAAATAAAAGTTATGCATTCTAGATTTGGTCTTCTATTGTATTAAATAGAAAGCATAATTTTAAAGGAAATTCTGAGAAAAGGGGAGAAACACCCCCATAATACATGCTTGCTGCATGAGAAATTGTCTAATCGGTGTCATTTTCTGATGCTGCAACGGTACCACGACAGCAATTTGGACAACTTATGATTTTTACTTTTTTATCAGGTTATAATTTTCATGGATTTCTAAAAACTGAAAGATTGCTTGCCTCCCTATCCACATTTATTTCTTTGTTTGCTATGTGAATATTTCCAAACATATAAAACATTTATTTATTATTCAAAGTGAAAATATTAAGTATTATTTCATAACTTTTTCTTCCCTAGTTCTTCCAATTTTTGAAAGATAAAAATATCTATAGGTAGAGGAAGGAACCCATTTTTCTCTTTAAAAATCCAGGTTTACTCCCCCAAGGCTTTCATATCTCCAGGCAAGATCTTAGCACAATAGAGATGGGGGCTAACAGGAAGTTGCTACCAGGCATGTCTAATTACTAAACATAGCTGCTAATTAGTTAAAGGTTTGGGTAAGGTAGAAAGATCCAGAGATGCCTTCCAATCCAAAATAAGGGTGGGGAGAAAATAAGGTTTAGGTGTCTTCTATAATACGTTTAATATGGTTGATTTTGGATCTCATCTCCAGTACGCTGAACTCTTAAAAACATCCCCCAAAAGAGTTTGCTTGCAGAATGAGATCGATGAGAAATCTGTTAAGGGAACATTGTTGGATAATAATCCACAGAGTTGAGGTTGGCTCAAAATGGGCTTGCCACAGGAGACTTATTTTCAAACATTCACAAAGTGCCACTTCCTCGCTCTTATCTGTGGCTGCCTTTTCCTTCACAATCTCTTCAGGGAATGGGTATGGGTCATTCCTTATTTGGAGATGAAAAGAGACAATTTCTACAATTTCAGGGTCAGGTCTATTCAGAGTCTCCAGGCCTTAGTTTGGGGCCTGTCTTCCTATCTGTCTTCTCTAGTTTTTCTTCTTTGGCATTATCTTCCTGCCTGACAAAGTTTCTTGCCATTCAGAAGTAAATGAAGTCAAATAGAGGAGGGAATGCCTGATGCTTTTAGGAAGGAAAGGAATTCAGTTGTGGTGGGACTGGGAAGGAAGAAGACAATTAGTCTAGGGAAGGAGATGTGATTGTTAATAGAATTTACCAACCCAGAGCCAGCAGGGCAAATCTTTCATCAATATTAGGCTATTCATATTATTTATTCCTTTAAAACATTTCTAAACTGGCCTTCATTAAGGGTCAAATATAATAATAAAAAAAAATCAAATGATTAAAAGGCAGAAAATGCATAAAATAATGTTCTTCTCAAACATCTAAAGATAAAATAACCTTAAAGTCCCTGAGTAAATTTGCTAACTAGAGGGATGTGAATAAGCACCTACAGACACACAAACCTGGGTAGATGATATCACAAAGAGCCACAAGTGGCTGAACAACTTAAGAAAAGCCCAGAGGAAAAACTCCAACCATACAGAGGTTGTCCTTCTGGTTTCACAGAGGTTGTCCTTCTGGTTGTCCTTAAACATCAACTTAAACAAGTTGATGTTTAAGTATTATGTTCTCTGCTTTTGGACAAAGTTTATTCTCTACTGTATTTTCCCATTATGCTACTGTACCTATCCTCTCCCTCAGACATTTTATACAAGAAAAGTGATCAGGAATTTGAGGGGGGGGGGGGAGAGAAAGAAAGAAGTTGGGAATGAGAGCAAGGAAGGGAAAATTAAAAGAAAAAGAAAACTCAGGGAAACCAAGAAACATTGTCTGGCTCTAAATAAGTTTGGGGATGCTTGTGTTTTACAAAATTATTCTGGGCATTAAATTGCTTTCCCACCATAATTGGCACTGAGACCTTTATACAAAAAAATGTATAATTTATGGCCTCATATAATATTGTAATAACTAGGCCTTGGGTTTTGCACTGATAAAAAGATTAGTCTAACATACCCCAAAGGCTCAGGAGATTAATTTTTATATGCTAAAGACTGATAAAAAACTACATCGCAAATGCCTGCTCCAATAGTTAAGAATTAATGCACTTTTTGTAATGCTGTCTGGAATAGAATCCAAGACATGAATTGAAGATTTTATGCTTTGCTTATCTAACAGCCAGCCAACACTAGTAGCCTGTTGAGCCCAGAGGCGTTATCTCTTGTTGAGTTCACATGCTAAGTCAGAATTGATTTATTTTTAGCTTAAGGTGTCCAGTGAAGCAGTCATTATGAATTACAAAATCACTGTTTACACCTTCCTGTGTTATATTAATCAAATTAATTGTAGCTTATTTTAATCTGTGGTTAAATAATGGTTTAGTGCAATGCATGAACCTGGACTCATTTTGGACATAACTTTAAAATGTTATCTCCTCAACAATTTGTTTTGGGGGACATCATCTAGTTGCACTTAACCATGGTACAAAAATGCTCTATTAACACATTTTGTCTGCTGTGTTCTGGATGCTACCTTCCTTTGTCCCCAACTTATATCTGACACCTCAATCATTGCATTTTTGGCATTAAAATGGTGGGTTTCCCCTTAAACCAACAGCAGCCCATGTCAGTTTCAAGGTGTGCAAAATCAGTAATGCTTCCAGTCAGTAGGGCAGTCAGGTGACTCTAGGAAATTGAGACCAACTAGGCCTTATTGTAGCGTTTCTACTGGTTGCTTCAGACTGCAGTGGACATAGCCCTTTGCTTCACTCCTTGGGCATTCTTGCTCTAGGGTGCTACAGAGGCATGTGACAGGATCTTTTTCTTGGATAATAAAGACCAAGTTAATACTGGTCAAGATTAACTAAGGCTCTCCAAATCAGACAACTGGAGTATAACACAGAACCCAGCAGCTGCACGAAGTCTTGAAAGAAGAAATAGAAGTTTGTCTGGAGATTTGTTGAGTAACTTACTGGAAAGGCCAAAGTTGGCTATACTCAGGGGTGGGATTCTAAGGTTCGTACCTATTCGCTAGAACTGGTTGTTAACATTCTAAGCAGTTTGAAGAACTGGTTGTTAGAAGAAATGACTGGCCTAATCCTGTTAGGAAGGCAGGAAGGAAACATTCTGGTGTTGCTTACAGAAACTGCCTCTCCGTTAACCCTTATTACATTCTTGGCAGGACTAGTCTCTTCCTGTCTCTGGAACTTCTCTGGAGTTTTTTTCCCCTCCTTTGCTGGTACTTTGCTTGGGTGGAGTGACCATTCCAAGTTACAATGACACTGAAAAAAGTGACTTATGACCATTTTTCATACTTACAATTGTTGCAGCATCCCCACAGTCATGAGAGGCCAGGTGAGGAGATGCCTACCCTCGATGTGAATAGTACTGAGTTGGCCATGTCCAGTCAATAACATGACACCAAGCCACGCCCACCAACTAAGCCACGCCCACAGAACCGGTTGTTAAAAAATTTGAATCCCACCCCTGGCTATACTGTTATAGCTAGATGCAACTGGTGGGTGGTAAGAGCTTTTCATCATGCTAGGGTGAATGCTTATAATCATGAAAAAGCCCCGGGTGGCCAGATTCACATATAATATTATGCCATAGACCATGCTGAAAACCCACAATGACTGATTTTATATATCCTGCTAACAAAAGTAGATCAAAAGCATAGAGTGCCTCGGGTGTGATTTCAATATGAATCAATGCATCTATTGCAGGGCTATCAAACTCCCAGCCCATGGGCTGGATGAGTCACATGCTGGCCACATCCAGAGCTGGTTTAGCAAAGGGAAAAAAAGTCACATGATGCCACTGTGACACCGCGAGTTTGACACCCCTGATCTATTGGCTATTGAAATAGTAGGAAATATAGAAATTTCTCATGATTGAAAAGAAACAGGACTCGTTTCATTTTGTTTCTTTTCTAGTTTTTTTTCTCTGTGTTTGCAAGCACAAAATTATTAGCGTCATCTACTGCCTCAGTACATATCAAAACACCATGATCTCAAAGGTGGAAGCTTAGTCCTTCACATTCAGGAGCTCAGTAGGTATAAAAATATTTGTGGTAAACCTGATTGACTTTTTGCCATTGGCTTTCATCAGCTGTCCTTGAGTTGGCCTAGACTGCAACTATTGCCTTTGTTTCAAGTCACTGCTGGTCTCCTGACTTCCTTTTAAGGTTACAGTCTAACCAATTTTGCAAATCTATGGCTGTCCTTGCACAGTATCAGAATAAAAGAGAAAATACAATTTCACATCAGCCCATCTTATGTATCAGCCCATCCATCATATTTCACTTACGATTGAGGAATGAGACAAAGAAAAATCATAGGACATGTTGGACAAAGTTAAATTACCAGGCCATGTTTGTGCCATGGTTGGGAAGAGGGAGAAGACCTTAGTTTGACTTCCATTTTGGGGGATTTGGTTCTGGGGAAGCCTCAAAAGTCTTTTATAATGCATCCTATTCTAGCAAGCCTTGGTCAGTGGGTGGGTGATATATAGGGGTGGGATTCTACCAGTTCACACCTATTCACTAGAACCGGTTGTTAACATTCTAAGCAGTTCAGAGAACCGGTTGTTAGAAGAAATTACTGGCCTAATCCTGTAAGGAAGGCAGGAAGGAAACATTCTGGTGTTGCTTACAGAAACTGCTTCTCTATTAATCATTATTACATTCATGGCAGGACTAGACTTCCTGTCTCAGGAACCTCTCTGGAGTTTTTTTCCCCTTCTTTGCTGGTACTTTGCTTGTGTGGAGTGACCATTCAAAGTTACAATGGCACTGAAAAAAGTGACTTATGACCCTTTTTCACACTTACGACTGTTGCAGCATCCCCACAGTCATGAGAGGCCATGCAAGGAGATGCGTGCTTTGATGTGAGTGATGTTGAGTTGGCCACGCCCAGCCAGTAACATGACCACCAAGCCATGTCCACCCAGTCATATGACCACCAAGCCACGCCCACCAACTAAGCCACACCCACAGAACCAGTTGTTAAAAAATTTGAATCCCACCCCTGGTGATACATTGTGTTTCACGGATTCCTGCTATTGATTAGAGATGGCATCTTGGTGATTTACAGACATTCTAATGATAGAGTTTGCATCAGAAAAGTCTGATCCTATTTTGCCAGTAATATCCCAAACCACATTTTGTTCTATTCTCCCTACATTGACTCATGTTTCAGCCTATCCAAGAAATAAAAAGAGAAACCATAGACTATTTTGAGAGAGTTTTCTGGGAAGATTTAAGATTAATCAGGGAGTATGTGAAAACTTATTCTTGGACACAATCATTTATTTTATTCTCCATTAATAAAACATTATAATTTATTATTATAGAGAAAAGGCCAAGTGCCAATATATCCTGAGACTAAAGTTCACAGAGCACCTGTGGAAAATTTAGTCTTGATTAATTGAGACTTCTAAGTGTAACATGAAATTTCCTGGTGCACTGCTAGGGTCAAGAATGGGAAGCAAATAGATAGAAATCTGATAGATTGCAGGATAGTTGAATTAGAACAACTAGATCATTGTGTAATGATCATAAATCAAATTGTAGTCTATAACTTGCATCATGTTGAGCCATAGTTTGATACCTTATAATTGGCTGATTACAAATATACTGAGTAGTAAATCACATCAGTAATGAGTGTGGGAATCCAGCAATTGTCTGCCATGACCTGTGTTGTATGTTATTCTTTAAACTTTAGCCTCCACAATCTTAACTCAAAATATAAAAATGATTTGTCTGGATTATCCATTATGCATATTTGTCTTCCCACATACAGTTTTTTCCAGTGTGTAGGGTTGGCCATGGCACAAGGCAGTTGCCTCTGACCTCTGGGATGTCACCATGTTATAATACCTCTTTATATTTGGTGGAAACTTGCAGTTCCAGTTAAAAGAAGAAGGAAGTAGATCCTTTCAGCCTGAAGCCTGCTTTTCCATAATAGATCTCTCTCTCTCTCTCCCTCCCTCCCCCTCTCTCCTCCCCCCCCCCTCTCTCTCTCTCTCTCTGTATGTGTGTGTGTGTATTATATATTTTCGTAGATTTTCACGGGTACAGGTATGCAGGTCTTGGTGTGTTCGGGTCTTTTTCCGTGTAATTGAGACTATCTTGGCAACGTTTCGACGAGATCTCACTCGCCATCTTCAGTTTTTGGCTTTGTGCACTTTGTGCATATATATATTGGCCAAGTATAATTAGACACACAAGGAATTTGTCTTGGTGTATATGAAAAGAAAGGAAAGACCGGTTGGATGTTGGGTTTCAGAAGAAACAAATGAGCAATACTGTGAAAATGCCACTTATGTTCAAAGAAAGGACTGGAAAAGTCTCAGGACCAAGGGAATGGGTAGGAAGTGCTCTTATGCCTCATTTTAGATTTTCAAGGCTGAGGAAAGGTATGTGTTTGTGTGGAGAACACACATTAACATTTTGCCCAGAGCTTCAATGTGCCTCAACCATTTTTTTCATTGACAAACCTGCTACTTTTAGGTAGAGCATTTTACCTTTACAGCCAGGGTGAGGGATTTGGTGCATGTGTGGTCTGTTCCAGAAGAAAAGAAGGACCTGGGAGATTTCCATAGGAATCTCAGCTTCATCTCTGACTTGGTCAGGAGTGCAAGTTCTCCCCCTACTGTCTTGTCTTGAAACGATTTGGCCTTACCATTTCAGAGCTTATTCTCTCCCCCAGCAAAAAACAAAAAACAAAAACCAGTCTGGAGTCCATCCACTAACAGATAAAGTCTCAGCACTGTCCTTTCAGAATAGCAGATGGCTATGCTCAGCCAATCTTGAGTGATGAAAAACTAAATTGAGTTGAACCTGGGGAGTACTTGCCATGAGAGGTGAGAGACCATCAAGGAAATTAGGGGTTGGTTTGGAAGGCTGGGGGAGTCAGTTTGGTGTGATGATTAAGGTATTAGGCTAGAAATAGGAGACAGAATTCCCTGGGTCTCCTTAGGCACAAAGCCAGTATTTTCTCTTAGCCCTGTGAAGGAGGCAATGGCAAAGCACTTAAACAAAATGCAGAGACTTGTTCAAGCATCGCCAGAAGTCAATACTTACTCAAAAATTTCTACACACATACTGTGGAAGGTTGGGGGGGGGGGGGGGAGAAAGCTACTTCTGTCCTATTGTCAAACCATTTGCCTGCAAATCTGAGACAGTTTAATATTTTCTATTCTTTGTTTTCAATAGTTACACCCTTCCTGGAATCTTTATCTACTGCCACCTTTCTGAGTGAGATAGGATCCCAGAAGACTTTGATAGCTCTTTGATAGCTTCTTTCAACCCAAGTGCCCTCTCTAAGCCCACCATTAATTTATCAGGAACTGTATTATTTATTTATTTATGGAACTGATTTGCTGCCCATTTACAAGAGAAATAAAAATGAAGTGTTGAAAGAAATATCCTTCTGGGTTCAGTTCCAAGTGGGAAAAAAAGACACTGGAAACATGGAGGCTGCTTGGAAGGTTTAATGGTTACAGGGCCACATGGCCTAGAGCTCCAGAGAAGAATGATCACATGCTTCAAGATGAGAAGAGAAGGGAAAAAGGGAAAAGGGGAAAAAGAAAAAAAGTGTTGAGGTGCTGAGAGTAACTAGGTTTTATACTCTCTGTTTGGATTTGAATTGGAGCTTGTATTCTAATTGGTTGTCAGACTCCCAGGGGCGGGGGTCTTAACTCTATAGGCTTGGTCTGGACCACATGGCTTTACCTGAATGCTGGCTAATGCAATCTTCCCAGACCATGTGGTGAGATGGGTAATCCTATCATTTCCTGAGGGCCATCCTTAATCCCATCACCCTGGAGTTCCTTCTTATGTAAAGTATTCTGGCCCAGGCCTTAATGGCCCACCCATTAACAAAGGTGGGGGTGAGTTTCTGCTTCTTGAGTGAGTTTCTGCTTCTTGAGTGACTATTCTTTTTAGGAGAAATATTCTGCCTTTTAAATATTTCCTAGGCTATTTCAATTTTTCTAGGAGAGGGGTGGATGCTAACTTCCTACAAAAGTTAAAATAAAAGACAGCTTTATGATAAATTATTAGAGTAATTAGCAATCTCAGTTGTAATTAAAGCTAATGGTAGTGATGGCTGTGGTGATTATAACTATTTTCCTTTCATTGATCCACACTCTCTCTTTTGACCACTAGGATTCTGGCAATCACCTTCTGGAGCTGTTTCTGGAGACCATCAAAATATGAAGTCTAAAACTAGGAGTTCTGCTCAGCTAAACTGTGAAATGAAGGGCCAAATAAAAAATGGCAATAATGTAGGTGTATCTCATCCCATGCAATGAGGTGCTGCTTTTGCAAGAACTTTCCATGCAGTCGGCCTCTTTCCCAGATATCTGTCACTTTACAATATACATATGACATTGTCCCAGATCTCTTCTAAAATTGCTATTGAGAGGAATAGAATACTTCTCATATGCTAAGGCTTTTTTAGAATTGTTTTGTTACTGTTTAGTTTCAGTCAGTCCCTTGGATTTCAGTCTCTCAAGACTAATTACGTTCATAGCTTTCTATTATTCCAAATATTTGTCAACTTCTTTCAGAAAGTTTTCTCATTAACTTCCTGATTGTTTTTCTGACATAATTGTCTGGCAAGAGAGTAGGGCACTTAGGAAATCTAATAACAAATGAGGTTGATTAAAGAGTAACTCCTTAAGGATCTAATTAATAGAGTCAACTATAGTCCCAGCACCAAGAGATGTTTTACTGTTTGCAGCAATTCTAGATAAAACAAAAATCACCTCTGAAGTTCCCCTGGTCCTGTAAAATGTGTTGATCCAGAAATTCTAAAAGAAAAGCAATTAAAACATTCTACACAAAAGTGTTCAGAAAAGGAAGTATCCAAATTCTATGTCGTTTTCTGAGGACACTGACCATGGTTTCAGCAAGATGGTTATTCCCTCATCTCCCAGAGCTCTAAACCCATTGGGGATCACTGTCATGTAGTCTCCTCATGAGGAGCAACTGCTGGAGCACTAGTGGGCTATTTCAAGTACTCTCCTTGTCCAGAACGGGATTATATAGAGCTGGTTAATATGCTGGCTCTTCATTCTGCTAACTTTAATTTTAACCTTAAACTGTCTATTGTGGACCTCACTCCATTCCTAAGAAGTCTGTAAGGGGGTGTGCATAAGCCTACCAGCATGCCTATCATCCCTGTTCTACTGTTCCCATTTATTCATACTCATTTATGATGTATATACTTACACCTGTTTATACTTATATGTTTATATGTTATGTTCATACTTATACTTGTTTTCTCATACATGCTTGGCAAAGTAAGTAAGTAAGTAAGTAACTAAGTAAGTAAGTAACTAACTAACTAAGTAACTAAGTAAGTAAGTGTTGGAGATGGAGCCATCTTCAGTTTGTCATTTCTTCCCCAGAAGTTCTGCTTAGCAAAATAAGTTTTAAATACAGGTTTAAGGCCTTAAAATTATTTTGGAATGAACAGCAAAAGGGTGATTAGAACTTTGATTTTGGAAAGTTCATTCAATTTATACATGTCACCGATCTCAACAAGTGACTTTGAAAACTGTTTGAAAACAGACTAAGGGTTCTGATGAATGTGAAATAACAGTTTGGATTTAATTATAAGAATCCTTCTTATGGGCAAATGCTTCTGTTTTGAATTCTCTTTTTAAAAAAGGATAGGATGAGACTTTAAGGTTGGACACTAGAGGGAACCAAAAGGAACCAAGATTACACTTGAGAATAACATTTAAATTTAATTTACAGATACAGAATGGAGAAAAATATTTTAACATTGGGCATATTGAAGGATGTTTTTGAACAATGGAACCACAGATTAATTTTAAGAGTGTCTACCTCTATAGACAGGACAGAAATATCACTTTATGACAAAGTAATTCTTCTATTGAGTTCAGGACCTAGTGACATCATATTTATGCAATTTTGTTGGGAACAATCAATAAAAATTGTTCCTTGAACCGGAGTGGTTCATTGTTGTTACTTTTCAGCTTGTTGTTTTAACTTCCTGGTCTAGCCTACAACCTTAACATGTTTTGGTGGTCTCTCATCAGGTCTGATCTGGCTTAGCTTTCTGAACTGGGTTAAGATCAACTAAATATTGCAGAACTCAGAGACCTTTTTAAAAGTCAACATAAACATTTTGAATTGTTCCAGGGAAATCAGAAAAAAGTTTTTTTTAAACAACATTTGCTTTGTTAAAACAATCCAAACTGAAGAAAACATCCCATTTCCTAAAATATTTTGGAGTTTCAGCTGGTGCTGAAGAGTGTGAACCCCATATTGTAATGGCAACTCGTTTTTTCCGGACCAAATTAAATGTGCTGATTAGTTTCTTAGGATAAACTTATCTGGATAACCCCTTTATTCCATGTAAACCGGCAACTCTTAACCCTAGTCTCTTACTTGGGACAAATACAGCATCTTATTTAAGCAAGCCTTCGACTGATAGATCTGATTTGCCTTCTCTGCTCTTCTGTTCTGTTTCTTTTTTTGTTTTAACAGATTGACTAACCTTTTTAAAAATGCAAACAGAAGCAAAAGCCAAGCAACTTTTTAGCTGTCTTTTGTACTGAGTACTCATAATTAAGGAAAAGTTAGTTGAAAATTGTTTAAAAATTATAGAAACCCAGGTCTCATTTTCTTTATGGAATATCAAGATTATTTCCAAAAATGGGATGAAACCATTCACTTGAAGGATATCAATATCCATTTTAGCAATTCATACCTCCTTTGATATTCCAGCCTCAAACCAAATGTTGAAAATATCCTCCGTGGGATATCAACATATTGAGGATTAATTCAGATTGTCACAATGGGGTCTCCTGTCCCTTATCTGACTTCTGAGTGAGGAGTAAAAGTAGCACAATACAGTAATTTTTCCTTTCTATTGACAGGCAAATTCTTTTTTTAGTCCTGCATTTCCTATTCAGAAAATAAATTCCATATCAGAAGATGCTTAAAATAGGAAGAGATCATATTGTTTGAATATCAAAAGATTCATAGTATTGTATGTGCCCTTCAGTTTTATACTCACAAGTATCAAATGGAAGTTATTTAGGCTGAGAGACAATGGCAAGCTTCATACATCATGGTAAGACACCATTTGATTAGGTTTATGCTAAGCCAGAATCCACATTTTGGAAAGCACATTTATCTTAGTCTCTTGCCAACTGACTAGGAGATAGGAATTTCAGACAGTGTAACCTGATTCCGTATCTGGGCTGTGTGTGTATGTGTATTCACTTCTTGTCTGAATTATTCTCTCTCGACACTAAATTAAATCCCCAAGTCAAATTGATCATATCACGGGGCTACCATATATGGAATGCTCTATTATTGCAATTTAAAAGCATTGTACAGCTGCTTCATACCATGCTCATCTCTACCTTATGTTCTATTAAAATCCAGGTCAGTTTTCCCTATATATTACTGTTAAGCCATTCAGTATACGGCAGAGAAGAAACTTCAGTTTAAATAGGTTACAGAGTACCATGCTGTGAAGTACTCCTCTACTCACAATAGAATTCCCTATGCCTCCAGGCTCAAAATTTTGGGTTTGGACAATCTGGAACTGCGCCGCCTGGGGTCCAATCTAAGCATAGTACACAAAATTGTCTGCTATGATGGTTTGCCTGTCAACGACCTCTTCAGCTTCAACCGCAATAATATACTGGGCAAACAACCAATACAAACTCAAGGTAAACTGCTTCAAACTCGATTGCAGAAAATACGACTTCAGCAACAGAGTGGTCAATGCCTGGAAAGCTCTACCCGACTCCATTGTTACAGCTTCAAACCCTCCCAGCTTCAACCTCAAGCTGTCTACCGGGGACCTCACCCCATTCCTAAGAGGTCCTTAAAGGGGGCATGCATAAGTGCACCACCTGTCTTACTGTCCCCATTTATCTGTATTTATTTCCTTTGTTCATGTTTATGTTCGTATCTATACTTGTTATAATAAAATAAAATAAAGTTGGACTCAAAAGATGTGGGAGTACCTTGAATCCTAAATCTGGATGGTTCTAAGAAGTCAACAAGATATCCTCTTAATTATATAATAAGCATTTTGAGTAGAAGCTTTTAGGGGAGACTGTCCAATGACGATATAAGGCCCTTCCAATAATCTAGCTGAACAATCAGAAATTAATTTAGAAACTTCTGAATCCATCTCCTTAACTGAATTCCTCACACCTCTTCTGACAAAGGGATGAACGTGCTTTTACAAATAAAGCAAAAAACCCGATTCATTTGAGAGAAGTTCTGTATACAGTATTGTTCTGTACTGTAACTATAAAGCACAGACACTCAAGGGGGCACTGTTGTTCTGTTCTGTTCAAATCTTGTTGAAATCTCATTTTGATTAAAATGGACCACTGCTAACGGGTTATCTTATCTGAATTTCAGAGGATAGAGAAGATAGAGATGAAAGGTCTGAGATATACTTGATTCTTTTAAAAAGTATCGCCCATGCCCAACAGAATTAGGGTTAGCAAGATGGGCAGCACATGAATCTAATAAATAAATATTAAACAAGTCCCACTGGAGCTATGTTCCTTCATGTATCCATGTGTAGTTTCATTGAGAAAAGAAAAGACATCTCTGAGCTGAGAGCTATTTCCTGAAGTGGGAGAAGTTCATTCAATGATCAAAGTATAGCTACCTGGGGTCCAATTTTCCATTTGCAGAATCAATCATTTGGAGCTTGAGATGGTGATGATGATTTGAAAAATGCTATTTGTCTAACATAATACTGAATGAGATAAAGCATGCTGGGCTACTGTGAGCTATCCAGAAAGAATAGCCTGGCTCAGAAATTGAATTATAGTTCGTTTAAAATGTGACTTATGGCCCTTTTTTCATAGTTATGATCTTTGCAGCATCCCCATGATCATGTGATCAAAATTCAGATGCTGTTGTGATTAGCCAGCAGCAAGTGTGAATGGCTGAGGAGAGCAAGGACTCAGATGAGGGACCTGTCAGGGCTCCAACAAATCCCCCCCATTCAAAGCAAAAGTCTCTAGCCGCATCTCAGAAAAAGTAAATTGATTTAGTAGAAATTGCCATGTTGGTGCTTGACTGGGTGCAGCCGGTACTAAATCACATCATACGTTTTCCCTTTGACCCTGGTCTTTCCCCCATCCCCTGGATGTGACTTCTCCAATAGGACACATCAGTCTCCAAGAGTCATCCATCATGTTCTCCAATAACCTTCTTATGCTCTGACACTTTGGGCTGCTGAGTTGATTATCTAGGCATTTCAAGAGTGCCTTGTTTCCCCCCACTCCCTTTTTCTGACAGCTAAAAAGTCCAAAGGAGTATCTTTTTAATTGACAGGGCCAGGACCATTAGGGAGTGGACTGCTGCTTTTAGAGATTGTGGGGGCTGGCAGCAGTGATGAGGAGATTCCTGAGGAGCCTGTGCCAAGTGTGCATGTGCGTGCAGGATTGCTCATAGGAAAGAGCAGTTGCAACAGCATGGATGACTCAGGAGTAAGGCTGCAAGGTAATAGCCCTTCCTTCAAGAAGATAAAAGCTAGCTGTGAAACTAACTTTCTTTGCAGAAAGCAAAAACATTTTGAAGCTACAGCCTCGTGGACATTCCAGTATCCTGAGTTTGTATTTGAAGATTCTTATCTTGCAAATTATTTCTTGTCTGTTATCTTTTGGCAAGCCTCGCACAGTTTGGCAAGGCCTGTGCTTATCACAGCTAATTATTTTGTAAAAGCATTACAAGGTTTCTGTTCTTTTTGAATTGTTTTTGATTTGTCAGAAAAGGATGTGGGTCAGAACAGATGATTGGTGACTGGTTCATATTTATTTATTTTTAAATATATATTTTATTGATACATTTTTCTTTAATAAACATTAAAAAAAACTCAATATCTATATGAAGATTGTGTTGTCTGAATAGTTAGTTTTAAACAACAAAAATAGGACAAGCATAATAATTATCATAATATACATATATCATTGATAATAATCACATAATAATAATAGTATTGGCTTATCCATACTAGAAAGCTTTCATTATATAATTAATCATTCTGTTAATCTTTTTAATTTCTAACTTCTGTTTCTGTTAGTTAGCCATTGGTAAAACAGGTCCCATGTTAAAAAGTATTTCGTTACTTCTTTCGCCTTTATTTTTAATGTCAATCTGTCCATCTCTGCACATTCTAATATATATTTTTATAACACTTTCATCTAAAGGGATACCTTCATTTTTCCACTGTAGTGCAAAGACAATTCTTGCTGCTGTTAACACATGTAAAATTAGATAGGTATTCCCTTTATTATATTGTTCTGGTAAAATATCCAACAAGAATATTTCTGGTTTAAAGTCAGTGTGTTGCTTTATCATTTGTTCTAACCATATATGTATTTTGGTCCAATATTTTTTTGCCTTTGGACAAGTCCACCACATATGACTAATATGAACCTGGTATCTGATGACATTTCCAACATTTGGCGGATATCTTTGCCAGTCTTGCTGGTGGTAAATGCCACCTATAAAACATTTTACATAGATTTTCATTATAGTCAATTGATATTGTTAATTTATAATTTCTATCCCAAAATTTCCACCATTTATCTAACTCCATAGTATATTCAAAGTTTTTGACCCTTACTATCGTTTCTTTCACTTGTTCTTCTTCCATGTTGATAAATAGCTATACATTTTTATTAGTTTTTCATCTGTCCCTAATAGTATCTGATCTAATTCTGTTGGTCCTTTATAAAAACCATACATTTTTACATCTTTCTCATATCTTGATTGTATTTACACATGCAGCCACTATGCTAAATCAATCCTTTGATTATTCAACTCTTATATACATTTAAGTTCCCCTTGTCCATTCAGAATGTCTTTATATCTTATAATTTTTTTCCAAATGTTTTTCCACATTCAGATGTATCTGTGCTTCCATTGTGGAGAGCCAGATTGGTATTTTCATATTTTTTTTTTCCCAACAACAAAGCATTTCTAACATAATTTCTTTGAAAATATCTATGTATTTTATTTTTCCCATACCATAGAAAAGCATGTCACCCCAGTCAAAGATCATGTCCCTCCAAAGTTAATAATAGTTTATGCCTCAAATTTATCCATTCTTTCATCCATGTAACTGCAGAGGCCTGGTAATATAGCTCCCAATCTGGCAACCCAAAAACCCCTTTGTTTTTAACGTCTTGTAACAATTTCAATCTTATTCTTGCTCTTTTCCTTTGCCAAATGTATTTTACCATCATTTTAAATTTAGCTCCTCAAAGTATTTTTTTCTAACTTTATCTGAATTGTTTGGAACAAGAATAATAATCTCGGCAAGACATTCATCTTTATTGTAGCTATTCTTCCTATCATCGATAGTTGCAAATTGTTCCATTTCTCCAGATCTAGTTTAATTTGTTGCAACAGCTTAGAATAATTATATTCTTTAATAGTTGCACATCTTGCTGTTAATTGAATTCCTAAGCACTTCACCTTTTAAACTGAATGTCTGTTTTCTTCATCAATTTTTTTTTGTTTATCTGTAACATTTTTCACTAATATCTTGGTTTTCTCTTTATTTATTTTCAATCCTGCAACTTCACCATATTATTCTATTTTTATTTATTTATGTATTTATTTATTTGAGTCCAGTTTCTTGTGGTTCTTCTAGAATAAATACCAGGTTATCTACAAACGCCTGTAATTTGTATTTTTCTTTTTTAATTCCCATGCCTTTTATTTCTGAGTCTTATCTAATGTTTAATACTTCCAATGTTAATATAAATAGTAAAGGAAACAAAGGGCATCCTTGTCTTGTGCCTTTCCTTATATTAACGTTCTCTGTCATGTCCCCATTAACCATCACCATTCGTTTAGAATATATTGCCTTGATCATACTAGTAAATTTTCCACCAAAGTCTATATGTTTTAACTGAAGTGACATAAGTTGCAAATTTACATTATCAAATGCTTTCTGTGCATCTAAAAAGATGTTTTTCGGAATGTACTTCATAATAATCCAACATATTCAGGATACTTCTCATATTATTTTTAATTTGTCTTTTAGATAAAAATCCATTCTGGTCTGGGTGTATACATTCATTCAGGAATCTCTGCTATTATTGAAATGTATTTTTTATAGTCTACATTTAATAATGAAATTGGCCTATAATTTTTTATCTGTGTTAAGACTGAATCTTCTTTCTTTCGGCATTAGAGTAATATTGGCTTCCATCCAGGTATTTGGTATCTAGTTCTTATTTATGACCCTTGCTGTGTCCCAAAATCATGCAGTCTTCTCACAAGCAAAGTCAATGGGGAAACAAGATTCACTTAACAATTGAGTTACTAACTTATCAACTACAGCGATTCACTTAACAAGTGTGGTGAGAAAGGTCGTAAAATGGGCCAAAATTCACTTAACTAATGTCTCACTTAGCAACAGAAATTTTGGGCTCAAGTGTGTCATAAATTGAGGACTACTTGTATAACCCAACATCATTTTTTTCATAGTGGCTTCACCTTCAAAATATGCTTTCAGTCAGGGCTGCCAGAATCTTTCTTTGCTACCTGACTGGTCTATTTTGCATAATGAGTTGTTTATAATGAGAGTTTGGATGTCAGAAGCCAGTTTCAGCCTTGGGATGATCCTATATTCTTGATGTTTGCAGTGGTGAAGCAACTGATGAACAAAGTAACTCTTTTGTGAATCAAGTTCAAATGAACGAAGAAGGGAAGATTTTTGCTTGTAGAAGTATGGCCATCACCAAAAACAGTCATTGAAGCATCATGGCCAAGGAAAGTTATTTGTGGATCCTCCTGATTCGCCAACCAGTGGGCTGGGGACTACTGGTGGTCCACAAGAAAATTTTGCTGGTCCGCAGAGAAATGTCACCCCCAAAGCATCCCCCAAAGCAATTAATCCAGGCTTCGTGGGAACACAAGGCTGCGCCACCCACATGGCCCGTGGGAACACAAGACTTGCATCGCTTACATTGAGAACAACATGAGGTAGTGAGGGGAGGGGAGAAAGGGTGGAGTGGGGAAAACTTGCCCCACTTGCCCCAGTGCCTGGCCTGGCCACTGGCCTGCTTCTTTCTTCTTCTGCTTTTGGCTGCATACAAGGAAAGCAGCAAAAGTCTTTCTCTCCCCCAAATTCTGCCAGAAATGAGTCTTTGGAACCCTGCAAGGCATCCTCCACCAAAAGGCTGTGCCGGTGCGACAAGTCTCACAAAGACTCATTTCTGGCAGAATTTGGGGGAGAGAAAGAAAGACTTCTGCTGTTTTCCTTGCATGAAGCCAAAAGTCTCTCTCTCTCTCTCTTTCTCCCCCTGAGAACGGAGCTGGAGACAGTATCCTGTGATGCCAAATAAAGAATAATTGATCAGTAGAAAAACAGGGTGGGGAATTTTCCTGCAGAGTTTTTTTGGGATTTTCCCAGGGTCTCTGGTCCGCAGGATTTAAAATTATGAGTTTGGTGGTCCGTGAGGTCCAAAAGGTTGGAAACCCCTGTTCTAGACTAACTTTTCTAGTCTGATTTTCTAGACTAAATCTGGTCAATCTAGATTTTCTAGACTGACAATAGCTGAGGTCACTCCACATCTCCACATCTGTGGAGCTCTGGGGAACTGCAAATGGTTTTCTATAGGATAACTAGAAGATGCATAAACAATAATAATGGGGAAAGGAACTTTGGAATGTGAATGTATTGGGGATTCATGAAAGAATTGTTTGGGGCATTGTGCTTTCCAGTACTCACTGGCTAATAAGCTCCTCTGTTTTTTTTTAATGTACCAGCTGCAGTCTCATATAGAGACAATTTTCTAGTTTACTGAATTGGTTGCAAGTTCACCCAAGCAATGTTGTCTTCACTACAGGGTATTTTGTAGGCATCTCTGCTTATACTTGTCTAGAAACCAGTGGGGAGAAATAGGATCTGCTGCTGGGAAAATTTTTAGAAGCAGAAGAATTCTTATAGCCCACTGAACCAATAGGGTAGAAAAATTGCTTGCCTTATTTATTATATTTCCTTAAAAACAAAATCTGTTTTTAGAAATTCTTACATACAAAAGAATTCTTAGAAATAGAAGAATTCTTGCAGCTTGTTGTCCCATTGTGATAAAAGAATGATTTAACTCATTTTAATTTATTACCTTCAAAACAAAATCTGTACCACCCATGAATCACGCAGGCCAATTGCAGAATGTTTGAAACATACATAATTATATAAAATATAATTGTAACTGACAGCATACACTATACAATTATAAAAATATATAATCTAATAAATGTGGAATTATTGAGAAATGCAAATCACATAAAGCCATCCATAAACCAGGGCCCCGTTTTAATTCCCTTTAAAAAAGGAAAGGTTCTCTCAGATCACCTCAACTGAATGTGCCTTCCCCAAATTCTCTTCTAACTGATTGAGAAAGTAGGACTGTTTTGAAAGGAATATGGAATTGGTAGTTTTGGTGCAAAAGGAAAAAAGCACAATGCATTCAAATAAAGACTAGTTTGATGTTTTCCTTTGGATTCTATTTCTGAATAGGAAGTGTGATGGTTTTCATGACCCCATGATTCATATATTTTCTTTTTTCTATTAATTTATCTATTAGAATGATAGGAAAAAAAACAATACGAGCAATAGGTAATTGACGAGGCCCAGAGATTATTCTTGGGGGCAGAAGTTCCATTCAGTTCTAGAAATGCTTTTGGTTCCTTTTCTAGTGGAGGGCAGAAGCTCCCCCAATTCATAGAATTCTGATTAGTCACAGTTTCTGAAATCCAGGAAGATAGAATGAAATAGTTGGGTCTTGCTATGGAATCTTACATGCTAGGATCCGTATCATCACCTGTAAGTGAAAAATTTAAAATTTTATAGAGGAAGGTTTAAAAATATCCTGTTGAGTAATTGGGATAGAAGCTGTTTATGCTTTCTCATCTCAGCCAGTCCTTGAGTATTGGAGATTTGTCCTGAAATGAATACAAACTCCAGCTCCTTTGTAGTGCAATGATGGTTTATTCACTCGATCAGCAAACAACAAATAGCAAGGTTAGGGTTGGGTTTGAGTTTGCTCCCTTTCCTTTTATTACCATTATCATGAGACACACCCCATCACACCCAGGCCTATACACGGTTCTAGTTCTGGCCACGCCTAACCCATTATCTCTAAATACTATTAACCTTATAACATGTCTACATCCCTAACCTATTCCGACCCTCACTAACTGAGCCCCACCTGGTGCCACCTTCACCATGTTTTAACCTAAGGCTTAATTACCACCTATATGTGTCCCAACCCCCTCTAACAACATGCACCACATCAATACATGAAAAGAGCCATTTCCAGCCCTGCAGTTGCTTCAGACTTCATCCTGCACAGTGGTGGTATTCAAAAACTTTTACTACCAGTTCTGTGGGCGTGGCTTGGTGGGTGTGGCCATGTGACTGGGTGGGCATGGCTTTTCTTTTTTGCAGTCCCCACCCAGAATGGTTACTAAATGAACTGTTGTAAGTTGAGGGTTTATGTGTATGTCAGAAATAGATTAAATATTACATGGTTTCATTTATTTAAACCTCAAAGTTGCTATATCTTCTTTCCTAATAGCAGAGATTTAGAAAAGTCTGACTTGGTTATCCATGCTGTGATGATCTCCTAATTGTTGGAATGAGTTCTATCTGGGAAGGTCCAAGTAGCCTCTACTGTCCCATCACATGTCTGAAATTCAATAAGTTCCATCTATGTTGCTTCATAATAAACCCCTGTAGCAATTCAAAAGGACCCCAGTTGGAAATGAAGGCCTTGAAGAATCGTAGGCATAATATTTCCTTGGATCACTCAAGAAATGGAAGGGAAAGTTTGAGCAGAGGAAATGGGGAACAACCTTTAAAAAAAGCTATTAATTAACCAAATTCTCATTGTCCTAAATGGCTAGCCTCATCAAATAACTGACAGCATTATCTAAAACAAGGGTCTTCAAACTTGGCAAGTTTAAGACTTGTGGACTTCAACTCCCAGAATTCCTGAGCTAACATGACTGGAGGAGGAATTCTGGGAGTTGAAGTCCACAAGTCTTAAAGCTGTCAAGTTTGAAGACCCCTGGTCTAAAAGATGAGCCTATGTCATGCCTATGTCTAATTAGACTAACCTCTTTCATTTGGTACCCTTCAAAATTGGTAGGCTGACCTCTACCAACCATTTATTTACTGGTCATATGTGCCTGGAAATTTCTGTTGATTGATATTTGACGTTGGAGAAGTCTTCACTGAAACAATGTCTCTATTGTATTCTCCCATTTCTGTTACCCTCCTATCCCATCTACAGTACAGTATATGCTTTCAGGTTGGGAATTCAGCTAGTGGTTGCACAGTGGGTCTAGGGATTTCACATTACAGAACCTCAACAACCTGTAGATGTTTTCTTTAACAAGATCCCTGCAGATCTTGCTCTTTTCTTCCATGGAAACCAAAGCTCATATCACTGACATTGTCACCCAGTTTCATACCACCTTTATATTCTCTTCTGTTTGCTTTTCTGGGCAATGAATGAAACCGAGGTTCAATTGTGCAAGATGTTCCTGTCCACTGAACACCTCCATGGTTGGTGAGGTCTTTATGACAATTTTGCATGACTTTCTCCATCCTTAGATTTTCTGACCTAGCATGCTTTTTTCTTTCTCTTGTCTTTTACAGATAGCAAGGAACTCTCCTTTCTGTTTGACCATTTACTTCAGATTGAAACCAAAATCCTCTTCTCTTACCATTTCTACCATCTCTTGATGTTTTGCCTCCATGTTGGAGAGCACTAATGATTTTGCTTTTTCTGCACTTCATTTGGCCATCCAGCAAGCATCGAGGCTTGGCTTTGTCAGACTGCTGAGAGTCAACAAAGTGAGACTAAACCTTTCAAGTAATTTTCTCAGATGTGTTAATGTTGATTGTTTAATAATGACACAAAATGAAAGCTCTTCAGCAAATGCCAACTATTTTATATATATTATAATATATATTATATTTCAGAAACCAATGATTAGTTTTCATGAACTGAGATCCAATGAGTGCTATCTTTAGTCAAGATTGCCCATGAAGTTAATAATCCCTAAGGTTTTTTCTCTCTCCAATAAATCCCTTAATGTTTGTCTTTCTCAGGATGCATAAGCCCCTTTGGTATTTTAGGGGTGTCATGCTGAGTTAATTTGGCATTGTACCTCTGTCAAATCTCTGCACATGCTACAGTATTAAATATGAGCGTTTAGTTTTCAGGAAATAAAAGAGCTATTTACATTTGGAATATGCTCCTTATTTGGATAGAAACTTCACACTGATTTTCTTAAAATCCACATCTTACTGCATCTATAAAGATGGGGTTTGAAACAGGTAGAAAAAACATTTTATACTAATTGTAAGGAGGAAACTTGGCCTGCTTTCCCCTCTGCTGTGGAATAGAAACACCATCCTCATTGGGACAAAATCTGCACCTGATTTTCTGTGAAACTGAAAATGCTCCATTTAAAAACGTGAAGAATATTATATGGAGTTAGATCAATCAGACATATGGGAAATAGAGTCATTCACCAAAACTGAAATATTTAACTTCATATATTGAGTTCCAAACATGAATATTGATTTTAGTAACCCATTGCTGGAATATAGTTTATTTCAGGGGATTAAATCCTCTGTTATCTATACCTGATTCCAAATTGCCCTTGTTCTCCTTTAAAGTCCACCACGCAAGCCAGAGTCGTCCTCCTTAAGAACCTAATAATGGACAACCTCTTCCATTTCATATCATGCGTTCATTGAGATCTACGAAAGGTCATCTCATAGGAATATGATAGGTTTAGAATTCAGTGCCAAGCCTGTCTCCATATATGTTCTACTAACTTTTTTCCATCTCTAGCTATTCCAGAAGGATCATCCTGGCTTAGACTGAGTTACCTATAGAAAGACTGAATTAAAAGGACATTAGCTCACTGTTCCACATAGAAATATTACAGAACCTGAAGTAGGGCACCAGTATTTGTGCAGGACTAGCAGGAATCTAGCCTGAATGATGGTTAGTGATGTAACTGAGATTTAAGGAAGTCAGTGATAAGGATGGGCAAAACACAGTACCTTCCAACTACTCAGAGGTGGGATACGACAGGGTTAACTACCAGTTTGGGATTTATGAGGGCCGGTGATTGATGATGTGCTTCCCTGCACTGGGAGCAGGAGCGCACACGCCTATAAATCATCATTAGCACGCTGCAAGTACAGAGAAGCAGCCTTTGAAACAGCCCTCTTTTCCTGTTTTTTTAACTGCAGCTGTACCTCGTTCGGCAGCTGAAGTTGAAAAATTAGGAAATAAAGATCAGGTAAGAGCCTGGGTGGGCAAAAACATCAGCAGACATAGAACCGGTTCAATGTCTGCTGCTCTTCAGAGCTACCGGTTCTACAGAGGTGGACAGAACCGGTAGAAACCCACCCCTGTAACTACCGTATCAGGAGAAGAGTCGGAGAGCAAGTTCATGCATGCTTGAAAGCCAAAGCAGAAGGAGGCCATCTGACATTAAAGCCTCACAGACAAAAAGGCAGTAGAGTGATAGACAAAAAAGGAACTCAAATGGTTAATGTAGTGCTCCTGGGAATCAGCAGGTGGTGAGATGCTGAACAGTCAGTGCCATTTCCAGCAATATCCAGTGAGGGATGATAGCCCATGAGATCATTCAGTATTACGTTCGTGAAACGGAAGGAACAATGATACAATCCCGCTTATTCTCATTTTCAGATGAGCCATGGAAACAGAACAGAAGAACAACACCAACTTTGCGGGATTCATTCTCCTGGGTTTCTCCAGCTCACCAGAGTTCAGGGGACTCCTCGTCCTCTTCTTCCTCTGCATGTACTTGCTTAGCTTACTGGGGAACCTCTTGATCATGCTGCTGATCTTCTTCAATCGTGAGCTTTTTCATGCCCCCATGTATTTCTTCCTCAGTCACCTATCATTGGCTGACCTGGGATTCAGTTCCAATGCTGTACCCAAGATGTTGCAAATCTTGGTCTCCCAGAAGAACACCATATCCTACAGTGGATGCCTCAGTCAAATGTATTTCTTTGTGGTGTTCTGTACCAGCGATAACTTCCTCCTTGCCTCCATGGCGTATGACCGCTATGTGGCTATCTGCCGACCACTTCGTTATTCTATAATCATGAGCTACAAGCATTGCCTGATCTTGGCTGCTGGGTCTTGGCTCCTCTCTTTTTCCCAAGGCTTACTATATGTATTTACAATAGCTAATTTTTCTTTCTGTGGCTCCCGGGAGATCCCCCATTTCTTCTGTGACCTCCATCCTTTGCTCAAACTTTCCTGCTCAGATACCTCTTCGGCTGAAACACTGCTCATGATTGAAGGTACTGCAACCATGCTTGGGCCCCTTATACTCATCCTTCTCTCCTACATTTTGATTATGTTGAAGGTGTTGAAAGTTCCTTCAGCTTCTGGGAAGTACAAAGCCTTCTCCACTTGCACTGCACACATCACTACTGTTGCCTTGTTCTATGGGACTCTGATTAGCACCTACATCCGCCCGTCCTCCACTTATTCTGGTTCTAGGATGAGAGCGGCTTCAATATTCTACACTGTGGTGATCCCCATGCTCAATCCTTTCATATACAGCCTGCGGAACAGTGGGATTCATGGGGCCATGAGGAAATTACTAAGGATCTGGGTGCAGAAAAGGGAAATCAGAGCAGAAGTGAGAGTGCCTCATAAGAAACCTGGAGCCAGTTTGGAAAAGAAGGGCTGCCAGTAAAATGATATATGATGTTCTTTAACCTCCATTACATTCCACACTCTTTACTATGTCACGTGCGTAAAGTAATAACAGGTTGGTAATAATCTCCCAAAGATGTGTGCCATTATAAAATCTTGAAACTCTAAAGGTTCAGCTGCATGGCCTTAATATGATTTATATACAGTATGGGTTATTTTAAGCAGTTTGCACTTCTATGCCTTTTCCCAGAATTGCCCTTTTAGATTTAAATGGATTAATCACATAAATCATTATGAGTGTAGAAATAAGCTACCATTATATTTTGAAGCCCCGGGAAGAAGATTTGAGTAATATTTAAAATAAGATTTGATTAAGAGTGTATTTTTCTTTTCTTTTTTTTAAAGCACTTATTTGCCATATTAGTAAATTTGCCATATTTCCATCCAAATCTTTGGTGTTTGTTCCCACATTAATATCTATGCTGGGCAGCTTAGCCAATTTATTTTTAGCTCAGCCACAACTTTAGATAAATCAGAAATAGTGGAGCTTTGCAGTACTTTTGAAGTGGCTTGTATCTACTTTGACTGAACTGCCATCTGTCAGAAATTCGGCAGCTAGTTGGACTAGATGACTTCCAAGGTCCCTTCCAACTCTGTTATTCTGTTATCTGTTACTCTGTTGTCTATTCTCCTCCCTGGACCTAAGATGCCATGGCTCCTCATTCACTTGCCTGCTTAAAATGTGAAGAGGTTGGCTTTGCACCTTCTCTCTACAGTTGCCAGTTTTTCTGTTTGTATTGGCTGTGAAAATTCTCATCTTGCAGAGTGGAAATGATGGTATGTGATGATTTTCTGGTTCCTGACTTTTACATACCTCCACCTGGAGAATGATGCAGTGAAACAATTCCAGGTTGCTGATGTTAGATCTGTGAAGGTTTAAACCTTTATGGAGTTCTCTTTATTCTTGCCAAAGGAGCAGACATTCACACATTAATAGTGAGCACCATAAACAGGTATAGCTGAAAAATAATAAATAGGAAATAATCCTTTTCAATCTTCTAGCAGATCAGTTTGAAAAATAAAGCCTAATTGGGGAATAAAATAAAATAGTGTACTAAAAACACTTCATCATACCACTGGTTGGCTTCTTATTCACCATGCTTGAGATTAATTTTGAAGGTATTGATCCACAATCAAGTTCTTCCTTGGCGTGTTCTCCATCACAACTGAGATTGTTACATTTCCAGAAATGGGAATTTTTTCATTGTATTTGGAAATGTAATGACCTTTATAAGGCATTTTATATTTACATATTCAGGTACATATTCTAGTATGTCTGGGAGTGTCAACTTCAGGTAGAATGTACACCATCTTACATGATCACATTGAGAGCGAATGCTCCTGCCCCCCCGTCCCCATCCTGAAAGAGTTTGGATGAAATACACATGGATAATTCTCTTTTCAGCAGTAGTCCTCCCAAACTCCTTGCCTTTTATATCTGATGTTCCTTAACACTGATGGCATTTTTCAAAACTTTGGTCTTCAAAAATAATTAAATAATAATAAGTGTTGGAGTAAAATTAGGCTACTCACTGGAAGCATAAAAGCTTGAACATTTTGGACACATAATGTGAAGGGTAGAGAAAATCCTGGAGAAGACACTGATCTCAGAAAAATTGCAGGCAACTGAAAGAGTCACCAACAGATGAAGTGATTAGATACTATTTATCACTGACCTCAGGCATTGTACACAAAGACTAGAAGTACAGGACCCTGGACAGCTCCATTCTTTTGCTGAACTGGAAATCCTGTCCTGGAATTATTTTTATTACCTTCTCCATGTTATTTTTCTGCTAAAAGGGCTATATACAACAAACAAAGAAAATTACAAAAACAGAAATAGCTCTAAAAGATGGAGGATAAAGGGACATTATAAAGGAGAGACTGATCTTTTCATTACCAAATTTTTGAAAAAGAAATGCAAATACTTTTGCATTTCTTTTTTTTTTTTAAAGAAAGCCTTTGTCCATTTCAGTAATGTCCATACACATTGCAGAATCTCATAAAAACATACCTTATTTCAACTTTGACCAACTAATCAATTTTATATTCCTTACTTGAAAATTTTAATCTTTAAAGTTCATCAGTCATTCTCTCTCAGCCCAACTCACCTCACAGGGTTGTTGTTATGGGAAAAATAGTAGTAGGAAGGTGTGTTGGATATATTCACTGCCTTGAGTTATTTGTAAAAATTATAGAGGTGGAATGCAAATAAAATAAATAAATAAATATTGCTGTAAAATTTAACCCCTCTTCCATTATTCTTTATTCCATTGCATAGACTTCTTCAAGCCTCTTGTAAATCCAATTAAACACATTATTCAGGTAATTTTTGGTATAATTTTGTAAATCCCAATCCTAATCACAACTCTAGGCAGGGATTTTTTTTTTCTTTTTGCCTATAATTTTAGTCTCTTCTAGTGTTTAATTTAAATCATAAAGTCTCTAATCTCTGTTATGACCTATGGAAGACAAAATAATTCTGATATATAATTTTATAATTTTTTAAAATAATTTATATTTTATATAATTAATTCCAAATTTTTGAGATAAAAGTTTCAATATTCCAAATTTGTCTGGATACTTAATGAATTTATAACTTTCTTGGATCAAAATCTTATTTATCTTTTTACCATTTATTTCAACTTTTTAAGTTCATAAATATATAGTTATTTTCTTTGGTTTAGAAGTGAAGATAAACTCATTAGCAGATTATCAAACATCTTTTTGAACATCTTCAATACTTTTAAGATAATTAAATAGGTAATGTCTGAAAGTGATTAGGTTAGTGAACCAAGTGCTTTTAGAAGGCTATGCCATGGTTATGAGCTTGTTGATTGAGCCTTTCATTTTCCAGCACTGAAACCCATGGGAAGAGTAGCCATTCAAGGCACAGATTCTCCCATCTTCTCCATTCCAGTTGGAAGGAAGACTAGCCATTTCTGAAGAATCAGTGTATTGCCAGTTCTTCAGTCTTTGACATGTTTATCATATCCATTCTCCTTAGAGATGTGTTTGCTTGCCATGTGTCCACTCAGATTTCACACCAGTTTTGAATGAGGAAGTGCAATTCTTTCCAAAGACAGAGATTAAAGACAAAGAATCCTAGGATCTAGGAGCCCTAATATCTACAACCATTCAATCTTGGAACAATTAAGACAAGACATCAACTATCATTAAGTGTTGTACGTTATGATTCTTGATTCTTAACGAATGTATCTTTTCTTTATGTATACTGAGAGTATTTACACCAAGCCAAATTCCTTGTGTGTCCAATCACACTTGGCCAATAAAGTATTCTCTTCTGTTCTATTCTATCATTTCAACATTGCAGAGTTGAGATATAAGGGGCTGAGGGTGCAACCTCTGACCCTCTGTCAATACTAACTGGAAATTGCCATGAAGGAAAGAGAAGAACCAATCTGACATGGTGCTCCCATTTTCTCATTCCCCACGTGACTGATTGCATCCAAAGCTGAGATATCAAGGAGAGATCAATAGACACACAATCTCCTCCCAACAACATCAAAGCATAATTGACAAGCATAATTATTACTGACTCCACACTAAATCCCTGAACCCTGGCTGGAACAGATACAAATAATTTGCTTCCTCTAAATTTCTTTGTAACTGGTATCTGACCATCTTCTCAATAACAAAGAAGGTTCCATTTTTAAATGGAAAGTTTAAGACATGACAATAATTATAAATAATTGTTAGTTCCAGTCTCATTGCCTTCTCCTTCAAGGCTAAAGACATTACTCCCTCCCCAAAACAGGTCAACTCCACAGCATGGACCCAACTGCAGGACACCTCTTGAGTGGTCTCAAAAACCTGGAAGGGACCTAGATGTAGACAACTTGGAGAATACTGTCCACTTCCTGAAGACTCACCAGCACTCAATTCAAACTCATCCCAGATTACAATGCAAGACCCAGATTTTTTAGCCGGAGATTCCTAGCTGAAGTCCTCTGAGTGGATTTGCATTATTTATTATAACCCAAGCAGCTAAAATATTCCTCACAGCAGCCCTTTAGATTACCCTGTGACCCACTGTTCCCCAAGCAACACAGAGTGGCT
Source organism: Bungarus multicinctus (assembly GCA_023653725.1). Taxonomy (NCBI): domain Eukaryota; kingdom Metazoa; phylum Chordata; class Lepidosauria; order Squamata; family Elapidae; genus Bungarus; species Bungarus multicinctus. The sequence goes on along the minus strand of CM042834.1, from coordinate 155,958,037 downwards.
GGATGGCTATTGGCAGACACAAAAAGAATGGAGAAATATTGACATTTCACTGTTCTTATCATGAGTAATCCAGTAGGTGGGATCTGTTGTTAATCTACCAACCACTTCCATTGTGATGCTCTCCCATTAGAGTCCTGAGCTAACTGTCAGGGCCAGGTGGTTAGGCTCTTATGGAAGGTTGAGAGGGTTGGAGCCAATCTTTTCTCAGGGAGCAAGATATTCCAGAGGGCAGGTGCAATGACAGAGAAGGCCTTCTCCTGGACCCCCCCAGCTGGAATACTTGGGACAATGGGGCTCACAGCATGCCTCCCCTGCTGGAACAAGTGGGATGGACCAACTCTAGTGAGATAAATTGGTCCCTCAAATTACTGGACCCATGCCATAAAGGGCTTTAAAGGTGAAACCGATACCTTGAATTACACCCAGAAGCAAATTGGAAGCCCATGCAGCTCATGGTGTGGTGATGTTAAATGGGACATTCTTTGGGCCCTAATAACTGCCCATGCTGCCACATTCTGTATCAACTGTAGCTTCCGAATGCTCTTCAAGGTAGCCCCATGTAGAGCACATTACAATAGTCAAATCATGAGACGACTGGGGCGTGAACGACTGGGTGCAGACATTCTTGATTCAGAAAAGGCTGTAACTGGTGCACAACCCAAAGTTGTGCAAAGGCTCCCTTAACAACGACTGCCACCCGCTCTTTGTGCAAGTGTCACGAATCCAGAATTCATGCCAGGATTGATTTTACAACACGTTTCTGTGTAGTTAAGAGAGATGGGGTCCCATTGTAATGATTTTTCAGATTTGAGACATTATTTATTGGCTTTTTCCCTATTTCTACATGCAATTTGGACATGGAGTAGTTTCCACCTTATTCTCTTTGTTCCCTGATAAAACATCATTCTACACAGAAAATCCAATAGAAATAAAACCGAGATCAACAGACAAGTGGAAGCAAATCCTGTTGAATTACAACCTGAGAATGGCCTTCAAGGTGAATTGAGTCATAAGGAGGTTATAAGACTTTTTGTAATATAGCCATAGATATTGATAACCCATGCCTATCAAGTGAGAAAAAGCAAGGTCTACTCTGGGTCATAATTTTACTGTAATACGGGTTAACATAAGACTGCACACTGCAACCAGTGACATTTGCCACTGGGAAGTAGATTTCTGGAGATCCAACATATTGTGAGAAATACTGTTTAATCCAATAAACTATTATTTGGTAAAAAAAAAAATATACTCGGTATCTACACCTAGCCAATTTTACATTGCTGAGTATTCCTATTGCAAATTTTATTTTTGATTAACAAGCTCCTTGAAGAATGTCCTTGTAACTTGTACTTCCTTTCCTTGGGGAGCACAATGAAGATGAATTATCTTCATCTAATTACAATAAGGGTCCTATTTATGTCATTGCCAAAGCACTTCTGCTTCAAGAAGGAAGAGGTTACACTGCAAAGACTTTGTTCTTAAGTTAAATGATGGCATAATGAAAAAGTTCCATTTTTAATGAAAACATCAAGTCTTCTGGTTCCAGTAGAGATATGGTAGAGTATCCAATGATATATTATGAGCAAAAGATATGATCTTCTTACTGCTTTATTCAGCTTTGTTTCCCCTTTTCCTTTGTGTCTGTATATATAACAACATATAACTGTGCACATCTTGCTATCCCATTCTTTGAACTCAGTGCATTCTCAGCACATTGTATCTGAATGACCCATAGAATTTAGAATTTATTTGATTTGTCAATCACTTACAAGATAATAGGTATAAGTATATACATAGTTATGAATACATGAAATGGGTACATATAAGAAAAATAAAAGAAACAATAGGACAGGGATGGTAGGCACATTGGTGCACTTATGCATACCCCCTACAGACCTCTTAGGAAAGGGGTGAGGTCAATAGTAGACAGTCTAAGGTTAAAGTTTTTGGGGTTTGGGGAAGAAACCACAGAGTCAGGAAGAGTATTCCAGACATTGACCCTTCTGTTGCTGAAGTCGTACTTCCTGCAATCAAGTTTGGTGCAATTAACTTTGAGTTTGTATCTATTGTTTGCTCTTGTGATGTTATGGTTGAAGCTGAAATATTCATTGACAGGTAAGTCATTGCAATGTATGATTTTATATACCATACTTAGATCAGACCGAAGACGGTGTAATTCAAGGTTTTCTAGGACTAGAATTTCATGTCTGGTGGCATAAGGTATTCTACAATGAGTAGAGGAGTGGAGAACTCTACTTGTGAAATATTTCTGGACTTTCTCAATTGTGCTAATATCAGACACATAATGTGGGTTCCAGACTGATGAGCTATATTTGAGTATTGGTCTAGCAAATGTTTTGTATGCTCTAGTTAGTAGTGTGATATTACCAGAGAAAAAGCTATGTAGGATTAAGTTAACAACTCTTAATGCCTTTTTGGCTATGTAATTACAGTGGGCTCTAACGCTTAGATCATTAGAGATGGGTATTCCAAGGTCCTTTACAGAGCTTGGATCATCAACAAGGTCTTGACTATTCAGCTTGCATTTAATTTTCTGATATTTTTTTTTTGCCAATATGTAAGACAGAGCATTTATTTGTTGAGATTTGAAGTTGCCATTTGTTTGACCATTCTGATATATAGTCCAGAACAATGCTGTTAGATAGTTACACAGTTCTTCTTTCTGTCATTGTTGTGGTTCTATTATCCCCATGCAAACTGCCCTTTTGCAAATGAGGAGATACATATGGGGTGGTATAACAGAAATACTGGTGAAAAAGAAGCCTGGAGAATGAGACTTTGAGTTGGAAAATGATTGTTATCTCTTTGTTCAGAGTGTAGACAGAATGGGGAAACAGTCTGAGAGAAAAATGACATAATTAAAAGGACTTATTGGAAACTTGCACATAATTGTCACAAAAGCAGCCTTTAAACTTTAACAGAGACCCAAAAAAAGTGTGCCTTAAAAATATGGGTTTGGTGCCTCCCTGTTAGTGTACACAGTAATGGGTGAGATGGATAAATGTTCTGCACAGAAGAAGAGAGTCTGCTGTATCCCCCTAAACTAAGCCATTTCAGCTTAAGTAGTTACCATTTCATAGGAAGCAGAAACTGGCTTATTGGCAAAGGAATTGTGGAGCCCTTTTGTCATTTTTTTAAAAAAACATCCTTAACTGATCAGTCCAATTGCCAGAACTTTTTCTTGTACTGTCCTTTCCCCTATTTTAATACTCATAACTAATTTATCATTGTACATTACACCATGTATCTGAAAACAAACAAAACTAGCCCTAGCCTATCAAGAAGATTCTCAGTTGCTTGGAGAAAGTGAAAAAGGAGAGAATTATGCAAAGATTAATGACCATATTTGAAGAGAGTGGCTTTTTCAGTTGTTGGAATGTAAATTAAAATAAGCTGTATGTTGATCGCAAGAGAAATTCCTATGAATATTTTTAACAGCTGTAAATATATTTCTTCCTCTCAAACTAGTTTAGTATTTTTGGATCCAGCTGAAATACAGAGCAGAGAAGTAGACAAGAACTTGATCCTAAATACCTGAGCTGCATTATGAACACAGAAGAGAAGAATCAAACCATCTCTGCCGGATTCATCCTCCTGGGTTTCTCCTCTTCACCAGACCACCAAAGGTTTCTCTTTCCCATCTTCCTCTGTATGTACCTGTTTTGTCTCATAGGAAACCTCTTGATAATCTTGCTGATCTTCTCCAGTACCAATCTCCTCCAAGCTCCCATGTATTTCTTCCTCTGTCACTTGTCACTGGCTGACCTTGGATTTAGTTCGGCTGCAATACCTAAATTGCTATACAACTTAGCGACCCAAACAAAAGCAATATCCCATATTGGTTGCCTGACACAGATGTACTTTTTTGTGAGTTTTGCTGCCACAGATAACTTTCTCTTGGCCTCCATGGCATATGACCGCTATGTAGCCATCTGCCACCCCTTGCACTATGCCAGAGTCATGAACTTCAAGGGCTGCCTTCTGTTAGCCGCTGGCTGCTGGCTCCTGGCTCATTGCCATGCCTTGTTATACATCCTGTTGGTATCTAATTTTACCTTCTGTGCTTCCCGGGAAATCCCCCATTTTTTCTGTGACGTCCACCCTTTATTGAAAATCACTTGTTCTGACACCTCCATTGTTGATAAGCTTCTTGTCAGCGAAGGGACAGCAATTGTCCTTGGGCCTCTGCTTCTCATTCTTTTCTCTTATGTCTTCATTGTCCTGAAGGTGGTGAAGCTTCCATCTAAGTCCAAAAAGTACAAAGCTTTCTCCACTTGCAGTGCCCACTTCACCACTGTGGCTTTGTTCTATGGCACGGTGATAGGCACCTACCTCCGCCCATCATCTTCCTATTCTGTCTCAAGGATGAGAGTGGCATCGATCTTCTATACAGTAGTCACCCCTATGCTCAATCCTTTCATATACAGCCTGAGGAACAATGAGATACATGTAGCCATAAAGAGACTAGTAAGGAATTGGTTTTAACAGAGCTAGCATCCTCAGCCATGGGTACAAATAAGCATGGCTATTAATGGATTTAGAGCATTACCAGATTTTCTGTTATTCTCTTGTCTGTAAAAACATAGCAAAATGCAACCAAGCTTCCTTTTTATATTAGCTGTTTCTCAACATAAAAAGGTGCCTGCAGATCTGTCAATAGCACTATAAGCCACTCTGTTTCACAAAATAAAATTCAATTGTCAGAAAATACTCTCCTTTTGGACAGCTTGTTATCTGAAAGAACTTCTGTAATGACTTTTCACATTGGTAGTTTTCTGCAGGCTATCAGAGGTGTTGCTGTCATCACAAGGCAGGGTTTTATAAGTTGTGTTTGCTCAAAAATAAAGATTATTTATTTCACTGGGAAAGCATATGGAGTAACAGGTGTTTATTATTGCTTTTAAGGAACTGATTCTTCTGAAAGATAAAAGCTAGAGATCTCAGTGTGCTTAAAGTACTGTGTACGTTTGTGTGTCTCTGTGGGTGTTCAATTGATTATTGGCTACCATAGATTTCTTGGCTATATTTTTTTTGCCTTTCTCCTACAGAGAGTGACCAGTTCAATGTCACCCTGCTACCTTTGGGCCTAAGTCAGGATTAGAGCTCATTGACTCCTGGTTTCCAGTCTATTGCCTTCAACCACTACACTAAATCCCTAAATTTCCATTATTTTCTCCTTACAAAAATTAGCTGGAAATATCTATTCTTATTACAGGGGAAATTAGAGAGTATGCATCCTATCCTTCAGATGACATTTCTACAAGTTTACTAAGTTGGCTCAATTTTGCTGATTAATTTTGTTTGCTTTTATCCTGCCCTTAAATAAGTTTCTTTAAAAAAAAAAAAACCATGGCTGTTATGCATAAATGTGAAATACTCAGTTACTAGCTTCACTTCTAGGTTACAAGAGTCTGAAATTAACTACAGTGAATCGTCAACTCCTCTTCTGCCAGATGTCTGTCTTCCTGAATCACAGCACTTGCTTTTCTTGCTGTCAGTCAGATCCATCTCCCAGTGCCAAATATTTGCTGGTGAAATCACAGGAATTTTTAAAGGCTGTCTTTGATTTGCTTGCCATATATTGAAAATTAAATCTCAGAATTTAAAACTGTCTTTTGCTAACTCGTATTTTTGGGCCAGAAGTTCTCTCTCCATCTAACCTACCTCACAGAGATGTTGTGGGGAAAAACGGGAGGATGGAGCATTATTTATGTTGCCTTGAGTTCTTGTATGAAACAAATGATATAAGTCAAGGAAACAAATATATGATCTTTCTTCATCCCTATCTTATATCAGTATGGTTATTCCAAAAACAGCAGAAGCAGTAAATCATATTATTCTTATTTTGTTAAAAACTATGGTTGAAAACAAATTTTTCAATATAAATACAAATAAAATATAATGCAAATCAGTAACTGTATCATCAGTTGGTCTTATTGCATCTGTCATAATTAAGAATAAAATAGAATAGAATAGAACAGAACAGAATAGAATTTTTTATTGGCCAAGTGTGATTGGACACACAAAGAATTTGTCTTTAGTGCATAAGCTCTCAGTGTACATTAAAAGAAAAAATAAAATACATTCATCAAGAATCATAAGATACAACAATTAGTGACAGTCATAGGTTACTAATAAGCAATCAAATCATACTAGGGAACAAATAAAACAATATAAATTGTAAAGATACAAGCAACATGGTTATAATCGTAAGTGGGAAGAGATAGGTAATAAAAGGATGAGAAGAATAATAGTAATACAGTCTTACTAAATAGTTGGACAGTTTTATGGAAATTAGTTGTTTAGCAGAGTGATCGCATTCGAGAAAAAAACTGTCCTTGTGTCTAGTTGCAGTGCCCTATAGCATCATTTTGAGGGTAGAAGTTGAAACAATTTATGTCCGGGATGTGAGGGGTCTGTAGATATTTTCAAGCCCTCTTTTTGACTCATGCAGGATACAGATCCTCAATGAAAGGATCTGGTAGCAATTGTTTTTTCTGCAGTCCTAATTACCTGTTGAAGTCTGTGTCTGCCTTGTTGGGTTGCAGAGCCAAACCAGACCATTACAGAGGTGCAGATGACAGACTCAATAATTCTTATGTAGAACTGAATCAGCAGTTCTACAGATGGGATGAAGGTACCCATAAAATCTACACTCTGTCTTCCTCTTTTGATGTGTATAGACTTCAAATCCTATGATATTTATTTCTGCACAAGCAGTTGATTATTGCTTATTGCAAATCAAAACTTTACTATGATCATAGACCAGTACAAGAAGGATGGGATACAGCTAACTAAAAAGTATAGAAAATACATTGGAATAATTATAAAAGAGTTAAAAATATAAAACAAGCATAAAAACAAAAGTCCAAAATGTATCTAAAAAGAGGAGCATTGAATAGGTATAAAGGAGCATAAAGTTTAGTATGTGACAAATTAAATCTATTCCAGTGTAGAGTCCTCTTGAATTTCCAAACTAAATGTTCATTCAAGTTTCTGATGAATAGCTGATTTCAGCTGATGAATAGGCTGGCTTGGTCGCTTAACACTGGGACACTGGTGAAGCAGGCAGAGCAGCGCCTGCATTTTCTGTGTCACACGAAAAAAGTACACCTTTTTTTTCCTGTCATTAACACTTTCCTATAGAAGGACGATCGAGAGCACATGGCATTACTGTCTGGTTTGGAAGCATTAATGCTTCAGACAGGAAGGTAGTGCAGAGAGTGGTGAGGATGGGAGAGAAGATTACTAGCAATTCACTTCCTTTCTATCTAGGACATAGTATATAAGCGATGCTTGACCAAGGTCTGCAGTATTGTCTGGGACGCTACATATCCTCTTCATGACCTGTTTTCCTTGTTACCTTCTGGGAGGAGGCTTTGTAGTATCAGAAGCAGAACATCTAGATTCAGCCACAGTTTTGTTCCATAAATATATATGTCCTGTGGCTTTAAGGTGCTGGAAAAGGGAGCCATCGAAATAGAGAAACACCCCCATAATATGAATAAACAGGATGACACCTCCTGCCTACCAGACATCTGGAAACTAGCCCTTATGAACAAATGAGTCCCAGCCACGAAAACCAACACCGGACCCAAAACAATACATGATGCCACCACCAATCTCCCTCACCAGACTCAAACCCAAACCCACCCCATAGATGAAAGGCAACCACCATCCAGAAACCAGACCATGGCTACATCACCAGCTGCCACACACCCCGACCCCCAAACCAGGCAAACTGACACATGCCATGAACACATAGCCAGGCCTCAAACTCGGAGCCCAACCAAAACCCGGAACATCACATCACAGCTACCCGCTCAGGATACCACATCACAGAACTCAGGAGGTTGCACCACAAAACCTCAGGATGTTACAACACAGCCAATGACCCAGGAGATTACAGCACAAGACCCAGGATGTCACAACAATAGAACTCAGAAGGTCATCACACAGCCCAAGACCCAGGTCATTACAACACAGGAGGCTGATAAACACACAGCTGATACCTCAGCCACACATGTTGTTACAAAAAAGCCACCCAAACTACAAACATCAACTCCATTAACCAATCAAGAAATGACAACATAGACAACCTCTCCACCAGTATTTATAGAGAGATGGCACCTCCGATCATGCTTTGCTTGCACAAGCACGAAGCCGAAAGCACCAGCCTGAAGATGGCGAGTGGGACCTCGTCGAAACATTGCCAAGATACTCTCAATCTTACAAGGGGAAATACCTGAACACACCAAGACCTGCATATATATATGTGTGTGTGTGTGTGTGTGTGTGTGTGTAAGGTTTTGAGCTGATAATTTTAAATAATAAATAAGGGAGACAAGGATAGATCTATTTCGAGCTAGTTAGCTCTCTTCAGCTAGCCATACCCTTACTGGGATTCGAACCAGGGAAGTATTACATGTGAGGCAGTTGTAATTGCCACTACACCACCTGGCTCTATCCTGTTCAGCTGAGGCAGGGGAATAAGTATATACTTTGTATTACAACACCCTGTTAAGCCCCAATTAAGGGAGAAAGCATACTGCTTTCTTTTCTGTCTTTTGGCTCATCACCAGAGACCATACCGACAGAAAGCTATTTGTTTCATTGTCTTTTGTTTACATGTGTGTAAGGTTTTGAGCTGATAATTTTAAATAATAAATAAGGGAGACTAGGATAGATCTATTTCGAGCTAGTTAGCTCTCTTCAGCTAGCCATACCCTTACTGGGATTCGAACCAGGGAAGTATTACATGTGAGGCAGTTGTAATTGCCACTACACCACCTGGCTCTATCCTGTTCAGCTGAGGCAGGGGAATAAGTATATACTTTGTATTACAACACCCTGTTAAGCCCCAATTAATATATATATATTACTGTATATAGATAGATAGATAGAGAGATACATAGATAGATATACTTTTGAGAGCAGACAATAGAATTTCATTTTTTATGTCAGCCAGTGTGCCCACAGTAAAAAAAGGTTATCTATCTATCTTAATTAAGAATAATTTATGGCACAAGTCATTGTCTGATAAATTTTATGCTCTGTTGTGCAGAACATGATGACATTATATCAGTGGTGGGATTCAAATTTTTTTACTACCGGTTCTGTGAGTGTGGCTTGGTGGGCGTGGCAGGGGAAGGATACTGTAAAATCTCCAGTCAGAGGTACTGTGTTTCTCACAAAATAAGGCAGCGCCTTATTTTTTTTGGAGCCCCGAAAAAACGGCTAGGCCGTCTTTTCGGGGGTGAATTAATTTCTCTCCCCCCCATCACAAGAACGCCGGCACAAGAACAGCAGCAGAGATAGTGGGCAACAACCCCGGACTTCTTTTGCTGCTCCCAGGAAGCTGCGGACTGGGCCATAAGGGCAAGGCGCCCGCAAAGCTGTCGGAGGGCGAAGCCAGCTGTCTGTCACCCTGCATGCTGCCCGGCTCGCTCACTCGCTCGTCCATCCACGTGGCTTCCTTGCCTCCTTACCAGGTCCAAGAAAGCGGCGCAAAGAGCAGCCGAAATGCACAACTTCAGTGCCCGCCGGAATGCCGCTACTGCCACCGGCTGCTTTCCCCCGCCAAGGCCACCACCACCACCACCTGCCCGGCTTCTTTGGCCACTGCCACTTGCCACCTTCACGACCGGCTAAAGGGCAACCGGCGCCGAGCATCCAGGCGGCGACTCTCCGGTGGCAGCATCCTCCCGAGCGGCATCCCAAAAGACTCCCGCTTCTTCCCGCGCTCTTTCTTCTTCCAGCCGGGCAAAGTGGACCTGCTTCTTCGCAGCCCCTGCCATAGATTTAGTCCCGAGGGCCGCCGCCGCTGCTACAGAGCTGAGCAGGAGACATGTGACCGACTAATCCCGGAACCGCCGGCATTTTGGCAGGCAAAGGAAGCGCCTTCACCTTAAGATCACAATTCCCAGAACGCTTTCACGTTCCCACTGGTGATGCTGCTGTTGTCGTGCTGGTGGAAACGTGGAAACGTTTCTGCCGCTGCTCGGGTGTGTGTGGAAACTCTGCACACACCCGAGCAGTGGCAAAACGCTTCCGCATTCCCGCCAGCGCTGCTGCTGTTGTCGTGCCGGTGGAAACGTGGAAGCGTTTCTGCCACTGCTCGGGTGTGTGCGGAAGCTCTGCACACACCCGAGCAGTGGCAGAAATGCTTCCGCGTTCCCGCCAGCGCTGCTGCTGTTCTCGTGCCAGCAGGAACTGTGGAAGCCATGGAGGCCCCGCCGAGAAGCAGCAGAAACGCTTCTATACTTCCTGCTGGCGCAAGAACAGCAGCAGCGCTGCGCAGGGCACTGTTAAAGGCAAGTTTCCCCCCCGCCCTCCTCCCCAGCATGTTTTAACCCCCACCCTCCCCCCCAGCATGTTTTAAACCCCGGCCTCCCCTCCCAGCATGTTTTAAACTAGGCCTAAATTTGGGGGGAGGGGCTTAATTTCATTTCATGCCTAGAAAACATGCTGGGTTTTCCTATTGGTGGAGGCCGTATTGTTGGAGAAACATGGTAGTATTTGCTGGTTCTCCGAACTACTCAAAATTTCCACTATAGGTCTCCAGAACTGGTCGAAACCAGCTGAATATCACCTCTGCATTATATGTTGTAGCAGAGTTAGCATCTTAAAGCAGCAGGAGGGGTAAAATTGGGCTGTTTATCCTGGGTATTAATACACCTATCAGGCTAGTATGAATGTCCCTCTAATACTGGCACTGGAGAAGCACAGATTTTTTTTCTGTGTGTCCAGAGTCACAGGGCCATTGACCTCACTCTAGGGAATTTTCCTGCATTGGCTTTCAAGGCCAGTTGAGGGGAGGGGAGGGGTATCAGTGGTAGTATGCTACTGGTTCGGCCTGGTTTGGCCAAACGGTAGTAAAAAAAAAACACTCTGATGATCAGCTGAGAGGATGAAAGAAGCGACAAGTGCAGGGATGGGTGGGAGGCTCACTCCTAGCTTTTCGTTTCTTTGTACTCTCAGGTGTTGGTGAGTTAGGGGCGTGCATGCATGCATGTTAGGAGCGCATGCGCAATCACTCACCGAACCAGTAGCGACCAAGGTAGGAACCCACTATTGAGGGGCATGGCATTGTGTCAGAGTAAAGGCCCTTTGGTGTTAAGTATTTTGAGATTAGTGAGGTATAGCATAAAGAAGGCAGAGTACCTGTTGGGGTTCACCGGCATCAAAGACTGGGTCCTGGCTAGATCCAATGGGTGCTCTTATGTTTGCCATATGCTGTTTAATGAGTGTTTTGGCCCAATCATATCCCATGCTGAGTAGACTGCTGGATAGAAGCTCAAGGATTAATTGTTACTGCCGGTCATCCCTGACAAGCATCCTTTATAGTTGACAGGGATTACTTATTGCAGCTTTTCCCAACATTGTGTCGTCTGTTTCCCAATAATTTTATTGAATATTGTAGGGATATATAGTTATAAAAGATAAAGAGGAAAAAATGTAAAGAAGAAAAAAGAAGAAAATGTGAAAGAAAAAAATAATATAAAGAAAAAAGAAATATAAAGTAACTTCTCCCTTGTCTCAACAAGTGTAAACAATATTAACAAATTATTTTCACTTAAAATACAACAACCTCTTCCCTCTATATCCTATCTGTAGACAAATCCTTAAAACCTCATTGTTCAATCCCTTCAAATAATGTCCTAAAAGTTTTCAATTTCTTTTCTTTTTTTCCTTGTCTTTTCTTACCAAGTCTTACAAAAAGTCAAAAAGTCTCTTTTGTAAATCTAATATTGGAAAATTATCCAAACCATTCTCCTAGTTATTTGTCTATATGTCTCTTTTAATTATTAAAACATCAGATGGTTTCCTGTACACCCAATATTTCAAATTCTATTATCATCAGCCGGCATGAAGATTGGCTTAAATTCATTACTTGCATGCTTCAAATGGATTTTACGGCATGTTTCTGTGAAGTCAAGAAAAACAATGTCCTTCACATCTCTCTTCCAAACAAGATTATAATAATTTAGCAGATTTGGAAAATCTTTCAAATATATAGAAATGTTGCTAGTTTTGAATATCTTATTTGGCTACCAGACGGATAGTTTCCACTAGATAGAAAATTTTTTTACATTACATTACAAGAAAATTATTACAGTGAGCACTTCAACTCTGAATTTCATTCTTCAGGTCTGTCCTCTCTTCAGATCTTTCAAGTTTTTACTCCTGAAAATTTAATTGGTACTTATTTCACTGAGCATAGTTTTCATTGGGCTTTTTTCAAAACGTTGGAGTAGTAAACCCACTCAAATGTTTCCACTGATTTTTAAGGGCAGTTCTCACTTTCTTCCATTTTTCATGCTAAATATTTCTAGATGTTCTGTGAATGATAGATCTTACTCTCCTGAGGTGATCATAAGGAAGCACCTGAAAGGTATTATGAAAGGCAGAGGGATGTCTAATAGGTCAGGTTTTCAGGACCTTGGATAGTTCCATATTTAGACCCAATTTTAATTGAGACCACAAAGGTATCTGTTATGTTCCTGATAACATATTAAAATGAAACAAATTGCCTTTAAAATAAAGTAACTGGACTGTTTGTTTTAGAATGAATATATCCTTTTCCATGCCTTTCATGAGTAGAAGAGACAGTAACACATTGTTTAATGTCTTTATATATCCAGTAGTCTTTCATCATTTTAGCCATTGTCTATCCACTGCAGGTTGCATGTTTCCAAGCAACATGGTCCTGAGCTTTCTTTTGCCAATTGTGCCTGTAATACTTGCTGATGTCATTGATCCATCTTGTTTTAGGTCTCTTTTGTGGATGGTTTTTATCAAGTGGGATCCATTCTATGACTGCTTGGTCCACTGCCATCAATTTTTCTGGCTATGTGATCAGCCCATTTCCATTTCAATTCTTTTACTCTCTTGATGATATCTATACTTTCGTTTGTTCTCTAATCCATGTGCAGATCTTTCTATCTTGTTTTGTAATGCCCAGCATGTATCTTTCCCTGGCTCTTTGCACCAAATGTAGCTTTTATATCAATTATGAAGTTAGTGTCCATGTTTCACTGACGTATGTTAGAGCAGGTAACTTTTCTCTTCAGTATTTTTTACATACTCCAATTTTCCCAGAGTATGGTACAATGTAATACAAATTTGATGGAGTATAATTTGATAAATTCCTACTTAGCAGAGCTGCAAGATCAATATTCCCCAGGAGAGAGATATAATCTCCCCTTAGTTATAATTTTACTTTCCTACAGTCATTCTTTGAAATTGATGACTATGCGGCAGCCTCTGACTTCCTTGTATAGCTGCTTCTAAACTTCAGAGAGATTAATCATCATTTCTATAACAATTTTGCCTGGCATTCTTTCTAATTGACAACATTTTCTGTTACCTTTTTATTAAAATTGACTGTGCTGTGTCATTTATTATCTAGCAATGGCATTACCAAAACATCACGCTTATCTTGACCATTCACTTCTTACTTAAAACATTACTCCGGAAGTAAGTATGTTGAAAGGATTTGATTGGGTTTCCGATTGTAGGGCCTCAGCAGTTTATAAGAACTGGTTCTTCGCCTGATGATTAGTTCAGATGATTCTTATGTTCCCTGTTATCAGTGGAGAAACATGCAGAATTATAGAGAAGTTATTAGAGAGAAAATCAGAAAGTCGCTATCTTAAATATATATGGTGATATATTGATTACAAACTGGAAACTTTTCAGTTGCTGGAATTCTTGTAACTGTATCCAATTCAACTCAATAAATCTTGCTAAAGAAAACTCCATGGAAGTTGAATTCCATTTACCGGAATCAGATCCTCCTGCTTAGCCTGAAAACAGCAAAACAAAGGGAGGGGAATGAATTTTAGAATTGTTTTTCACACTAATTTATTCAATTAGTCTCTGTCTCATGGCCTAATGTTCATAGTAGAAAATTGATCAATCACAAAAAAAGGTAGACCTGGAAAAGCAACTCATGGGCTGAACCTGCCTTGGATCACCTTCAATCTATATGCTTTAAGTGACTAAATAAAAAAAAATCAGGAAAAAGGACTGCTTGTTTGCCAGTCATGCAATTGCTGTGGGGCATTTTTGCTTAAAAATAACGCAGCTAGTTTGGCCCTCCATGTATTGGAAAAACTGAACTAATTTTTTTCCCTTTCCTTCCCTTCCCTTTGCCTTGCCTTGACTTCTTTCCACTGCAACCAAGAACCTACAGTCATGATTCTAAGCAACATAAAAGCAATAGCAAATCAGAAGAAGCTAGGATTAAATGGTAAGCAATGATGAAAACTGTTTAATAGACTTAATGCAATAAAATGTTGACTTTTATTTATTTATTCCTCTTTTTTCTTGAGAGGCATAACAATGGCATAGCAATGACCAGGAAAAAAAATGAACTGAAGCCACAGGGTTGTATGTGATTGCATTTGCCTAATTAATATATGGAAAACTGAGCTCTAAAGAGCTTACACATGACAAGATGTTCATGAGGACCATTGGGGTGGGGGAAATGAATCCTAATCCTGACAATATCTTCAATACAAGAGTGGTAAACAGATGTTAACATAATGCATTTGAACCTGTCATGCCCCTGGTGGAGACTGACTCTGAGGGAGTGGAGGAACAGCTGACAGAGAGTGGAAGTGTGGGTCCGGAGGTTGTGGAGGAGGCTGGGGAAGGGCAGAGGCTGGCTGAGCAGTCAGAGGAGGACCCAGGCCCATCCCTTCTCCATCCTAGGGCATGCAGGGAGGAGAAGATAAGGGAGAGACGTAGTCTACTTGGGAGGAGAGGGCCTTGATCCTCTTCATGGGCTGCAGCTGTGACAACTGAATAAGACTACAGACCTGAGTATGGGCAATTGCTGGAAACAAAGCGTGGAAATATCTCTAATTTATGATTCTTCTCTGAGTTTGGTGTCCTTCCCAGTGTGTGTTATCTGTGGACATCCTCCAGCCCTTATCTTGCCTGGTTTGTGTTGCTTTTTCCCTTCTTGTAACTGTTTGTGTGGGAGTTTTTTGGCTTCTGTCAAGAATATTCGGAGCTTGGAAGAAAAATGAAGGAATAAAAGGGGCTTCACCTGTTTCCTGTGACTGTGTTTGTTATGTATTCCACCCTGGGTTATCACAGAACCAGTTTCAGATGCCTCCATGAAGTAGATTTTTGGAGGTCTGACCAATACAGATACTGTTTTATGTTTCTTTTTTGGCCAAATTGATTACATTTTTCCCCTCAGAAATCTGTGCTTGACATCAACTTTTCAACCAATCTTACATCATTTGTTATTGCTGTTGAATGTTCTAGCCTTGGTTAAAAAATTCCCCAAAGAGCCTTGTTTTTGCATTAATGTCTCTTCCTTAGGGTGCCACAAACTAGAAATTATCCCTGCCTCCTCACCACCGGCATGCTAGTTCCCACCATTGTCTGTGCTCATCATTTTGAGAAAGAAAATGCTCCCCCATGAAGCTTGAATTGTTTGGAATTGAAAAAATTATAAAAAATCTCTTCACCAAAAATAAATAAATAAAGAAAGAAACTGAACTTCAGTGGAGACATCAAAACTTTTTGCCAGAGGTACAGTATAATATTTAGTGATTTTTTTGTTAATGGATACAAACCAGTAAGCTTTTTATTTAAGAGTTTTCTCTTTCTTTCTCTACATTAAATTGTATAGAATTGCACTTCATCCTTCCACACTATTGCTACCTGGCATACTGTAGTTGGATGAAACGTAGAAGAAAGATAATTCCTTGTTCAGCTTTTCTCTCCTCCCCTCCCCTCTAATTATCATAGACACTGCACTTTTGCAAAGTTGTAGTACATATAGAGGTCATGAAATAATAAGGTGATGCAGCAATGAGAAGACAATTGTAATGGAAGGGTTAAGTTCTTTCATTTAGACTCCTCAGCTAAATAGCATAGGAGGCAAAGGCTGAGCCTCAGCCGAGGAGAAGAGGCTGTACGTCACATGAGAATTCCTCCTCCCTCTTCAGATTGGGGCTGGGAAAAGTGTTGTCAGAAGGAGTTCATCCATGACAATAAGGATTGGGGGCCATGGATGAAAGTTCTGCCTCAGTAGGAGACTTCCATATGATCATTTACAAAGAACTTAGGGACCATATACAAAGGATTCTCAATATATTGTATTGTAAAAATGGAAAAAGGGCAGTTGTGTTGTGTGGTTCCTCTATCTGCCATTCTTGCTCAAATTATCCTCATCAAATGGCCTTTCTTTTTTTTTTGTAAACTGGAAGATAGAGATAGGAGTGGTATACAAAAGTGTTGGTGAGAAAGCAGTCCAGAAAAGGAAGTTGAAAAGGACTATTAGGGATAGAATTTGGTTTGTCCTACAGTAGCTAAATAGCACAGGAAACAATCACGGAATCTGGAGAAAGGCTGTTGTGTCGCCGCTTTGCATACAGAATTTCCCAAACACAATTCTTGGTCATCAACAAAGAGCCACAATGCTATTGCCAGTTAGGATACACAAGGATGAAATAGATGAATGAATCCATGGCAGTAGAAGACAGCCTGCTATAGCCTCAATGCTATTAAATGGGCCATTTCAGTCTGAGTTCAATTCAGAGGAAGAAGGGGTTATCTTACATGCAAGGAACAATGAAAGAATTTCATTTGTAATACCCCATGTCATCACAATTTAGATTTTTGAATAGGTATTTATAAAAGTACATTCTAAGTTGGTCAGCTTCTTTAGTCAGGCACATCCTGATTCAGAAAAGCCACTCATCTTTCATTTCAACTATTTCTAAATCAGGCCTCAAGAGTGAATAAAGAAAGTAGGAGATTTTTTCTTTCTAAAGTGAATGTACATCACTTTAGAATAGAACCTTAAAATACCATCCCCAATTTGAAATGTCATTCCTCCAAAATTGGAAAAGCCACACGAAACTCTTTTGTTTTAACTGTCCTAAATAATTAAGCGACATCTGTTATTTAGACATCTGACTCACAACACATGCTTAAGCCATAAATAAAGTATCACAACACCAACCTATGTTCAGTGAGTCTAAAAGCAATCACAATAGAATACTAAATGTCCAATATCAATCTTCTTTATTACAAGTTTGTGTTCTGTAAAGTGAATTCAAAGAAATGTGTGTATGCCTTTACCATTGTCAGACATATAAGGAAATAAATGTGCCTCCCATGCCCCATTTTTGGAATACAAATCAAAATAATTCAGTTGGCTTAAAGACTAGTCATTTTCTCCATGTCCTCATGTGCTGTACTTCTTTTCCTTCATGTCTAGGTGAAATACAAACCAGATATATAAATAAAAATATGCAAAAATCCATATTTTCAGCTGACTTATGGAAAAGAATCCGGAGAACCAAACCAACTTTGTTGGATTCATCCTCCTGGGTTTTTCTTCCTCTCCAGAGTTCCAAGGACTCCTTTTTCCCGTTTTCCTTTGTATGTACCTGCTTTGTCTGCTAGGAAACCTCGTGATAATCTTGCTCATCTTCTCCAGTGCCAGCCTCCTCCATGCTCCCATGTATTTCTTCCTCTGTCACTTGTCATTGGCTGATCTTGGATTGAGCTGCACCATTGTACCCCAAATGCTGCAGAATCTGCTGTCCCGCACAAACTCCATATCCTTTAGTGGTTGCCTGACACAGGTGTATTTCTTTGTGAGCTTCTGCGCAGCAGATAACTTTCTCCTAGCCTCCATGGCATATGACCGCTATGTGGCCATTTGCCGTCCATTGCATTATGCAACAATCATGAGCTACAGATTCTGCATACAACTGGCTGCAGCATCTTGGCTCCTGGCTTGTGCCCACTCCCTACTTTACGTTCTTTCAATGTGCAACTTTAAGTTTTGTGCTTCCCGAGAGATTCCCCATTTCTTCTGTGACCTCCATCCTTTACTGAAACTCTCCTGCTCTGACACCTCATCGGTTGAAATGCTGCTTGTCAGTGAAGGCACCGCCATTCTCCTTGGACCCCTTTTGCTGATCATTTTGTCCTACCTTTTCATTGTATCCAAAGTTTTGAAAATACCATCAGGCCTCAGCAAATACAAGGCCTTCTCCACCTGCATCTCCCATCTCACTACCGTCGCTTTGTTTTATGGGACTTTGTTAGGCATCTATATCCGCCCATCTTCCACTTACGCAGGATCAAAATTTAAAATTGCATCAATACTGTACACGGTGGTGACTCCCATGCTCAACCCTTTCATATACTGCCTGAGGAACAGTACAATGCACGAGGCAATGAAAAGAATATTAAGAGGCCGGTTTCAGAAGAGATGAACTGTAATAAAACTGATGCTGTCACAAGAGAAGCTGCAGATCAACTTGTGAAACCAGTAAACAAGGCACTCAGATTAAAAGATGAGAAGTTTTATATAGCTTTTGTGGTTCCAGATTGAAAATAGAAGCCCCTTTTTTTCCCTTTAATTATTTCTTCAAAAATTCTCTAAGAAAGCCAACTGTGGGTTATAAACTCCATATATTATGTCTTCCATTCTGAAATGCAAAGTGAATTCTTACTGTGATTCTGAAAGATGACATTTTAATGCTATATTGTTCCTATGAGAGTTACTATTATACTCACTTAAGCAACAAAAAATTGGGTTCCATTGTGGTGATAAACTGAGGACTACCTGTAATTTCAGTATATCCTGTATAATCTCTAAATTGCTTGAATTTCCAGAACGTTCACATTTTACATTTTGACTTTCAACGTTCATATCTGAACGAAAAAACAAGCCTGAATTACTTAATAGCATGGGATTACACCTTGGCCAATATGAATTTATTTTATCAATTTGTATGTTATGAAGCCAATTTTGTCTCGGATGCTTATAAAAAATGAATCTTCATATCATGAAGATATGAGTTCCAGGAAGACAGATTTCCACCAAGTCCTGGAAATACTTTTCCCCAGAACTCTTGCCTCTCTTTTAAACCTTTTAAACTCCTTCACAGTCTTCCCAATCTTTCTGCTGGTGACAAATTCTCATCAAATGGTGATGGTTCGCCAAGGGGACAACTGCCCCAAGTCTACCACTTCTGGATTTTACCACTCCACCATATTTTTCTACTTGTCATTTTTGGATCTCAATATGCATAATAAGGACTTGATGAATCAGTGAGGGTCATTGTAGGAAAAAAGAACTAGACTTTTTTTGATGAGTTTTCTATTATGTAAACATATGAAATACTAAGTAGGCATCTAGTTCCTAGTGAAATGGTGCAACTCCCATATAGAATGAGTTCCAGATTACAGGAAGTGATTTTCTCTTCCTAAATCAAACTTCCATGCAGGCTTTCAGATCTACCTCCCAGTATCATCCCAGATTAATGCATTTTCAAATGGTATGTCTGGTGTTGGATCAATTTATTTTTTGCTTTTAAAAAAATCAATAATGTTATTTCTTCTCCTAGCAACATATCAGTACAGGTATTCCAAACATGGGAGGGAGAGAAAAAGAATACTTAATCTGTAATCATGGTTGAAACGTGTCAAAGTCAGCAAGGAACAACAGTTAAACTTTTCACTCTGTAGTAAATGTTAAAGTGTTGAAAGCATTTTGTTGAATGTGATGATGTGTCTGCTGCTTATTTCGGCTAGTGATCACAGCTGTGGAACATTCTGTTGTGTATGTGTGTGTGTAGCAAAAATTTCAATTGGCTGGAATCAATCTTTTCAGAAGTAAATATTTTTGTCCTATTTTTTCTTCTTTTGTGTTTGTTGGCTTCCTTCAAATTCTTGATACCTATAATAAAGGCTTGATGAAAAGGAACTAGCCTTTAGTACATATACATTTTCCTTCTGGTGGATTTAATGATGGAAAAAAGATCCCCATTTGCCTGTTCTAAAGCAAACCAAAGGGAGATTTTTGGAATAAAATAGCTGATTGGTAGCATTACCAAGTTCATTCTTCCCCAGAGTTGTGAATATTGGTGTTGTGGGTAGTGAGTTCAAAGACTCAATTGTGGGAGCCAGTGGGGATTAAGCTACCACAACCCATGTGAGATTGTATATGCACCTCATTACGGACTTGAAGTTTGATTGACCTGTTTTGTTTCTCAACAGATAGATATCAGGGCCTTAAATATTCTAGTCAGAGGAAGACGTTATAACCCAAAAGAAATATTGCACAGAAGATCTTCCTGTAAATGACCATCTGAGAGTCTTCTTCAACCATCAGGTTGGAAATTCAACTGATAAAAATTGCAACGCTTCTTATATATTTGGTATTACCACTTACATGCATCTCTGCCACCTAATCTAACCACCTAATGATGGAATCCACCTAAGGGGCCTTGGTGGTGCAGGCTGTTAATCATCTAGCACTTAGTGCAAGCTGCCTGCAATTAGTGCAGGTTCGAATCCCACCAGGCTCAAGGTTGACTCAGCCTTCCATCCTCTCGGGGTAGATAAATTGAGGACCCAAGATTGTTGGGGGCAATAAGCTGACTTTGTAAAAATGCCGCTTGGGGGGACCAAAAGCCCTAGTAATAAGCAGGCATATACAATGGAATGAAGGCTATTGCTGAGCACTTAGCATGGTGCTCCATAGACTGTAAGCCGCCCTGAGTCTCCGGAGAAGGGCGGCATATAAATGCAAATAAAAGTAAATAAATAAATAAATAAAATAATCCAAAGCTTCTCAGACTTTGTCCTATCATCTCCCTACAAGGATAAAGGAATTTCACATGAATAAAATTGTTGATTTCTTTGTGATTCTCTGTGCAAGAAAAGTAGGGATCAAAACCTGAAGGTGGTTTGACTATACAGCTACTTTGCCCATGCGAGGTTGATCAGCTTAAAAATAAAATTGTGCCCCCCACTCCCCGTAAATGGCTCTTTCACATACCCATAGCTTAAACTATATTTGTTTTTCTGTTGAAAGACAGAGGTTCCTGGAAGAAATCAATTTCAGCTTCCTTTGAAATAATACTTCCCTGTGCTTAGAAGATGCTAAATGCATCAGGATATGATACAAAGTAAACTGCAATTAAAATAATTAATATTAATAACAGATATGAAAAAAATAGTCACCATACCCATCCTTAATATAGTTTTTTTTCTCTTTCTTTCTGCCATTATCAGTTTTAACTCCTAGAAATGGCCTGGACAAGTTGGTGCATTTTCTTTGAAACATTTTTTAAACAGCAATCGACTTGCTATTACCATCTTCTGAGGTCAGACAGAGAGAGTAACTAGCCAAAAAATCACCCACGTGGCTTTGTGCCTAATGCGGGACTAGAAGCCATGGTCCCCTGGTTTTTAGCCTCTTAAAATATACTATAAGTAACTTCAGTGAGACAGCATGTAAAAGGAAAGAAGGAGGAGGAGGAGGAGGAGGAGGAAGCAGAGGCTAAAAAGGACCATTACAGTTTATCAATTTGTCCAAAATTAAATTGAAAAATGTTCCACTTCTCACTTTAATTGCTGATGGCATAATCCCATTAGTGATTACTTTAGCAGAAGGATTAGAAGAAGAAATGGTAATCCAAGATATGCATTCAGCAGGAAATTCATTTTTTTTGTGATTACTTGTTCCAAAAACTTTATTTGCACCATATCAATGTTTTTTTTTACGAATCTATAAAGCCAGAACAGCTATTTCATCTTTATTAGCTTACAATGCTAATATGCCCACCCGTAATCTAATATTATCGGCAGCGTGACATCTTTTCATAAAAGCTGACTTTGATGGATGAATTTTTGAAGTTGGCTTTCTGTAAACTTTGTGATAAAGTGGCTCTTGAAATCTTGGCATCAAGATTTAACAAAAATATTAATGATAGCTTACAGAATTCATAAGGTCCTTTCCCAGTTATTTGAGATACAAAAATATATCAAATAAATTAAATGCCAAGTTTTCCTTTTTATATCATTTCATAAGTATCCCATCCAGCCAAGAGGCTTTTCTAGTTTTCATTGGTTTACTAGTGTTTAAAAAAAATTCTGGCATTGTTAAACAATACCTAAAACTTTTAAATGAGTATCCAACATTTCTGGAAAATTTATTCCATTTTAGAAAGCATTATCTGTCCAATGGACACATTAGCAGAATATAGGTACGTGTAAAATTCTGTAAATTGGGGGTTAATTTCATATAATTTAAATTTGAGATATCCCAAAGCATATCTTTTGTAAATATTATACTACTATTATACTATTTCAACACAGGGGCATCCATGAAGGAACAGGTTCAACGAATTCCATGTCCTACTGCTTCAAATGAAAAGTCAATAGTTTAAAAGATTTTTCTCCTTTTCCAAATACAATTTAGCATTCAAGACATATAATTGAACTGTCTTTTATATAAAAGCATAAAACAAACTGTGTTTTCAGCATATGCATTCGAAGTATCGTTTACTTCTTATTCTTACTTTCTACAAAACGAGTCTCTCATTTTTTTTTTGCTTCAAGAAGCATGAATTTTCATCTGAGCCTGTATACAGGCTTTAAATGAATCCCAAAATGATCTCATATGATCAGTGACAGTTGCCTGTTTTGTTATTGGTGATTGACAAACCAATAACATGTTCAAATACTACCTTCCAGCCTGATTCTTTTTCCTTAACTTCTATGGCATTACACTACAACCATTGGTAGATCAATCAATCAGAATACAGCTGGAAGGGACCTTGGAGGTCTTCTAATCCAACCCCCGTAGGATCCTATACAATTTCAGATAGGTGGCTCTCTAGTCTTTTTTAAAAAAACTCCTGTGATGAAGCCCCTACAACTTCTGAAGGCAAACTCTTCTACTGGTTAATTGTCCTCATAGTTAGGAAGCTTTAATTCCAGGTTGCGTCTCTCCTTGATTAGTTTCCATCCATTGTTTCTTCTCTTGCCTTCTGGTGCTTTGGAAAATAAGTTGTCCCCCCCCCACCACTTCTTTGTGGCAGCCCCTCAAATACTGGAATACTGCTATCATGTCACCCCTAGTCCTTCTTTTCTCCACACTGACCATATCCAGCAACAAAATGCAATTTAGCAAGTATAACATTCCTCAGCTAATACATAACTATTGATCAAGATATTAAGGATAGTCTGATTTTATACTGCCATGTTGGGACAATAAAAATATTTTCTCGCTTATTTAGATTTAATTGTTTTCATTTCATTACATTCAATTCATAAATGCTTCCATAGCTAGATCCAAAAATTTTATCCATATAAAAGTCCTCAATTACAATTATTTGTTTATAAATGAAATGAGAATCATAAAACAGTTATGTAAAGTTTCAGGTAAATCTAAAATTGGAACATAATCATTTACGCAGGGCATCCTGCGTAAATCTAAATTTTGTTGAAGATCCATATCTAATGGCACTGCTTCTTCAGCAGCTCTGGGCTACCGACATAAGGAGGAAGTAAAGCTCAGTGCCTAAGGATTCACTTCGTGCTAGTTTTTACTGTCACTCTGCATGCTCTTTATCTAAGAGTTCCTAATGTGAGGTCACTTCCTTTTGCCTTTGTCCTTAGATAAACAAGCAGTGTTTATGCTCTTCGACTCTGCTTGTTTAGAGCATTTGCTCTTGGTAGAACATTTCAGTCAAATGCAATAGGCCAGTGATTACTAACCTTTTCGGCACCCCCCAAAATGGAATGCTTGTGCACCCCACCTCCGTGCATGCATGCATGTCCCTGAACATGCACCCCACCCCTTACGCATGTGCCCCACTCTCATATGCACCCTGCCCCCCATGCATGCACGGCAGAGACCCAAAGACCAGCTGGCCGGTGGGAGGTGTGCATGCATGCACAGTGGAGCTGAGCTCGGACGATGACTTGTGTGCCCACAGAGAGGGCTCTGGGTGCCACCTGTGGAACGCATGTCATAGGTTTACCATCATAGCAATAGGCATTTGTAAATGTCCTTTCTATACTAAAACCTGCTTTACTGATCATTGCTCAGACTAGATTCTAGTTTTCGGGAGCTCTTACATGTGCACATATAATATTTTAATCTCCAACTCCAACAATTTCCATGATTAACTATCAAAATTATGTAATACTGTATACCAGCATCAAAAATTTCTAGTTCAGTTATGATCATTTCAGTTTTTTTTAAAAAAAAAATCACTACCCCTCTGGCAGCTTTCAAATTTCCATTTTTTGTGTGAATCTGCTAAAATCCTGCAGGCTAAAGGATATTTTTCATCAGGGAGTATATGAGTTTCTTGTAAAATAAAGCTGAGGTATAAACAGCTTCAATTTATCAAAAATCTGTCTCCGCTTATTTAAGCCTTTGTAGCTTTTAATATCCCATACAATGAAAACTGATGTCATTTTTTTTTAATATGTAATTTTTCAGAGTGAAGCTCAGACTTGCTCTTATGTCCTGAAATAAGGTTACAGATGCTCAAAAAATGTGAAATTTTGTCTAAATCAACCTAATGTCGATTGTTTTTTTAAAGAACCTCTGTCAATAGGTATGATATAAAACATATAGCAATATAGAAACAAATGAAATTCTATGATAAGCACCGTAGCATAAGTATAGAGAAATCTTCTTACTACATGTTTCACTAAAAAAGAGACTTTATGGCTAAAGAATCAAGCTTCCAGTCAAACAAATAATTTCTCAGCAGGCTGTAGTGGTGTTCCTATCTATGAATCCTTTATATGAAATAATGACCAACCATTTCTGGATTACAGAATTTTCTCGTAGCACAATCCAGCTAGACCTAAAATCACAGGACATAGCAGTAATAATAACATTATATCTTGTAATCTGTTCAAGATACCTGTTAAAGTTGACTTCTTAATGCCCCTTTACCATTTTTAGAGGCAGCTCTGGAAATCACATTACTGTGGATTTTTCTCTTCCTATTTCAAAACGTTTGCATTCCTGGCAGGCTGCAAATTGTTACTGCATACAGAACTTGCAAAAATAAAATCACAACAACAGGATTTAGACTTTGTAAAGATTTATACTTGGAAGTTGCCAAACCTTCTGTATTATTTAAATATAGTCTAATTGGATCAGCTCTTGAGAATATTTTTGATGTTTCAGGTATAGAAAATTCATAACACACAACCCCCGCACCTGCTTGCTTATCCTTGAATCTAATCCATCTTTTCTTGCTAAGCCAACAAGGTCACGTTATTCCAGGTTATTCCAAACTTCTAATTAGCTTCTCAAATAATTCAACAACTTTTATCTGTTTTATCTTAAAAAATGTCTCTTTCTGTGTATATATTGTATCATCCATCATCCATCTATCCATCTCTGTATAATTATTTTTGCAGCATATTCCAAGAAAGATCTATTAGCAGCCAGTATCATAATCATTTTATTCAAATACATTACATTTTGGACTACTACAGTCTATTGGAAGAAACCTCTCTTCTGGAGTGGCTTTTTATGTATCTTTCATTTGAGCTGGAGTTCTATCCCATGCCCCTACCTCATAGAGTATCATTAATCAGCTTGCTTTTGCAGCTATACTATAAAGTCCTAACTCAGGCAGATACTTCAAGAGTAATTAGCTGCTTAATGGTGGTAGAAAGCTGTTTGTCATATCAACGAAGAATTTTATCTCCCAAGACATTTCAAGACATGTTGCTTTGTTGCTTGTATCCTCTGTTTCCTAGTATGATTTGATGTTGATTGTACCCTATGACTATCATTAAGTGTTGGACATTATGATTCTTGATTCTTAACGAATGTTCCTTCTTTATGTATACTGAGATTATTTACACCAAGACAAATTCCTTGTGTGTCCAATCACACTTGGCCAATAAAGCATTCTATTCTATTCTATTCTATTCTATTCTATTCTATTCTAAAGTGACAGACAGAGAATTTTCTAGATATGAGGAGCTGAGGTGGTGCAGTGGTTAGACTACAATATTGCAGAATAACTGTGCCCACTGCCAGGAGTTTGATCCTGACTGGCTCAAGGTTGACTCAGCCTCCCATCCTTCTGAGGTTGGTAAAATGAGGACCCAGATTGTTGGGGGGAGGCAATATGCTCACTCTGTACACTGCTTAAAGAGGGCTATAAAACACTATGAAGCAGTACTGTATATAATTCTAAGTGTTTTTGCTAATTAACAATTTTCACCACCACAAACAGTCCAAGTACTTCTTTCCCATCTCACAGAGGTAGAAAGAAATAACTGTGTTAACTAATGTCATATGTCACAATGAAGAAAATTTGGGGAGGTTCCCCCCAGGGCTGGAGACATTGTTTGTGTTATTCCTTGGGTGAAATTAAATACTATTTGTCTCAAGATCTATGCTTTGCATTAATCCTCCAATCGTATGTCATTTGGGTTTGTGAAATATACTATCAAGTTCCCTATTGGTTCTCAGTGGATCCATCGGAGGTGCAGTATAGCTTTCTGTTTTATGGATGGAAGGAAGGATCTCACTGAACATTTTATTCAATAATTCAGCATTTTATTCTATACCTACAATTGCGTGGAACTTCTTTCTTCTACAAAATTTATACTCCTGAGCATCCTCTGCATGAATGTATTTGAGGGAAACTTAAGGTAAATGTAATTTCTTGTTTAACCTTCCTTCCCCCTCCAATTACTTCCATTCAAACTGTCTTTGTGTAAAGTAGGATAGCCACAAAGGCTTGTTATGGGAGAAGGAAGGTGATTCAGCAGTGAAAAGATATTGCTATGAAAAGGGTTAGGTTCCTCCATTTGGAGTTCCTGGGAAGGAGCCCTTAGATGAGAAGGGTTGATCCTCAGTTGGGTAGAAGAGGCTGTAGATACTGAATATCACAATGGAACTCTTTGGCCATCTTCAAATAGAGTTGGGAGAAGAGCTTGTCAGAAGAAGCCACTTCATGGCCAGTTGTGGTATTAAGGACTAGGTGAGATGGATGAATACTTTCCTTCAGTAGAAGGCACTTGGTATGATCATTCACACAGGACTTTAAACTCTTTCAGGCTTCCTTCTACTCATATGCCCTCAGTATGTATTGTAATACGAATGGAATATGAATGATGTTGCATAGTTCCTATTTCTGCAGCTGTTGTTTTTTAAGTATCCCTCTACAAACCTTCATTTTGCAAGTAGGGAGATAAATACAGGGATGTATAGGCCTGGTTGGTGAGATTGCAGCCTGAAGAAGGAGACTTTGAACTGAGAATTTATAAGGAACTGAGTTCTGCTTGTGGTGTAAACTCACTGGCTAAATAACATGGAAGATTCATACATTCATCTTCTGTGACAGTCAGGTGATGGGCTGATGCTTAGGGGAAATGAATCATTTTGCATACAAAATGCTCCAGACATAATCCATGGCTATCAACAAAAAGGCTTGGAAACGCATATTGGAAACTCTTCTACTGCCAACACCCAGTGTATACAAAGATGGATAAATGGTTTCTGCTAGTATAAGGCAGCTTGCTCATTTTCCAGTGCCAGAGAACAGTCCACTTCAGAGAAAGAGGGAAATGTGCTATTGGCAAAGGAATTTTGAAGTCAACTCTGTAGGATCCTGTGACATCACAATTAATAGGTAGGGTTTTTTTTACACATGCATGCATATGCATATGAAGTGGTAGCATGAAGCTAGGGAGACCCATCAGGCAGGTAGATCTAGAAATTCTTACATTCTACCTCTCGACAATCATTACCAACTGTATCTCTTTCTAGTTATCATTCTGGACATCTCAGAATCTCTAAGTTCTCTGGATTCTTGTTTCATATTCTCATGCTGCTGAAACATCTCTGAAGTTGAAATGGAGAGCATCATTGAGTGTTCAGAATGGCTGGTGGCAGAGACAGAAATTGGTACAGAGACATTTTTTTCTCATCTTAGTTGCTGGCCTTTCTTGGTGCTTAAAATTGGGGAATTTATAGAATAGCCTTCAGCGTGAATTAAGAATTTAGGGAGAATTATGTGTGTCCATTTAATTATTAAAGCCAGCATTCTGGGTCAGCAGGAATCAGCCACATGCGTATGGGAAGTCAACAAGCAAGAAATGAATAGCATAACAATCTTACAGTCATATTCCCCAATAAGAGGAAATGAGAGTATTCTGGCATATTATTGGGGTGGGATTCTACTGGTTCGCACCTATTCGCTAGAACTGGTTGTTAAGCAGTTTGGAGAACCGGTTGTTAGAAGAAATTACTGGCCTAATCCTGTAAGGAAGGTAGGAAGGAAACGTTCTGGTCTTGCTTACAGAAACTGCCTCTCCGTTAACCCTTATTACATTCTTGGCAGGACTAGACTTCCTGTCTAAGGAACTTCTCTGGAGTTTTTTTCCCCTGCTTTGCTGGTACTTTGCTTGTGTAGAGTGACCATTCAAAGTTACAATAGCACTGAAAAAAGTGACTTATGACCATTTTTCACACTTACGACTGTTGTAGCATCCCCACAGTCATGAGAGGCCAGGCGAGGAGATGCGTGCCTCGATGTGAGTGATATTGAGTTGGCCACGCCCAGCCAGTCACATGAGCACCAAGCCACTCCCACCAACTAAGTCATGCCCACAGAACCGGTTGTTAAAAAATTTGAATCCCATCCTTGCATATTATCATCACAAGGAGAAGCTATTCATAGCCTCCTCTTCCATAAAGTTGTAGAGACAAAATGTTTCATTCAACTTTAGAAAATTAGAAAACCAAGGATCACCTCATTGACCCTAGTTTTTCTAATTTTAAAAAATATTTTCAACCCATTTTTTTACATTGCATCACTTAGTATCCAATTTTTTGTCCCCATTCATATCCCAATTTTTCTAAGTTCAAAAGCTGTAACCCTTCTCAAGAGAAATTTTCTTCAGCTTCCTTTTCAGTTCTAAATATCCTTCTCAAATGTTAGTGTTCAGAATGGCACTGTATTATAAACACAACTTGATATTGACTGTTATGTATTTTTATTCCTTTCCTAATAAGCTTCAACATGGAATGTGCTGTTTTTCACAGCAGCTTTTCATTACTACTCAAAATTTTCTTTTCCTTGCCACTATCATTAGAGCAAATTGCAACTGTGAACAAAAGAAATTAAACTGGTTTTTGCCTCAAAGTTCCTTATTGTAGGATTGAATGACTTTTAGATTAAGCAGAACAGAATACCAAATGCCCAACTTAAATCTTCACCGTTACAACTTCTTATGAAGTAAATTTTATGTAGGTCTTGATCATTCCCAGTCATATAATGAGACAAATACCCTCCCCCCTAATTTTTGGAATATTCCTCTATTTGATGAGTCAAATATTATCTTAAAGAAGAGAAATTACTGTAGCAGTTACTGTTATGTCTAAAGTATGTTTTTCTCCTTCTCTTTGTCTAGGTGAAATACAGGCCAGAGATGTAAACATAAACACATTTTTATCCAATCTGATTCCATTTTCAGATGAATCATGAAAAAACATCAGGAGAATCAAACCAACTTTGTAGGATTCATACTCCTGGGTTTCTCCTCCTCACCAGATCTCCAAGGTTTTCTCTTTATCATCTTTCTCTCTATGTATTTTCTTTGTGTGTTAGGAAACCCTTTTAATAATCTTATTGATCTTCTCTAATGCCAGTCTCCTCTATGTGTCCATGTATTTGTTTCTTTCTCACTTGTCATTGGCTGACATTGGATTTACTTCTTCAATTGTGCCTAAAATGCTGCAGAGCTTGGTGTCTCAGTCAAATAGCATATCCTTTAGTGGTTGTTTAACACAGTTGTATTTCTGCTTTAAACAAACTTTATTGATTATACAACTAAAACAATAGACAAGCACATACACAACACAAAAAAAGAAAAAAGGAAAGAAAAAAAAAATGAATAAAAACAAACAATTCCATTATCAACAGTCTGTGTTGCCTTATTTGTTATCATTATTGGTGTCATATTTTCATATACATCTTAATGCGAATATGTAATTACTACCACTTTTTCAATTTAACAATATTTACTAATATACTTTCTATTTTTGTTCTATCCAGTCATACTAGCATTCCAAACTCTTATAATAGTCTGATGATTCTTTATCCTTGAGTGCTAATGTTAATTTATCCATTTACACAGTTGTATTTCTTTGTGATATTCTGTATGACAGATAACCTTCTCCTGACCTCCATGGCATATGACCATTATGTAGCAATCTGCCGCCCCTTGCATAATGCCAGAATCATGAACTATAAATGTGCTTTACAATTAGCTGCTACATCTTGGCTCTTGGCTCATGCCATTTTTTGCTGTATGTATTGCTGGTTTTACAATTTACATTTTGTAATTCCCAGGAAATTCCTCATTTTTTCTGTGATGTCCATCCATTATTGAAGCTCACCTGCTCTGATACCTCATTAGTTGAAATGGTTTTAATCAGTGAAGGTTCAGCTGCTCTTCTTGGATCCCTTTTAATCATTCTCTTCTCCTATATCTTCATCATATTCAATGTGGTTGAAGATTCCATCTAGATCTGGGAAGTACAAGTCCTTCTCCATGGCAGTGCCCATCTTACTACTGTAACCTTGTTCTATGGTTCTCTGATGGGCACCTACCTTCGCCCACCCCATACCTATTCTGGGCCCCAGTTAAGAGTGGCATCAATAGTATACACAGTGGTCATCCTGTCACTCAACCCTTTCATACACAGCCTGAGAAACAGTGAGATACATAGGGCCACAAAGAAGTTATTTAGGAGTTGGTTTCATAAGAACTGAGTCAAAGAAAAGCTGGAGTGGCCACCAGAGAAGCTCTGAATTGGGGTGAAAAAATGATAATGACAGCAATCAGTAGAAAAATGTCTGATGTTCTCTAACCTTTCATCTTTTTCATGCTTTTATTATTTCACATGCATAAAATTACAGAACGTGGTAACCAGCTTCATTTGTTGTTTAAAATCGTTTACAACTATTTGTCAGTATAAAAAAAACATGACTGATAATTATTAAAATTACTAAAATAATATAGTGTAAAAAATTACATGAATGCTTTTGGGAATTCTTGTTTTTAAATTTAAAAGGATAGAGGTAGAATTTTCATTTTGTTCTGGCCACATCCTTGATGTCCCCATGTCTCTGTAAGTCAGTTTTACAAAAATGGACTTGAAAATGTCATGATGCCTAAGGAGAAATCTCTTTATTTTCTAATATGACCTTTTTTAAATGATTTTTTTTCTGCTCTCAAACAGATCTCCAAGTTATTTCTACAGGGAAAATATAATTTTCATACAAGCTCAATTTCAGGCTAAGGTCATCCTAAACACTTTCCCCCATGTTTAATTATCAAGGTTTCCTCTTTTTGAATAACAACTTTTTGAAACAAACTTTGCATCTTTCACATCTCTCTGCCTGTGCCAAATCCCCATCAAAGCTTTTCTGTATGTCCAAATTTGTCTGAGACAGCTCTTGTTGACTGTTCTTTCTGTTCTTTTCTTCCCAGAGCTAAAGCTGAGCAATTTAAAAAGAGCTCTTCGTTGCATCTTCTTTTGTGAAATAAAACTTGAATCTAAACATTTCTCCTTTCTCAATCATTTAACTCTTTCATTTCTTTCAACGTGATGTCTAAAAGCAGTATAGTACAAGGTACCAATGTAATTTTTCAAATCAGTCAAAATAAATTTAAAAGTACCTGATGCCTGCTTCTGTCATACTTAATACAGTTTAAAACATTTATTAAAAATGACTTTTCTTTTCTGCCTGCCCTCATATCTGTGTATGTTTCTATTCCTTTGTCAGAGCTGCCCTCTTAACTGTTTACACTGTAGATTTTCTCACCTTGATTCTCTGCAGATGGACTGAACTTCAACTCCCACCATCCTTAGAATAGAATACTTTATTGCCCAAGTGTAATTGGACACACAAGGAATTTGTCTTGGTGTAAATACTCTCAGTATACATAAAGAAGGAACATTCGTTAAGAATCAAGAATCATAATGTACAACACTTAATGATAGTCATAGGGTACAATCAACATCAAATCATACTAGGAAACAGAGGATACAAGCAACAAAGTTACAGTCACAAGTGGGAAGGGATGGGTGATAAGGAGTGATGAGAAGAACTACAATGATTCACTCACTGACCCCAGGATTATGTCCATGTGGGAGGGAATGGATAGTAGGTTTTCTTTTCCAAAATTGTAATAATTTTGCAGAGCTGGGGAATCTCTCAAATATATAGAAATTACTACTTTAATTTTAATCATTATATTATAGTTCTGGGTTAATAGGCGTAGGGCTATTGGGTTTAGCTCTATCTGACTCCTCTCTTTCTCTCTCTCATACACACACATCTATCTATCTATCTATCTATCTATCTATCTATCTATCTATCTATCTATCTATCTATCTATCTATCTATTATCTATCTATCTATCTATCTATCTATCTATCTATCTATCTATCTATCATCTGTCTATCTAATTTGTACAGACACCTATCTAATAAAAGGTGACTCTGGGCAGAGTACAACAATCAAGTAACAACAGGTATAAAACCAAGAAATATAAAAATGTAAAATCCAAATTAAAAAAATATTACAATAAAAACAAATATATTAAATCCTGTGCAAAGGGGGATAAGAAAGGTCACCTTAGCAATGGAGCCATCTAAACATTTCTCTAGTTCCCTGGCAGTCTAAGGACTGATTACATAACTAGGTCTTGACGGACTTCTGGAATGTCAAAAGAAATGGAGTTAATCTATTTTTTGGGGGATGGGGGTGTTTCATAAGGAGGGGACCATGGCAGAGAAGGCACATCTCCTGGGACCCATCACTTTAAGCCCCTAACTGATGGTACCCACAATGTGTTCTTTCTTCCAGGGTGGAGATGGTATAGGATAGGGATGTTAAACTTGCGGCCTGTGGGCTGGATGCGTCACACATTAGCCATCCCCACCCCAGTTTAGCGAAGGGGGAAAAAGTTGCAATACATCACATGAAGACAATGTCTTGTTGCAAGTTTGATACCCCTGGTATAAGAGAAGGAGTGGGAGCCCCTGCTCAGTGTTGGGATTCAAATTTTTTTACTACCGGTTCTGTGGGCGTGGCTTGGTGGGCGTGGCAGGGGAAGGATACTGTAAAATCTCCAGTCAGAAGTGGTATTTGCTGGTTCTCTGAACTACTCAGAATTTTCGCTACTGGTTCTCCAGAACTGGTCAGAACCTGCTGAATACCACCTCTGCTGGGGATGTAGTTAAAAGAGGGATCAGCCTAGAATCTCTACATTGTTACAAAAGAGTCCAAATTCCCTTGAATTTTGTTGACCTTATTTAACACCAAGCATGTGTTAACTTGTTTGGGACGATTATTGTGCTTAATCAGTTTAATCAGCTTAATTGAACCTTCACCTATGGACCTGATCTTTCACACCTGACAGATGGCTGAGGACTGGTTTTAATAAATTCCTGTGTAATCCAGGAAGTTACAGTCATTTTGGAAACCAAATACAATTAGCATGAAGCAAATTGTTTATACTGTACCAGATTAGTACCTGGAAGATGTTAAGTGGAGGAAATTGGATCCTTGGATATGCACAAATAATTAAGATTAGAGATCAAACACAGGTCACAGATTCCACCAAAAAAGAGAAATGGATTTCTAATCATTTATCATCCATAAACCGATTGTTCACCCCCCCCCCTTTTTCAGCAAAAAGTCCGTAGTTTCTAGTTCTTATATTATGCTTATTATTGTATAATGAATGATAATTTATAGTCTTCTCCCTAAAGCAACTCAATTTTGCCATTTCTGCATATTCTGTCATCTTCACCAACCATTCCTCCATTGTGGGGAGAATAAATAAAATTATTTTATGTACTAATGATGATATAATTTTATTTTAATTTGTTGTTGCTACTATTGATATTAATTTCATTGTTATATTATAGTTTATTATAATTATTTTATCATAATTATAGTATTACATTTTATATCACAACATTGCCCTTCCCTTCCATCAATAGGCTGACTTTTAATAAAATACATAGAAAATTAAAACAATAACATAATATATACTATGTAAACTATCTATAAAAACAGCAGAAACATCAATTATACAGAGACAAAAGACCCTCAAATTTGTCAGTAAAAATATAAGGTGGTGGTGGGTGATAATACTACTACTAGTAGTAGTAGCAGCAGCAGTAGCAGGAACAGCAACAGCAAGGATGTTGATTCAGAATCCTGGACTGTTTGTTTTTCCCTTTTTATTCAATTCACCATGCTGCCTCTGTTTGCACTTTTTGAGTAGCTCCTATTTGTATAACGGAGTTTATGACCCATCCCATCTCCTTTTTCACTGCTTCATTGGTCACTCAGTTTCACATCTATGTATACACATACACACGCACACATATATACACACATATACATACATACATACATACATACATACATACATACATATATTTACTCCGAGAAGCACAAGGCCAAAGACACAAGCCTGAAGATGATGAATGAGACTTCATCGAAATGTCACCTAGATACTTCCAATTCTACGCAGGAGAAAACCTGAAGAACCAAAGATCCACATACAAATACCCATGAAAACCTCAGAAAACATATATATATATATATATACTTTGTATTACAACACCCTGTTAAGCCCCAATTAAGGGAGAAAGCATACTGCTTTCTTTTCTGTCTTTCGGCTCATCACCAGAGACCATACCGACAGAAAGCTATTTGTTTCGTTGCCTTTTGTTTACATGTGTGTAAGGTTTTTAAGCTGATAATTTTTTAAATAATAAATAAGGGAGACTAGTATAGATCTATTTCGAGCTAGTTAGCTCTCTTCAGCTAGCCATACCCTTACTGGGATTCGAACCAGGGAAGTATCACATGTGAGGCAGTTGTAATTGCCTCTACACCACTGGCTCTCTCCTTATCAGCTCAGTATGCTTTCTCCCTTAATTGGGGCTTAACAGGGTGTTGTAATACAAAGTATATACTTATTCCCCTGCCTGAGCTGATAAGGAGAGAGCCAGTGGTGTAGAGGCAATTACAACTGCCTCACATGTGATACTTCCCTGGTTCGAATCCCAGTAAGGGTATGGCTAGCTGAAGAGAGCTAACTAGCTCGAAATAGATCTATACTAGTCTCCCTTATTTATTATTTAAAAAATTATCAGCTTAAAAACCTTACACACACATATATATATATATATATATATATATATATATATATATAAAGAGAGAGAGAGAGAGAGAGGGGGAGAGAGAGAGAGAGGGAGGGAGGGAGGGAGGGAGGGAGAGAGAGAAAGTGAGTGAGTGAGTGAGTGAGTGAGTGAGTGAGTGAGTTTTGGTAAGGAGCTGGTCCTGAAAGAGCATAATCTTTGAAAAATCTTTCAGGACCAGCTCCTTGCCAAAACTATGGTCACAAGCCACGGTCATCCCCATCTTCAAAAAGGGAGACCCCAGACTAGTTGAAAATTACAGACCAATCTCTTTATGCTGCGTCATCTGTAAAGTCATGGAATCAATTATTAACCAATCGATTATCCTCCACTTAGAGACAAACAACCTACTCTCTAATAAACAATTTGGTTTCAGAAAAAAACTATCCTGCAATCTGCAACTCTTACACTGCAAAAACATATGAACTATACAACTCGATCAGGGCAAAGCAATAGACACAATCTATATAGACTTCTGTAAAACCTCTGATTCAGTGGTACACGATAAACTACTCCTACAACTAAAATCTTATGGTATCTCTGGACACCTGCATAACTGGATAGAAGTATTCCTGTCAAACAGACAACAAATGGTCAAAATTGGGAGTGTCCTATCAAATTCTGTACCTGTCAACAGTGGTGTCCCCCAAAGCAGTGTCCTAGGACCAACTCTCTTCATACTCTACATAAATGACCTCTGTGATCATATTAAGAGCAACTGCATCCTCTTTGCTGATGATGTAAAGCTATTCAACACCACCGACAATACTGCTACCCTTCAAAAAGACCTCGACTATGTATCAGAATGGTCAAACAAATGACAACTTCAAATCTCCACAAACAAATGCTCTGTCTTACATATTGGCAAAAAATATCAGAAAATAAAATACAGGCTGAATAGTCAAAATCTTGTTGATGATCCAAACTCTGTCAAGGACCATGGAGTACTCATCTCTAATGATCTAAGTGCTAGAGCTCACTATAACTACATAGACAAAAAGGCATTAAGAGTTGTTAACCTAATCCTACGTAGCTTTTTCTCTGGTAATATTACACTACTAACTAGAGCATACAAAACATTTGCTAGACGAATACTCAAATACAGCTCATCAGTCTGGAACCCACTTTATGTATCTGATATTAACACAGTTGAGAAAGTCCAGAAATATTTCACAAGAATAGTTCTCCGCTCCTCTACTCATTGCAGAATACCTTATGCCACCAGGCTTGAAATTCTAGACCTAGAAAACCTAGAACTATGCCACCTTCAGTCCGGTCTAAGTATAGTATATAAAATCATACATTGCAATGTCCTACCTGTCAATGAATACTTCAGCTTCAACCATAACAACACAAGAGCAAACAATAGATACAAACTCAAAGTTAATCGCACCAAACCTGATTGCAGGAAATACGACTTCAGCATCAGAGTGGTCAATGTCTGGAATACTCTACCTGACTTTGTGGTTTCTTCCCCAAACCCCAAAAACTTTAACCTTAGACTGTCTACTATTGACCTCACCCCTTTCCTAAGAGGTCTGTAGGGGGCGTGCATAAGTGCACCAAAACGTGCCTACCATCTCTGTCCTATTGTTTCTTTTATTTTTCTTATATGTATCCATGTATTCATAACTATGTTTTTACTTATACCTATTATCTTGTAAGCAATTGACAAACCAAATAAAATAAAATAAAAAAACATTACAGTATGTGCTTTTCAGACATGTGGAAACCTTACTAACTCATCAATCACTATTTATGGCCATACCACAAGTAGTGAATAGCAAAAGAAATATCATTTCTTCCCTTTCTGCATTCTGAAAGGCTTTCTCGTTGGGCATGGAGACAAAGTGAAAATGGAGATTATCATGAATGCAACTGATGATTTCCATTAATACCTTGATTGATCGATTGATTGATATGCCATCAAGTTGGTGTTGACTCTTAGGAACCACAAGGATGGATTTTCTCCAACCTGGCCTGGTCCTTCAGGTCTTCCAGTGGTGAATCCATCACCATTGTAATTGAGCCCATTTATTCTGTTGTTGATTGTCCTCTTCTTTTTCCTTTGATCTTTTCCAGGATTATAGACTTTTCCAGAGAGTTAGATCTTTGCATAATTTCTTTGAGGTATAAAAATTTGAGCTTGATCATTTTTGTTTTGAGTAAGAACTCTGGGTTTATTTGTTTGATGGTCTATTTGTTTTTTTATGACTATGATTGATCGATTGTTTAAGTCAACTCATTGTCCATTGTTAGTAACCACTTAGATAAATGTACATTGTCCATCAAGTCATTGTCCATTATTAGTAACCACATAGATAAATGTACATTGTCCATCAAGTAATTGCCTATTGTTAGTAACTACATAGATAAATATTCTCCATGACAATCTATCCCAAATTTTCAGGTTTTCCAATAGTGCACTCATCAATGCTATAAACAGAATCTATTCCTATTTTCCTCCTTTTTGCTTTCCTTCTACCTTTCCAGCATTATAGCCTTCTCCAGAAAGCTAGGACTGAAATAGAATAACATAAACCTGGTCATTTGTGCCTCAAGTGAGAACTACCTGGCTCGGGACCTGGGTACTTACGGGACCGCCTGCTGCCACCAACAACCTCCCACCGCCCAGTACGCTCCCACAGGGTTGCCCTACTTGGGGTACCGCCACCTGATCGCTGTCGGCT
The DNA here is from genome assembly GCA_023653725.1 of Bungarus multicinctus. Lineage (NCBI taxonomy): Eukaryota > Metazoa > Chordata > Lepidosauria > Squamata > Elapidae > Bungarus > Bungarus multicinctus. The sequence continues at coordinate 155,920,261 of CM042834.1, read as the reverse complement.
GTCGGCCCCAAGGGTGCGGGCTTTCTCTGTGGGAGCCCCCTCCCTGTGGAATGATCTCCCCCTGGAGATACGAGCCATGACGGACATCCTGACCTTCCGGCGCGCAGTTAAGACCCTATTTTTTAAACAGGCCGGCCTGGCCCAGTAAGGGTCTGTGGGGTTTTAAATTTAATGAGGGTTTTAAATTTTTAATCTTATATTTTTAATTTTATTAATCCCGGATCTTAAATGTTTAATTGTAGTTGGACGGGATGCAGCCAGATATATGTATTTAATCTAGTTTTAAATTCTATTTAACTTGTATTTATTTTATGTGTTTATTAGGCTGTACATCACCCCGAGTCCCTTTTTGGGAGAGGGAGCGGTATAGAAATATGAAAAATAAATAAATAAATAATAATAAACTATGATTTGTTTCATCAACTATTTGTTTATTCTTAGGAATTAGATATTCTCAAGATTTTTTTTCCAGCTTCAAACCCCAATATTTTAGAGGTTTGGGAGATTAAGTATGAATGCAACTAGAGTAGAACCTCTGGTCATGACCGTAATCCATTCTGTAAGTTTGGTCAGAACTTGATTTGGCCATGACCAAAAGCGAGACTGACTGCGCATGCGCCTACAATTCTGTGCATGCACAGAAGGGGAAATTGGCGCAGAAGGGGAAATTGGCATGGCTGTCTTTGATTGCCACCTGAGTATTTGTTTGTGACCAGATGCAAAAATTTTGCAAAATTTTTGGTTGTCACCCAATTTGATCGTCGTCAGAAGCATTCGTTACCAGAGGTTCCACTGTATTTTGAAAGTTCTAAAGAGTTAAACATAATTACTATTTTCAATAAGTGTCTCAATTCCATGAGAGTGAAGATATCTATTAGCAAAGCGAGAACATTTATTCTAATGATGCTAAAATGAATTGCCAGAACTATCAAAGTCTATGAGGCTCCTTGTAACCTATCTAACTTAGAACTGCTTCCAAAGTTTATTTTTCTACAAAAATTCAGCCTAAGTATGGTAAGATTGGAAAAAGGCCAAATTTACAGTGAGATCGTTCCATGTAGGTCATATATTGTTATAAACTGCAATGGATGTTTATATGGTAGAATTCTGCTTCATAAGAAAACATCCCTTTCACATAGAAATCTATCCATTAAGATATAGGATTTTAGACCAGTTACATTTATTTTATTTATTTATTTATTTATACTATTTATATACCGCCCTTCTCCCTAGGGACTCAGGGCGGTGTATAGCCGAATCAACCCAGAACAATACAAAAGTTAAAAAGAAATTAAATAATGGCTGTTTAGATTAACATGACCCTCCCCCAAAAATTTAAAACCCAAGTTAAGTTAAGTTAAAAACGAAGTAAGGAGACAATTAAAACTATCTCAGCCTAGGCCAGCCTGCTCAAAGAACCAGGTCTTCAGCGCGCGCCTGAAGGCCCTCAGGTCCGTGCTGGTACGTATCTCAGGTGGCAGAGTATTCCAGAGGGCAGGAGCCCCCACAGAGAAGGCCCTACTCCTGGGGGCCGCCAGACGACACATAGAGGCCGACGGCACCCGGAGAAGGCCCTCCCTGTGGGAACGCACCGGTCTGCTGGAGATCACCGGCACAATGCGGTCCTGCAGATAACCTGGCCCAATGCCATGGATCGCTTTAAAGGTCAAAACTAGAACCTTAAAGCGAACCCGGAAAGCCACCGGCAACCAATGCAGCTCGCGCAGGAGAGGCGTCACATGGGAGCTACGTGACGCCCCCATGATCACCCGCGCGGCCGCATTTTGCACCAGTTGGAGTCTCCGGGTGCTCCCCACAGGGAGCCCCATGTAGAGAGCATTACAATAATCCAGGCGAGAGGTGACAAGGGCGTGAGTGACCGTGCGCAGGGCGTCCCGATCCAGGAAGGGCCGCAACCGGTAAATCCGGCGGACCTGGTAAAACGCCCCCCTGGAGACGGCCGCAATATGATGTTCTAGAGACAGCCGTACATCCAGGAGGACGCCCAGATTGCGAGCCCTCTCTGTGGGGGACAAGGTCTCCCCCCCAATAGCCAGCGAAGGTGTCAGCTGGCTATATCGGGGCGCCGGAAACCACAGCCACTCGGTCTTGGATGGGTTGAGCCGGAGCCTGTTCCAGCCCATCCAATTCTGCACGGCCTCCAGGCACCGGGACATGGCCCCCACAGCATCGTTGGGGTGGTCCGGGGTGGAGATGTACAACTGGGTGTCATCTGCATACAGCTGACACCGCACCCCAAGACCACGGATGATCTCGCCCTACGGCTTCACATAGATGTTGAACAGGAGAGGGGAGAGGACCGACCCCTGAGGCACCCCACAAACCAGGGGCCTAGAGGTGGACCTCCCCCCCCCCGCCAACACAAATTGCGAACGGTCGGAGAGGAAAGAGGAGAACCATCGAAGGACAGTTCCCCCAATCCCCAACCCCTCCAACCGTCGCAATAGGATACTATGGTCGATAGTATCAAAAGCCGCTGAGAGATCTAATAGGACCAGGACAGAGGAAAACCCTCTGTCACGGGCCCTCCAGAGATCATTAACCAACGCGACCAATGCTGTTTCAGTGCCATGCCCAGGCCTGAAGCCCGATTGGAACGGATCGAGATAGGTAGCTTCCTCCAGATACTGAGGGAGCTGACGTGCCACCACTCTCAACAACCTTCGCTATAAAAGGAAGGTTGGAGACTGGACGATAGTTGTTTAAAACAGCTGGGTCCAGGGAAGGCTTCTTGAGGAGGGGCCGCACCACCGCCATCTTCAAGGCGGTAGGAAACAACCCCTCTCTCAAAGAAGCGTTGATAATCCCCTGGAGCCAGCCTCGTGTCATCTCCCTGGCGGCCGAGACCAACCAGGAAGGACACGGGTCCAATAAACAGGTGGTGGCATTCAGATCCCCCAGCAATCTGTCCACACCTTCAGCGGTCACAGGGTCAAACTCCCCCCAGATAACACTCACAAGACCTGCCCCGGACACCTCCCCCGGGATCACCCAATTGGAGTCCAGCCCATCCCGAATCTGAGCGATTTTGTCGTGCAGAAATCGGGAAAACTCCTCTGCCCTACCCTGCAAGAGGTCATCCCGTGCTCTCGGTTCAAGCAGAGAGCGGGTCACTCTAAACAGGGCGGCAGGCCGATTTTCTGCCGACGCAATAAGAGCGGAGAAATGCGAACACTTCGCCACCTCTATCGCCACAAGGTAAGTCTTAATATAGGATCTTACCTGTGTTCGGTCAGACTCAGAGCGGCTCGCCCTCCAAATGCTCTCTAGACGTCTTTTCCGGCACTTCATCTCCCGTAGCTCCCCCGTATACCACGGAGCCAAATGGGATCTGTGCCGGGTCAGAGGTCACAGAGGCACAACTTGATCCAGAGCCCCGGCGGCCAACCTATCCCAGGTGGCCACCAGGTCTCCAGGCAAGTTGTGAGCCAGAGACTCAGGAAATGGCCCAAGCTCCCTCTGGAACCGCTCCGGGTCCATCAGGCGCCTGGGGCGGAACAATCTACGTGACTCCGCCTCCCTGCGGTGGGGGGTGGCGGAACAGAAGTCCAATCTAAGAAGGGAATGATCTGTCCATGACAAGGGTGTAATAATTAAATCCCCGAAATTACAGTCACTCAACCACTGACCCGAGACAAAAACCAGGTCCAGCATGTGTCCTCCTATGTGAGTGGGAGCAGAAACTAATTGGGTCAGGTCCATGGCCGTCATGGAAGCCATGAACTCCCGGGCAGTCCCCGAGGTTTCACCGAGCGATGGCAGGTTGAAATCCCCCATGACCAAAAGCCTAGGGGTCTCAACCGCCAGCCCGGCTATCACCTCAAGGAGTCCAGGCAGGGCCGATGAGACGTGGCAGGGAGCCAGGTACGCCATCAAAAGGCCCATCTGAACCCCTTGTCCCCACTTCACAAAAAGAGATTCACAGCCAGCCGTCTGAGGGACAGTGGCCTCCCTAGGACAAAGGACCTCTTTAATAAGCACCACCACCCCACCACCCCTTCCCTGAGACCTAGGCTGATGAAATGCAAGGAAACCTGGTGGGCACATCTCAACCAGAGGGACACTGCCCTCTGGGCCCAACCAGGTTTCGGTAATACCTACCAGGTCCGCGGCCTCCTCCTGCACTAGATCACAAATCAGGGGAGCCTTGTTAACCACGGACGTGGCATTGCACAGCAACAGCCGGGTATTCAGGGCCTGAGGCTCCGGACAGCCAGGACTGCAGGTTGGGTAAGGAGGGTCGGAGCGTGCTACCGCTTGCAAATATCAGCAGCGCGATCCCCTAACCGGATATGGCCCTCTACCCCCGGCATATCTACCCCTCCCAGTCACTGTGCTGATGAAATTGGCCCCTGGCATCCCGCCCCCCGTCTGCCACCCCAACACGGAACCCCCCGAGTCCCTCCAGGCGCGCGCGCTGGCCTGGCTGCCCCCAAATCCATGCGGGCTGTCTCCCACACCCGCCCCGGATACACCCAACCCCTTTAAAAACCCTATCACAAAATTAAAAACCCCCGGTTTCCCGTGCTTTTTCCGGTTCCTCCGGCCCCACCATCTCTCAGGATTCCAGGATCCTTCATCGAGGAAAGTTCTGGAGAGCTTTGAAGGCCACTTAAGGGAGAGGGGGACATCCCTCAGGGCCCAAAGCTCTTCCCTCGAGTATCTCAGAGGCTCCGGCCATCCCGACCCGGCAGTCCCGTAATGTCCTCTGCAGTCCTCGATATTCCTTGGCCAACTGGGGTACACAGCCCCTCCCCCCGGTCCTTCCATCTCTGCCACCGGTGGAGCCCCCAGGGGGAGGAAAGTCACGGGCAGAGCCGATCCCCCCCCCCCTCCCGGGCCCACCACCTCTGCCACCGTTGGGGGCCCCAGGGAAGAGGGGGAAACGTCCACAGCTCCGCCGGCTGTCCAGGAGCGGCGTTGGCCGATACCAGGTCTCCTTGACTGGCCCTCGAGGGCGTCGGAACCGCCACTCCTCGTCCGTCATGCTCCATAGGCACCCTGGTCGCCACGCCACTGTCGAGGCCGCCAAGGCCGCTCCGGATCCAATCCGAGGCCGCCAAGGCCGCAACGAAGCCGCTCCAGGGCCACCAAGGCCCCTCCAGGACCGCTGCGGTCCGAACGAAGCCGCCGAAACCACCGCACAGCCATCCCTCACCGAGGGCATCGAGGCCTCTCCAAGGCCCTCAGGGGCTCCGGGACCGCCACGACCGCTATTCCGAGGCCTCCGTGGCCATAAGAAGGCCGCCGAGGCCAATCCAGGGCTCTCCCCCAAGTCAGCGCCTCTCCCGGAATTGCCACGCCGCTCCCGGGATCGCCACGCTCACCGCGAAGCCGCTGGGGCCATGCCGCAACGGCGCCTTCGCCCCGGAGGCCGACGAAACCACCGACGCTCCGGGGGCCGCTAGAAACACTGCTGCAATGGTTCGGGGTTACCGGCTGCCGAGCGAGGCCTCCCAAGCCTCCGAAATCACTCCAAGGCCGCTGGGGCCGACGCGCCGATGTCGTCCTTCTAGCCGACCCTATGGCTCCGGCAGACCCCCGACCGGCTCCCGATGGCCATAGCCGGTCTCCCCCGGTCTTCTCCCACCTCTGCCACCGGCGGGGGGACCCAGGGGACAAGGGGGGTCGCAACCGAAGCCATCCAGGTCGGAGGAAATTCCGACGACAATGCCCGCCTGCCATCTTGGAAACCTGGAAGCCAGTCATTGCTAGCATGCTAATTTATTTTGTAATGTGGACTCCTCTCATCAGTCTGAAATCATAAAATCAATCAAAGTCTACTTTGACCTACTACAGGTTTTGTTTAAAATATTCCAATAGCTCACTCTTGACTTGACTAAATGGAGGAATCCTAAGAGATGCAATTTCAGAATTAACAAGATCCCAGTAGCCTAAGCCATTACATGGAAAATATCCATAGAAATATCCTTTGGCATTTAGATATGTGTTGTTCTTCCATCCTGGAACTCATGTGAGGTGCAGAATAGGAAGGGAATATTTTTGGTAATGTAAAAAATGCAGCTGTTATGCCACTATTGTGTGCCATCCATCTTCTTCTTTCCTTGTTATATAGTATTTTCAGAGGCAATAAAGCAAAGAGGCACTATATTAGACAATAGAACCTCTAATTGAAAGGAACAATTACAGATATATGTGTTGTTTACCCCCATGTTCACAGTACCTGTTTAGTAACTGAATTTTACTTGTTAGAACCTAATGGGTACCTGCAGTCTTTGAACTGTCTGAAGCCTGAATACTTACTCTATAGGAAAAGGGTTTGTAAATGTCCTGGACTTTTCTACATAGAGGTCTCTGTGTTCTTTTGCTTCTTGTGATATGATAAATAGATACACTATTATGTGAAATTAATGACATTTTTAATGTGCCTGGCTTGACTTTATCACAAACTACTGGTTTATAGGCTTGATATGCTCTCCTGCCTTTCATATATTCCTTCAGAGAGGTAGAATAATTCAACCAGTTGGATGCTCTAATATGGGAAGTGTCATCGTTGAGAGCAACTATAGAATAGCTGTAGTTATATAGGATATATAAGTATGACTTCTAAATAAATAAAGTATAAATAATAAATAAATAAACCATGGATTAACTCAGCATAGATCAAATGCAACACAGAAATCAAGCTGTCTCCAAAAGAAAGGAATCAATTAGGCAAAACATATCCAAGTTTATTTATTATTAAATGTATTTACTTTTATATCTTTCTCATCCAGGTGACACACAAGGGCCAAAAGTTACATTTGGAGACATCTTGGATAGTTTAATGAGAGATCCAATATTGTGGATGTAATTTGTGGAAAGAAGACTCAAAGAAACATATTCTCAGGTTGAGCAGGAATGAATAAGGTAAGATCATTTTCTGTTCAATCTGTATCAGGGCACAGAGCCATCATGCCTTTCCTTTTTAAGCCCTCCCACCAACCTCTTCCGTCTTCCTAAAAGTTTCCCATGGCTTTATTTCTAAATATAAATGTTAAACCAGAAGTAAATTCCTCCACGAAGCAACACTGTTGTAGTTGGGAGGACTCAAGTAACAAAAGACTTCAGTGATAACACCGACATGTATCAGGTAGGCTGGTACACAAACAAAGCTGTCAGATCCACATGAAGTTATTTAGTAATTTAACTAAGTATCAGTAAGAAGAACAAATGCTTTTAGAGCATACTCCTGTAATGTGGCTTCCAATGTTTACAGAAACAAAGTCATCTTTGAATAGCTTTCTTTGGGGATTTTCTGACCCATCTGTCTTTCATCATATACCTCAAAACAGAACATACGAAAATCGCTTTGATGTTATCTTCAGTTTTTAATGTTTGTTCTAGAGTGGAAAAGAAAAAAATCCTGCCTCCTGCAGACTTCAGAAAAAAATCTGAAGCAATTTTCCAAGGGCCAGTCAAATTCAAATTTGCTTTGTTTTGGCAAGGTGGGTGCCTTTAGGTGTGCCTGATTCACTCTTTGTTTCAAAACCCTTTACCTTACCTATTGAAATGAAGCAGGAGGGAGTCCAGCACACATTTTATGGCATGTTTTGCTTCTTTTCTCTGTTTCTACCTTTGGTCACATTGAACCTGGGGTTCTTCTGAGTGAACTGCTGCATATCTCTGTAATCTTTTTTTGTTTTATTCTTTTCCATAGTTAAGTCATGGCAAAACAGAACAACACAGATTCATCAGATTTCATTCTTATGGATTTCTCCTTCCAGTCAGAGCATCAATACCTTCTGGGCTTGCTCTTCCTATCCATGTATCTCCTGACAGTCCTGGGAAATTTGCTGATTGTTCTGCTGATTTCCTCGGATGCTCACCTTCTGCAGACCCCCATGTATTTCTTCCTCAGGCATCTTTCTTTGACAGATGTGGGATTTGCCTCTGTGACTGTCCCCAAGATGCTGCAAAATCTTCTCTTCCAGGTCAGGACTATTTCCTATAGTGGTTGTTTGATGCAAATGCATTTCTACATGACTTTTGCCAACACAGACAACTATCTTTTGGCTGTGATGGCCTATGACCGCTATATGGCCATCTGCCATCCACTGTTTTATGCCACACGGATGAGCCACAAGCGCTGCCTCTTACTTGTGGTGATCTGTTGGCTCCTGGCATCCCTCAATTCGGTGCTGTATACATTGATAATGTTCCCTCTCTCTTTCTGTTCCTCTAAGGAGATTCCCCAGTTCTTCTGTGAGTTCTTCCCTTTGTTACGACTGGCATGCTCAGACACAAGTGCTATAGAAATAATTTCTCTAATTGAGAGCTATGTGGATGTATTGGGCCCATTTATCCTCATCGTGATCTCCTATGCCTGCATTTTCTGCACCATTCTTAGAGTCCCATCCACAAAGGGGAAACAAAAGGCTTTTTCCACATGTGGTTCTCACTTGGGTGTGGTGACCCTTTTCTATGGCACCCTCTGCTGGGTCTACCTGCAGCCAAACTCCAGGAGTCCAGAACAGAACATGATTTCTTCTCTCATGTACACAATGGTGACTCCCATGCTCAACCCATTCATTTACACTCTTAGAAACATGGAGATCAAAGCTGCTCTGAAAAGGTTTATTGGAAGGATAAAAACTACCGACTTATTTCAGTTCTTTCTCTGTTCCTCAAAATCTGCATTTCTGTGAGAGAGGGAAAGGAAATCTCAGCAAGGTGAATCCTGGCTATATCCCAATCTGAGTTTGTACCTGGGATATTATTATACTAAGAATGATAATCTCCTGTTGCAGGAATCACATAAAATGTTAAATGCTTGTTTAATGAATATCTATAGAAACAATAAGGAGAACAAAATCTAAGGGGTGATTGTTGGGTGATTACAATTAATGGTACATGATGAACCTTATGAGAGTTAAAGTGGATTGGTAGGCAGAGAACTAGATTTGAAATTTGAAGGCAGGAATTGAAACCACTGCTACATGATAGGCTGTGTCATCTCTGGTAAATGGATTATCATTCTTCATTGAAAAAAAATAATAAGTGGTTGCAATAATGGAGCATAGCTAATTGTTATCACATTCCCACCAATCTTTGATATAATCTGGGTTCAAGATGCAGTGGGTGTGGGTAGGATCTGTAAGCATGTTTGCAAGTTGCATAATTGTGTGTGCGGGGGAATTCTATCTAAACAAAGATTTTCCTTACTTCAGTATTCAAATATTTACTAGATTGATGGAATTGGGAACTATCCAGTTCAGGGAACAGAAACTATCCAGTTCAGGATCCCAGCCAGCTTGCCCAGCCTGTTTCCATTCTCCTGTTTTTCCATCCTCAGTCCCAATCCATCAGTTAGCAAGCTTCCTGTGGCCAGTTGAACATGCATCTATTCCATACAGATCCTTTTTTATGTTTCTCCAAACTTGGTGTTGCTCCTGGGCTGCTGATGCTTCCCTATTGTGTTGAGGGTGTGGTGATGCTCGCGATTTAAACTTTTAGCAATCAAAAATGAATTTGCTATTAACAGGTAAAATTTCCAGTAACTTTTCTGTGGAGTGAAACTTGAAAGATCACCCCATAAAACTGTTTCCTCAGAGTTACTCTACAAAACTAGTAAAAACTGGTATCGGTATTAATTTTCTAAGAATGTTACCTTTCTCTTTACAAAAAAAATAAATAAATGATTACAACATTCCTGTTCTTTTATTTGCAAAGTAAAATCATCTGTAAAATACGTCCACTGAGCTAACTGAACAGTGTAGAACTCACCATATTTACAAGTAGTAGAATAACATTGCAAACGATGGCTTTTTAAAAAACTAAAAAAGAATGCAAATAATGCAATACAATGAATCATACAAATAGATTTGGTGGGTATTATGAATGGAGATGATTACTTGAATTCCAAGATCTGAAATAAGCGGAGTCATACACAGAATGTTGAGATGCACTTCCTAAGACACATACACACATACACACACACACACGAATGAAAATATATAAGTGTAAAGAAAAATAAGCATGGAACTATTTTCTTATAAACAATTTTCCTATAAATTTTCTTATATAAGCATATACACAGAAAATGTACTTCCAATAAAACTGTTCTAATATCTATAATCTTTCAAAATATGCAAAAAGTGTACATTCAAAGAGCAATCAATAATGCAACAAAATATGTAGACACAACTCTTCCTGCTGGGTTGTATGTAGTGAGGCTGAAAAGACCTTGCAGTCTGGTGGAAAAGAAATTGACAAATTCTAGAATGATTGATTAATCTTCTTCCAAAAAAATTTCTGCACTTAACAAAAAAAGTTTGAACATCTCACAGAGAGAAATGAATATTCTATCAACTCTCCCCTTCAATGTATCCAGAAAATCAAAGGCCTAAAAATAGAAGAAAATGGAATTATGGTTTCATGCAGCGTTGCAGCATTCTTTATGTCCATAGATCTGGAACGAGCTGAAGAATGCATGACAGTAATACTACAAAACATACCTAACCTAGCCAAATATACTAAGATTAAAATACCAGAATAATGGACCTCACCAGCCTCTCCCTCACTACCTACTTTTAGTTTGATGGACAAATGTACCAAGAAATTAGAAGAACAACCATGGGATTACCACTCTCAGGACTCACAGCAGAGACTGTAATGTAGCATCTAGAAAGTACAGCATTTCCACACGTACAACCAAACGTCCCAATAGCCAAGAAGAAGAAAAAAGGAGATCATCTACAGTATTCAGTGTAAGAAGTGTAACAGTCACTACATAGGATAGACCGACAGAAGATTAGCAGAAGGTATGGACATGGATACCAACTAGCAGCTAGAAGACACAACGAAAATGTCGTAACACATGGACTGATTGAACCAGAGTTTCAACTGGGAAACTGTGAGCACCCTAGATCAAGCAAAATCCAAAAATGCTAGGGAATTCCCAGAAGCTTGGCATCAAGACTGTTATTGATAGACAGATAGGGATATAACCACATTTGTATACCATTCAAAATGGCCTATGACCATATGCTGTGAGCTCCAAGTAGGCATCAGGAAGGGTATCTGGCCAGTAAATGCTCAGCTCCATCCAGTTGCCCTGACTCTATCCTGAATTAAGAAGCTACAGGGTTGTAAAAAAAAACCAAAAAGTGAGGTGAGACTTATATGGATGTAGTACAGACAGTGGAAAGGCACATGTTGTATTGTTTCTATGTGTCCAGAGTTACAGAGGCATTGTTTCTCTGGGTCAATAATTTTCCTGTATTGGTCATCAAGGACAGTTGAGGGAAGGCCTGACAGTGTGCATGAGTAAAACCCCTTAAGTGTTTGGATGTGCCACAAGGAGAGCTAGAGTAACTTTTCACCGCCAATAAATTTGGGGTTGTAAGTAGATCCAATTGTCCCTCTGTGTCTGCTACATGCTGTTTAATGAGTGTTTTGGCCATATTCTGTGCTGAATAGAAGATCTGGATAGAAGCCCAGGGTTGATATATTAGTTGCCAAAGCCTGTTTCCATGTGGATTGAAAAAATTCATCACTCATAGTTAATGGGGTAAGGCTAAGAGGGGAAAAAAGGATAGTCTGAGCCAATAGGTGAGTATGGCTATTCCACTCTATCCGCCAACTCTACCCTCATAAAGCCTATCAATAGGTGCAGGCTGTCATTAGAGCCACAATTCGGGGCTGATCTTAGACATTTGGATTGTACAAGTTCTAATGGTGCAAAAATGGAGAAACCTTTCTTAGCCCTGGCAGAATGAAGAGCTACTCCAGTTATTTGAAACAAAAGATCTGCTCAATCTCAATGACCAATTATCCTTCTAAGTTAGACTAGGCATTGGGTTTCCAATTATGGGGGAAGTTTCCAGTTTGTTTCAAAAGCAAGAGGTGTTTTATGCTCAGTGGGAGACAGGTGGTGTATAAATTTAATAAATTAATTATTATCATTATGTATGATAATAATGCAACAATATGGATCTCTAGTACTAAAGAAAAAAAACCAGCATCCTTGGGCTAGTTTTCAAGATGGAATAAAAGTTCCAATCACAAAACACATTTCAGAGTTAAAAAAAAGATTTTGTGGAATGAAGGTGAATCTTTATCATTTTGTGTAAGAGTTCAGGATATAATAGCCTGTAGTCTTATACAATGCTTCATAGTGCTTTACAGTCCTCTCAAAGTGGTTTACAGAGTCAGCATATTGCCCCCAACAATCTGGGTCCCCATTTTGCTGACCTCAGAAGGATGGAAGGATGAGTCATTCTTAAGCTAGTTTAGGATCAAACATATAAACATATCCCTTCATTTAGCCATGAGCCCTAGTTACTTCATGCTACATTGCCCTGATGGCGCCTTCACCAACAATTAGGATTGCATATTAAGTGTTAACTCTAACCAGCAATATGAGAACAATTCTCAATTATGATCCAAATTATTTAGTGTACAATATCACCTTGTTTTCTTTATTAACAGAAACAAAATGTTAAGTTTTTATTTGTACTGAAAAAGCAATTTCATTAGAGGGGAAAACTCTCAAGGCTGAGAGAAGTACCTCCTAAAATCAAATTTGCTGCTTAATTCACAGAAGCAATTGGTTTTTGTAACTTCTCATCATCTCAAATGGTTGTGATACCAGACTGAGATGAGCCAGTGAACTAATTAAGAGTCTATAACATTATAGGTAGCTATTAGACTGGAAAGAATTGAAAGAAATTCCTGCATCAGAGCCTTGATGGTGTAGTGGTTAGAGTGCTGTACTGCAGGTCACTTCTGCTGACTATCGGCTGCCTGCAATTTGACAGTTCAAATCCTACCAGGCTCAAGGTTGACTCAGTCTTCCATCCTTCCGAGGTGGGTAAAATAAGGACCCAAATTGTTGGCGGCAATAGGCTGACTCTGTAAACCGCTTAAAGCACTATAAAATGGTATATAAGTCTAAGTATATAAGGTATAAAATATAAAATGGTATGTAAGTCTAAGTATATAAGGCTATAAAATGGTATATAAGTCTAAGTATATAAGGCTCAAGGTTGACTCAGCCTTCCATCCTCTCGGGGTAGGTAAATTGAGAACCCAAGATTGTTGGGGGCAATAAGCTGACTTTGTAAAAAATGCCGCTTGAGGGGGGCCAAAAAGCTCTAGTAATAAGCAGGCATATACAATGGAATGAAGGCTATTGCCGAGCGCTTAGCATGGTGCTCTAAACTGCCCTGAGTCTCCGGAGAAGGGCAGCATATAAATGTAAATAATAAATAAATAAAATAAATAAAATAAGTGTTATTGCTATTGCTATAACTAAGAAAACTAAGAATTTAGCCTTGAAAGTCCAGACCTCAGTGGATGATGGATAACTGGCAGATATAGATCTTGCTGCAAAGATCATATTGGGGGTAATGGATATAATTGGTGTACTCCAAATGATGAAAAGTCTTAACCATCAGATTTGGATTTGGATGGAGATACATATATGATGAATCCAATATCTCTTGATTAGAAGCTAATCATGTTTACTAACTATTGTACCGGTAGCCCTCAATTTACAATAGTTTGTTTAGTGACTGTTCAAAATTACAACACCACTGAAAAAAGTGACTTATGACCGTTTTTCACACTTAAGACCATTGTAGGATCCCACAGTCATATGATCAATATTCGGAAGCTTAGCAACTGACTCATATTTATGACAGTTGCTGTTTTGCGGCGGAATAAACGAGACTGCACACCTTTAGTGAGATAGCTCTTTTCTGTTTATTTGCAGGGATCGACTCGGGCTGGCGGCGCGGCAGCCTCTCCTTTTAAAGGGCTGGCCGCGCCAGATACCAGCCACTGGCGAGGGCGAAAACTCCCGCCAGAATTTGACCCAATGGATGGTAAGTATTTTAAATATGAGTTGACCAACCCAGAACACCCCTCCCCTCTTGGTCTAGTCCGACCAATCAGGAGCCGCGCCTACGTGACGTAGTCACGTAAGTAGGCGGGGCTCCTGTGGACCCGACTGGACCTGCGCAGCTCAGTCGTGTCGTCGCTGTTGGCCGGTGCGGAAGGACCTGTTGATCCTCCTGCTCCCGGCCCCGGAAACTTCGGGAAGGTCGAGTCGGCCGCGTCACTCCTGGCGGGCCCAGCTCGGCTAGTTGATGTGGCTGTGCCGCTCCCTCCCGGACTTGGATTATCGTCGGTCTCGCCAAGGTTTCTATCTGGATGTTCACCAGGCCCAGGTGCGTAGTTGCGAAACTCGACCGGGGCTAGTGTTGAGGGTGTATATGTGTGAGTTAGGTCGTCGTTGTTTATTTGTGGGTTTGTTGTCTTGTTGTTGCTTAGTGGTAATTCCCCTTCCCCCCCAGGGTGATCGTGAGATCTGGGTAGGGTGCGGGATCTAATTTGATCGATATGCCGCTTCCAAGTCCTGTTATCAGAAGTGGTTAGGCGGTATGAACGTGGGCCTGTGATTTGTGTTATGGTGGCTGGCACCCATAAAGGATGTCCGATCAAGTTTTTTGCGTAGACTAGGTCTCCGATTTGGAAAGTCCTTATTTTACTGGAAGAATCAATCGGTTTATCTGTGGAGTATGTGGGGTGTAACCTGTCTAGGGGGGAGCGTAGTTTCCTCCCCATTAGTAATTCTGCTGGGGTCTTGTTAGTGATAGTGCTAGGTGTGGTATGTTGTAAGAATAGTAGTTTGTCAATTCGAGCCTGTATGGGGCCCTGGCCTAGTTTGTGTAGTGTCTCTTTGGTGAAACGAACCATGCGTTCGGCTCGTCCGTTCGCCGCCGGGTGTGCCGGCGCGGTTAGGGCATGCCGTATGCCCAAGCTGGCGAGGTAACTCTCAAACTCTATTGCTGTGAATTGTGGCCCATTGTCAGATACTAGGGTGTCTGGCAAACCGTGTGTTGAGAACCATTTCCTGAGCTGTCGGATGACAGCTTCGGAAGAGGTTGACTGCATTAGGCTTACTTCTAGCCAGTTTGAATAAGCATCCACCAGAATTAAAAATGTGTGACCATTTGTCGGACCCGCGAAATCTATATGCAGTCTAGACCATGGTCCCCTGGGAACATCCCACTCTGTGGCCGGTGCTTTCGGGGGTGAGGGTCGGGATGTTTGGCATGGTTGGCAAACCCCAACCCAGTCCGTGACGTCCTTGTCTAAACCCGGCCACCAAACATAACTTCTTGCTAAGCTTTTCATTTTAACTACCCCTGGATGACCCTCATGCAATAGTCTTAAAATTTTAGTCCGTAGTCTTTTTGGAATAACCACTCTATCACCCCAAATTACGCACCCCTTCATTACTGATAGTTCCATTTGTCTCTGTTTAAACTGTGTATACTCGTTCTGTAGCTGAATGTCCGGCCATCCCTTTACAATCCAACCCCTCACTTTATGCAGTAAGTTGTCGTTGGCGGTTTCTTGAGCGATGTCTGCTGCCGTAATCGGGAAATCGGTTAAAGTCTCAATTAAGAATGTTGTGGTACAAGGATTCGGGTCAGGGTCACTGTCCGGTAATGGGCAGCGACTTAATGCATCAGCGTGCAAAATTGATGGGCCGGGGCGGTAAAACAGAGTGTAGTTATATGCTGCAAGGAATTCTGTCCATCTTGTCATTCTGGGGGATAAAATATTAGGGGTTGCTTTGTTTCCAGCCAGGAGTCCTAACAGCGGTTTGTGATCAGTTATTATAGAAAACTGACGGCCATACAGGTATTCATGGAAACGTTTAATACCAGCAATTATGGCTAGAGCTTCTTTGTCTAATTGACTATAATTCCTCTGGCTTTTAGAAAGTGTTTTTGAATAGAATGCGATTGGGGCTTCTCTGTTATCCGGTAGACAGTGGCTCAGAACGGCTCCGACCCCAAAAGGCGACGCATCGCAAGTTAGTATCAACGGCAATGTTTCATTATACTGTATAATCACCTTAGTTGAAGTCAGAAGCTCTTTTATTCGGTTAAATGCAGTTTCTTCCCGACTGCCCCACTTCCAAACTGCATTTTTGTCCAAAAGCCTATGCAAAGGTTCCGCCACTGTAGCTTTCTGTGGCAGAAAAACATGATAAAAATTTATTAGTCCCAGGAAAGCTTGCAGCTCAGTCTTGTTGTTTGGTGTGGGGGCGTCATTTATGGCACGGACCTTTCCTTCGGTTGGGTGGATACCGTCGCCATCAATAAGATATCCTAAAAATTCTATTTTTTCTGTCATCAATGTACATTTTTCTTTTTTAACCTTGAGCCCCGCTTCCGTGAATTTGGTAAGGACTTCTCTTAGACGATCTCGCAATTGCTCTTTGTTACTAGCTGCAATTAGTACATCGTCAAAGTATGGTATAACCCCCGGTATTCCCTGTAGGAGGCGTTCCATTAACCCTTGGAAAATGCCTGCGGCCACGCTGACGCCAAATTGGAGGCGGTTGCATTTGAATGCGCCCCGGTGTGTAACAATGGTTTGGGCTTCAGCCGTTTTTTGGTCTACGGGTAGTTGCTGATAAGCCTGAGCCAAATCGAGTTTTGCAAAAAATTTTCCGCCTTTGATAGAGTGTAGCAAATGTTGTACCACCGGAACGGGGTATGCGCTTTGTTGCAGCGCATGGTTAAGGGTGGCCTTAAAATCCCCACAGATCCGAATCGACCCATCCGCCTTGATAGGGGTTACTATAGGGGTCTCCCACTTAGCGTGATCAACAGGTTCGATGACCCCTTGCTTAACTAGTTTATCTAGCTGTTCTTCTATTTTTGGTTTTAAGGCGAATGGTACTCTTCTAGCTTTTAATCTAATAGGTGTCACCTTAGGGTCTAGATTAAATGATATTGGGTTTCCCCGGTACTTGCCTAGTTCTCCGTTGAATAACTCCTGGAATTCTTGCACGAGGTCTGCTTCCCAATCTGTATCTGAAACATGGTTGATGCCGGTCATCCCGATTCCTAGCGGCTCGAACCATTCTAGACCCAAAAGACTTGGTCTGTTTCGGTCCACTATTGTTAAGGGCAGGATTTCAGTGTGATTTTTGAAAGTTACTTGGAAATGTCCAACTCCCACAACTGGAATTCGATTTCCCTGGTAGTCTTTCAGTATTAGCTTCTGTCTCGAGAGTTGGCTCCGCTGTAAACTTGGGATTAAATCTTTGATGTTGTTCCACGAGACCATGGAGAGGAACGAACCCGAATCCACTTCCATCTCGCACTCTCGTCCCTCAATGCCAACTGTAATGTGGACTTTTCTAATGTTTGTCGTATTTGCATGACCAATTATCACTGTTTGGTGTGTCTCTTGTCTTCTGTTAGATGATTCTTTGTATTTTCTATTCCTCCCGTCTTGGTTCCAACGGCTACTGGTCATCTGTTCTCCCTCTCTCCCTCTTGGGGGTGGGCTTCTTCTTTGTCTTGGGCTGTAACTGGTCCTGGCTCTGCATACTCTGGCAATGTGACCCCTTTTCTCACACTTCCTACAGATGGCATCTATAAAACGGCACTCTGATCTGGGGTGATTTCCTCCACATCGATTACATTCGAAATCAACCCTTCTGCTTGGCCGCTCTTTTCCCCCTTTCGTAGTCTTTAGATGGCATACCTCGTCTTCCTCATTACTGTCTTCGGATTCTAGGTCCTCATGGTGTGTCGTGGTTTTTTCTCCCTCGCTTTGAGGTCTGATCGTCTCCTTGCTATTGTAGAGTGCGGCGTGATTGATTTTTTTCATTTTTGCCACCGACTTTTGAGCGGTTTCGGCTGCGGTAGCTTCCTCTATCGCCTCATTAGCTGTTATCTTAGGTCGGTTAAGTAATTTGCTCTGCAATATTGGGTCTTTTAACCCCAGTACGATCCGATCCCTCAAAGCCTCATTGAAATCTGAAAATTCACAATCCCCCCCAATGTCTCTTAACTCTGCTACGAAATCCGCGATGGACTCACCCTCTCTCTGGTTTCGGAGGTAAAATTCGTGGCGCTTGATAAGGCAGGAGACTGTAGGAGCATAGTGTGCTCGCAGGATTTTTTCTAACTCCGGCCAGGCTAACGTCTTCACATCCGTTGGTGATGCCAGATTTTTTGCCATTTTGAAGACTGCTGGACCGCAATGCGTTAGGAATACCGCTCTCTTTCTGTGCTCTGACACGCTGCTCAACTCGCTGCTCTCTAGAAACATGAGGAAGCGATCGATGTACGTCTGCCATTCTTCCTTTGCCGGGTTGAAATGTTCTGGTGGGGGGTTGTTTCCGGCCATTTTGCCGCTCGAGTTTCGCCGCTATTCACTCACTGCTGGTGCTGTCTCGATCCCACCTTCGTCGCCAGTGTTTTGCGGCGGAATAAACGAGACTGCACACCTTTAGTGAGATAGCTCTTTTCTGTTTATTTGCAGGGATCGACTCGGGCTGGCGGCGCGGCAGCCTCTCCTTTTAAAGGGCTGGCCGCGCCAGATACCAGCCACTGGCGAGGGCGAAAACTCCCGCCAGAATTTGACCCAATGGATGGTAAGTATTTTAAATATGAGTTGACCAACCCAGAACAGTTGCAGTGTCCTGGGCTCATGTGACCACCTTTTACAACCTTTTGACAAGCAAAGTCAATAAGGAAGCCAGATTCATTTAACAACCAGAGGTGGGATTCTACCAGTTCTATCCGGTTCTATAGAATCCCTTATTAACTTTCTAAGTAGTTCAGAGAACTGATAGTTAGAAGCAATCTCTGCTTTTTTCCACCCTTATTACATTCTTGGCAGACAGCCTAGACTTCCTGTCTCTGGAGCTTCTGAGGCTTTCTTAAAGGGGAAGGGTTGTTTTAAGATGTTTACACTGCTGTTGGGAGGGAATACTTCCCTGGACAATCAGCACTTTGAAGAAATAATTGAATAATGAAGCAAAGCTTTTAGTGACAGGGAACCAAGATGAGTGACATTCAGCAAGGCTTCTTGGCTAGCTAGAAGGATTGACATTCAAATGTGGGTTTACATACTCTTTCTGAATTTTAGTCTAAAACTGGTTTTTGGTGAAGGTTAATTCTGTGCTTGGTGAAGTTTAATCCTGTGTTAATTGATGGGGTAATTTTGCCTATTTAGCTTCAACAAGCAACAGCTACTGTTGTGATTTAATTATTTGTATTGTGTTTGATTTTTTTTCTTGCCTCATGGCTTCTTTTTCTATTTGGGGAGGGGGTCTTCCTTCACTGCTTTAAAACTATCTGGCACTGTCCTTTTGGGGTATACTTCCAGGAGGCAGGATGCAAGCTTGGCACTGATTTTTTTTTACTGCCTTTTGGGGGGCATGTGACCTTTCCTTAAAACTGGGTGATTTCCTTAGGGTATCTTGTGAGGTGAGTGAGACCAACTGGTATTTTAAAGTGTTCAAATGGATCTAAGGACTGCTTTTCCTGGGTCTGCTTTTTCTGGAGAGCTTAAATGACCTCTTTGCTAAATGTTTTCACTTTATGAGCAAGTGTTGGCTGCTTAATAGTTATCACTGCATTTTAACTATTTTCATTCCTCAAGGTGCTCTGGCACCCTGCCTGGTTTGTAACTCCGGCTTGCAGATATTTTTAATCTAATGATTGATATTTAGGGCAGCTTTTTGCAAGCAAAGAAGCTTTTTGTATTTTTGTACAGGTAATCTTTGACTTACAACACTTCATTTAGTGACCATTCAAAGTTACAATGGCACTGAAAAAAGTGACATGACCATTTTTCACACTTATGACCATTGCAGTATCCCCACTGTCATGAGAGGCCAGGTGAGGAGAAGCACCACTTGACATGACTGATGTTGAGTTGGCCACGCCCACCCAGTCACATGACCACCAAGCCACACCTACCAACTAAACCACGCCCTCAGAGCCGGTTGTTAAAAATACTGAATCCCACCCCTGTTAACAACTGATAGTAACTTAACAACTGCAGTGATTCACTTAACAACTATAGCAAAAAAGGTTGTAAAATGGGGCAAAACTCACTTAACAAATGTCTTGCTTTGCAACTGAGATTTTGGGCTCAATTGTGATCATAAGTTGAGAACTCCCTATATTTACTTATTGTTCAAACATATTTTAAAAACATCTCCTTGTTTACTGAATTTCATCTTGACACGACCAAACTGAAAAAATCTAGTTGAGAATAATGAACGTTGTTTAGGTATCACTCTTCTCTGTTCTTGTGAGTGACAAAATGTATATAGCACCATCTCAATCCCAACTTCATTTCTGCTTCCTTCCTTTTGTAGCTGTGAAATGGCCAACCAGAACCAATCAGACAACTCAGAAATAAGCCTTTTGATGATTTCCAGGAGATCTGAACATCAGCTTCTTCTATTCCCGGTTTTTCTGTCTACCTACCTGTGGATCCTACTGGGGAATGTTCTCATCACCTTGCTTATCCATTTGGAGAACCGTTTAAGCCAAAACCACAGAGCTTAGAGGGAGAAGAAACTAACCTAGATAGTGGGAGAAAAGGTTGCCAAGAGGACCTTCAGGGCAAGCAAGGGCACCATCATTGCTGATGAAAAACAGAACTATATCAAATCCTTGGAAGAGGCCAAGAAAAAGCTGTCGAAGAAGTAAGAACTAAGAAGATGGGAAAGTGTCAGTGTTTCCATTTGAAATTAGCTATAGTAGTCTCCTGCTCATAGTAGTCTCTAGCCATAGTAGTCTCCTGCCCTTCCTCACTTGGTCTTAACTGCGGCACAAAGATGGCAACATTTTTTTGATGCTAATTACATTACCTTCATTTACATCCCTGGCCCCGGTATAGATTTAACTCATATTTAGCTATTGAAACAGTTTTCACCCCTCTTGCTCAAACAGTATCTAATGACAACTTCAAAGAGTATAACTTTTCTCAGGCTTTGTCACTTGGAGGAAGTCAGAATTTCTTGGAAATTGAGCAGCTAATACATTTAAATAACTAAATTTACAAATCAATACAACACAATAACTGGGAAAAGCACAATCACAATAGGGTGATTGGTAGCAGAAACAACGGGTTTCATGGCAGTCTTATTTTCTGCTTACAGGTCCAGTCACAATTGGGACCAGAATTAGAGGCAGACTCAATTTTGTGACAATTTATAGGGCAGTGGTTAAGCAAGTCAACCTGGATATCAAGAGGATCACATGGACATTAAGTGAATCCGGCTTCCCCAATGAACATAGTTTTACTGGAGATCATCAAAAAAAGGGTTGCAAATTGTAATCACATGACTGCAGGACACTGCAACTGGTCATAAAAGCGAGGCAGTCGCCAAGCACCAAAATTATGATCATGTGACTTGAGAAGGTGGTGCGACAGTCATAAGTCCATAGGCAAGTTGTAAAGTCACTTTTTACAAGGCTGTTGTATCTTTGAACAGCCATTAAATGAAAGGGCTGTAAGGCAGGGACTAACTGTACTTAAAGACAAACAGGTCTTCAACACAGCCATAAAGAAAGAACCAGGATCTCAAGCGTTAGAAAGCAATGGATTTTCTAAAACAAGACATGACCATTTTTAAAATAGAAAATACAGAGATGCTGATGAGCTATAGAATGTCTTACTTATCTCTGGACGTTCACTTCTGCTCATCCCCAGAACTTCAGGTAGAGGAAAGTGGAGGAAATAAAACAGGTATCAGAGGAAGTGATTCTCTGGATAGTGTTGGAGGGATTGCTACAATTACATCTACAACTTTGCCATTTCTTTTTTGTCGTTTAACATTGTTATTGAGTTGTAAGGTAAAATAAGATACAAAATACAAAATAATGGGAAGGAAGAGGAGGAAGAGAAGTAAGGAAGGGTAGGAAAAAAAGAAACATTGACATCCAATTCTCTCTGTTGCAGTAGAATAGGGCATTTACATCAAATCACAACTTTTTGTTTTTTTCATAATAATGTAAACTAGCCATTTCTATAAAACTCTTATCTATCTAATTGGTAGAACCTAAAATCAAAGTTTCAGTCTTTTCCACTTCAAGCGCAAAGTTCAGAAATGGTCTCCATGTGGAAACAAAAATACTTATATTCTTTTCTTTAATCAAAATAGTCAAATTTGCCATTTCAGCCAACTCCATCAGCTTCTGCAACCATTCATCTGTGATAGGACTCGAAGTGTCCTTCCATTTTTGTGCATACAATAGTCTTGCTGCTGTCAACATACATTGTACAAAGTTCCAATTTTTTTCTATTAGGCCCAAAAGGATTTGCCATTTCAAGCAAGGGATGGTCATGTTTTTCTTTTTTCTTTGCCCCATACCAGATCTGGTTTTAACAGAAGTTAACGTAAGTGTATTTATTGGCCCATTTGAAACAATCAGTACTTGTGCATGGAATATATTACTGTTGTCTATATAGATACTGAAGAGAGAACTTTTTTTTGGAATCTTATGGTCCAAAACAATAACAACAGCCTTATAAGCAGAATTCTCACAGCCTTGGTGAGGGCCAGTTCTACTCTATAACAGTCTAACAAGATGCCCAGAACAGGAGAATAGTTTGGGTTATAACTGCCGTAAGCTCCAAACACCACAGTAAAAAATATATTATGGCCACCGAACTAGAAAAAGGAATGTTGGGTTTCTTTAAATCTCTACGATTCATTCTTCAGTCCCTAAGTTTCAAAAGAGAGTAGGCATGTTTGCTTCCTCTTTTTTTTTTTTTGCCTGAAATGTAATCATAAATTATAGTCATTGATGAGAATACTCTTGAAAAAATACCCAGTAGGATACGATTTTTATAGAAATCTGTACTGTAATTTGCAATTAGAAATCTGGAAAATTGGTCACTATTGTCAGTCCTTATTCTACACATTTTTTTCAGAAATAACTGAAAGAACTCTTGAAATGTACCCCTACTTTGGGAATTTCCTTTGTAATTCTTAGCATGTAGCTTGCATTACCTGTTAATGTAGCTTGCATTACCTGTTCAGAGCATGATTGATAAGGGTGGAAGATAGGTAGTGCTGAACCTATGGCAAATCAACAATTGTTTAGTTAATAAGCTCTCCTTAGGATTGTATGCACCATTGACTAAACTCCTGTGGACAATTCCCTGGACCAATTAAATGTTTTGCAGTTTTATTATCAAGTTATTTATAATCTAGAAGGAATCACAGTACTGCACAAGCCCTATTGAGGAATGGTTGATTTCTGAAGACAAATCAACTATAACAATTTAATTTAAATGTCATCTCCAGCCAAACCACAAAGGATAAAAACTATAAAAGAAATATATGATTGGTTTTAAAACTACAATTCCATCTGCTTTGGGTTTCTTTTCTTTTTCATAAAGCTCCATAATAGGTTCCTATGGAATCTAAAGAAAAAAGAAACCAAGAACTTCTCAGTTCATTTTCAGTCTAGATTAAAACAGATCATTCACCCATAGATTCAGAAGTGGAACTTGCAGCTTCTGATGAGGTGAGTCTGAGCTCTTTTACTTTAAAAATTAGATGGATTAACAGATTATATTAACAGATTAATAGAATTGGAAGGGACCTTGTAAGTCATCTAGTCCAAACCCCTGCCCAAGTGGGAGACCTTATACCATTTCTGACAGATGGCAGTCCAATCTCTTCTTGAAAGTCTCCAGAAGATGAAGCCACCCATCAATTCCTTTGCAAGCCAAGATTTTAGATTCCAAACCGTTGCTTCAACTAAGAGAGGGGAAGTAACTTAATGAACAGATAGCTTTAGTCCCAGACACTGCAATATAGGATGCTATTTAGATAACACAATGCTTGGTTTCCATCTTTCACCTTTTCTGTTTAGGATGATCAGGTACAAAAGAGGGCAGCAAAGTTCCACATATAAAACTGAAACTATTTTGGAAGCTGTGTTTTGTCACTCAGGTGGGAGACAAGGAGCATTCTGAAATCAGTTATGTTATACAACTAACATAGCAGTTACCTTCCTTTACATCCCATTGCTGTTTGCATTGGTGTGGGTGTAGATTGGAAATCATCAGAATAGTTAAAAGAGCCAGTTTGATGTGGTGGTTAAAAGGCATCAGGCCAGAAATTGTGAGCCCATGAGTCTGTCTTGACATGAACCCAGCCTTGTGATCTTGGGCTACTATCTCTCAACACTAGAAAACAGGCAAGAGCAAATCACTTCTGAAAATATTTTAAAACTGTGTGGAATTATCCAGGTAGTCACCAGGAGTCAAGGAATGATTCAAGGTTAGGATAACAACAACAACACAACAATAAAGGAAAAGAATAAGAGAGTTGAACTTTGTTGAGCCAGTCTTTAAATTATTTTATTTTTGTTATCTTTATCTCACAATACTAACCTTCAAATTTAATATAATGAATGGGATGCTTGCAAGGAGGTCAGGAAAAGTTGTTAACTGAGTTTTTCAACAATGGGGAAAATATGATCTATTTAGTTCACAGAACCTACAGCTGGAAGGAGAGGTGGCAATGATAAATAAAAAGCAGCTCTAATAGAATAAATTTCAGTAAAGAATATTTTTTTTAATTCATTAAAGAGTCAGTCTGGTCTCAGCCTAAGGATACTTTATCCAGTGTTCTAAAGATACAGAATCAAACAAAACTGGTCTGATTTAAAGGGAACAATTTGGACGGTTTCAAGGATTTGGAATAATGTCAAATGCGACTCAGATTAATCAACTACAAGAAATTCATTTGATGAATTTTAATATGAAAAGAATAAGATTGTTGGCAGACCTAGAGTATTAGTGTTTCTCATGAATCTCCAGGGGAAAATTTGAAGGAGTAGTTTATGATTTGGATTACAGATATTTCATCAGCTCTTAAAATAGAACTTGAATAAAAGAATAATAGAGTTGGAAGGCACCTTGGAGGTCTTCTAGTCCAACCCATTACTCAAGTAGGAGACCTTATACTATTTCAACAAGTGGTTGTCCAATCTCTTTTTAAAAGTGTTCAGTGTTGGAGCACCTGCAACTTCTGAAGGCAAGTCATTCCACTGATCAATTGTTCTAACTGTAAGGAAATTTCTCCTTAGTTCTAGGTTGGAACTTACCTTAATTAGTTTTCATCCTTTGCTTCTTGCCCTGCCCTCAGGTTCTTTGGAGAATAGATTGACCCCCACTCTTTCTTGTGGCAGCCACTTAGATATTGGAACACTGCTATTATGTCACCCCCTAGCTATGTTACCCCCTGCTCCTTCTTTTCATCAGACTAGACATACCCAATTCCTGTAACCGCTCTTTATAGTATATGTTTTAGCCTCCAGTTGCTCTTGTCTGCACTCTTTCCAGAGTCTCAACATCTTTTTTATATCATGGTGACCAAAACTGGATGAAATATTACAAATGTGGTCTTACCAATGGTACGAATACTTCACATGATCTTGAGACCTTAAAATATTCACTGCCACACAGTGAAATGCAAATAAAACAAAACCATTGTTCATTTTCCATGGATCAGTGGAAAGTAAAGAAAACGGTGGCTATTAGGAAGCTTCTGTTCTGAAACCAAAAAATAAGGAAGTCATGATTTCTCAAAACACCCCTCAAGAAATTGTTCAGAAGAGACACAATTTACAGCCAAAACCCAAGAGATCCAAATAAGATGCAAATAGTACTTACTTGCTCCAATAAAGTTGACTCCAGAGAGAGAAAGATTTGTGGCTTCAGTATCATTCCTTTATTTTTTACAGCCCTTAAATTGAACCCCCAATGTTGTAAATCTGTGAAGAAAGAGATTTAAAAAAGAGAAGATCCCCCTCCCCCATGTTATAATTTATATGATCATTGAAATTAGGTAGCTTTGATTGGTTATAATGTAGTCATGGCTCTCTGTATGATGGAAAGAAATGTTTAACATAAAGAAGCTATGATAGTAACATAGGGCATTTTTTTTTCCAATCAAGTACTTCAAATGGGCTAATTTAGAGAATATGTCCAAAATCCAGGACCCATGATTCCCATGGAATTAAACTTTGACAAATTTTATAAAATATTTATGATAAAATGTATCATAAAGTATTTTATCACATAATACAAAATACCATAAAACATTTCCTGTTGTCAATTGCTAATGTTTGACTATACTATACAGTTCAACACAAGCTACTTTCAAGGCAGAAACATTTCTGAATATCTCTGTAAATTTTAAATATTTTTTTCACATACATTAGAAACTCTGCCATTGTTGACGGCATTCAATTTGGTAAGGAAATATCTCTAAAATGGGGTCTCAATGTATCACAGGTTATCTGGTTATCTTTTATAGCTGTATAGCCTCTAAAAGTGAGGAGATCTGGGAGATAAAAAAAAGCAGATTTATCTTTATTAAAGGATTTTTTTCATGGGTCTAAACATCATATACATTTCAGATTTACAATCATTTTTGTAAAGCTCATAAACCTTGCAGAATGTAAAATTACTGGGGGGAAGGGCGGTCCAAATTATAATTCTAGACCAGTGAAAAGTACCCAAGAAGCTACATGGTAAACTAAAGAAATTGTTCTTTAAGTTGAACTTAATGAAATGATGGGATGAAAAATTGGTTGTGATTATGGTTGCACGTATGATTCACAAACTCATAAAATGTATAGGCAGATTTGTTTCATCTCTTTTACAGCATAAATCATCTTTGACAGATA
Organism: Bungarus multicinctus; assembly: GCA_023653725.1. Classification (NCBI taxonomy): domain Eukaryota; kingdom Metazoa; phylum Chordata; class Lepidosauria; order Squamata; family Elapidae; genus Bungarus; species Bungarus multicinctus. The sequence continues at coordinate 155,893,745 of CM042834.1, read as the reverse complement.
CTGGTATGGTAATAATTACAGATCACATTCCACACTCTGCAATGCAAATGAGATCTTTTACAGCCCTCAATAAAATTTAATATTGCTTCAGCAGCAAATGTTTCCAGTTCTTAATCAGCAAAAGCAACCCAGCAAAATTGATTTCAAGAAATTCTCCTTTACCAACATGAAGAAATGGGAATCATTTTTAGGAATGAGTGTATGAAACACTGGGATATTTTAAAACACTATAAATGGAAAAATCTATTCAGAGTAAATCTGAAATACCCAACTTTCAAACAGATACAAGGTATGCCAATCAACTAACTTCAGCATTTGAAGGAAAAAAGTAAAAGACTCTGACCTTGTATATACAGACTGGACTCTAATACCATTGATAAAACTAAACCAAAAATATTGTGAATCTATTTACAAAAAAATCAAAATGGCAGACTCATATTCTATATAGTGGATGATGAAGCAATCCTGGTACTAGACTCCAGGATGACAGGGGTATCTGTTTCATTTCCAATAAACACAGCTTTGTTATTTTTTATCCTAACGTAAACACCATTCTCAAATTAAATATATCGAATATTAGAAAGGATTTGGCATAAAGCTACCTGAAACCATTGCCCAAAGAGATTCATTTGGGACAATATAGATCAATACAAATGAAGGAATTTGATGTTGGTCCAAGGATGTGGGTTTGATCAATGCAGAGTCCCATAAATGTTAAACAAAGGAGTTTCTGTTAACTCCAGTATATGCCATTTGTCAAACGAACAGTTGTGTTGATTTTAGATCAAGCTTTTCAACAATTCTGCTTGGTTGCCTTGCAGAAAGTTGGGGTATCATCAACATTTTCTGAAAAACTTAAAAAAAAAAAAAGCCAAGCTATTGCTGACATCTAAAATCCAGAGAGTGCTTAATTTATTTGCTGAAATTGTCAATTTATAATGCAGTGAATTACTGTTATTAGGTAATGATATTCATAGGCGTGCTTAGAAACTTGTGGACAATTGAGACATATTGTGTAAAAGGAAGAATATACTAGCTTAAAATCTGGGGTGTAGGTTTGTATATATGGATGTGTCTGTATGCATACTGCCATATCACCCCAAAAGTAAATAAAGCCAAAGGAAAGAAACAAGAAGAGCCAAATTGTGACCCACATTAAAAATAAAATTATCATGTACATCTATAGCCCCCACCGCCAGAGATAAAAGGGAAATGTATAGTTAAATCAGATATTAATCTCTTTCTCATTCATTTTCAGCTGTGAAATGGCGAACCAGAACCAAACAGACAACTCAGAAATAACCCTTTTGATGATCTCCAGTAGACCTGAATATCAGAGCCTTTTCTTCCTGCTTTTTCTGTCCATTTATTTGGTGACCCTTCTAGGGAATTTTCTCATTGTCTTGCTTATCCGCTTAGACAATCATCTCCTTCAGGCCCCGATGTACTTCTTCCTGAGCCATCTCTCCCTGGCTGACATCATTTTTGTTTCCACTACCGTTCCCAAAATCCTGATAAATCTGATGTCTCAGACTCAGACCATCGCCTTCGATGAGTGCTTGACCCAGATGTATTTCTTTCTCGCCTCTGGTAACACAGATAACTTCCTCCTTGCCTGCATGGCTTATGACCGCTACGTGGCTGTCTGTCACCCACTGCATTACGTCACTGTGATGAGCCACAAGTGCTGCCTATTTTTGGTTTCTGGATCCTGGATCATTTCCGGACTCCACTCTTTACTCTATACCCTTCTGATATCACGCCTTTCTTTCTGCACCTCTATGGAAATCCCTTATCTTTTCTGTGATGTCTATCCTCTCCTGGAATTCTCCTGTTCTAATACAAGACACATAAAGTTCCTGGCACAGACGGAAGGGGTGGTGGATCTGCTGGGGCCTTTAGCTGTCATCATTATCTCCTATGCACTAATATTCTCCACAATCATGAAAATCCCCTCAACAGCTGGGAAATGCAAAGCAGTTTCTACCTGTGGCTCACATCTGGCTGTGGTGATCTTGTTCTACAGCACTATCAGCTGCCTTTATTTCCAGCCTCCTTCCTCATATTCAGCCCAAAAAGGCACTTTTATCTCTCTCTTGTATGCAATGGTGATACCAATGCTGAATCCCTTTATCTATACGCTAAGGAACCAGGAGGTAAAGTCAGCAATAGTGAGACTTCTTGACAGGACAAAAGCTTTCTTAAGAAAATGAGAACAAGCAGAGGGACATTTCCATAGTTGCTGGGTGGTTTCTTTGAGGGTTGGGAGAGGAGGAGGTGGAGGGTATGAGGGCCTTTAGCCATCATCATTATCTCCTATGAAGACATATTCTCTACAGTTATCAACATTCTTTTTAAAACCTAGGAGGCACAAGGCCTCTTCCCCTTGGCAGTTCTAACTTGTTGTAGTAATCTTGTTCTCTGGTAGTATTGATTTCTAGCTTGCCTCTGTTTTCTCAACCCAAAAAACAACCTTTGTCTGGACTGTGACATCTGTATTGAATCCATTCATCCATATCCCAAGGAACCAGGAAACAGAAAGAACTGCAGTTAGAATACAATAGAGATTTTTTTTAAAAAAAAAATTAAAATTAGGAGGCATTTCCATGCATTGTTCTTGTCAGTTTTGTAACTTTTTATCACAATATCATATTTCTTAAATTAATATTATAACGGTTTTCCTGAGCTACTCACTTCACACTGCCTTTATACAATGGCTCACTGGTGTACTATTTCATCACTTTGGTTTTCACTTCAGATAGGGAGATTTCACCTCACTTTCAAATAATTCAGATGAACCAGTACTGCAAAATACTTGCTATTGCATTGATCAGGTTCAAAGTAAAATTTTATTTTATTTTTTATTTATTTTATTTTGTCAAGCGATTATAAGATAACAGGTATAAGAATAAACATAGTTATGAATACATGAAATGGATACATATAAGAAAAATAAAAATAAACAATAGGACAGAGACGGTAGGCACGTTGGCGCGCTTATGCACGCCCCCTATAGACTTCTTAGGAAAGGGGTGGAGTCAATAGTAGACAATCTAAGGTTAAGGTTTTTGGAGTTTGGAGAAGAAACTATAAATAATATAAAAAATAATATAAAGAAAGCTCCAAAATTTCTCCAGTTCTTCAATGATCTGATTTTTGAAAACCAGGAAAAGCTCAGTAGTAAAGTAGACAACTAAGGAATAGTATAACAATAAAAGAAAACTAGTGTATTTTTTTAAAAGCTCTTTTGTTATCTTGCAAGTTGGTAATTAACCTGTGATCTTTGCTGTGGCAGTCTCATGTATTGTTCTGTCATCTACAGCCAAGTCATTTCCTTTACCTACATTTAAGTCTTTGCTTTCTAATACAGTTGTAATTTATATTGTATCACAGCATGTGAGGGGCTTCTATCTTATTAGTAAATTTCAATATATGACATCATTCAGAGACAGAAGATGTAAACTTCCCAGAGCGATAGCCTTATTAATTTTTCTTGCAGAAAAATCATCTAAAAATGTATGAGGACACCTCCAAAATAAACAAACACATTTGTGATTTGGGATGCCAACCCTATACTTGTTTTATAGGACATGTCTCCAAAGTTTTGGCATTAGAGACCAGCATCCCAGGAGCTATTTAGACTACTTGTCAAATATCTCTAGGGCTTTCAGTATAAAACCTCTAATGCAATTCTTTCTGCTTGTTGCTGGAATCTTGAGACACTCAACCAAGTCAGATCCATCTGGCGTTCTATTTTATCCAGTGTTTTGATCCACTATTGAAGATCACACCTAGGAGAAAAACTAAGAGCATCTGGACAGAGGTAGGCAGGAGTAGAATTGCTATCTTTAAGGTTTGCTGCAATCTCTGATGTTTTGACTTGTACATAATGCTACCAATACTGTCTTACCTCTAAAGCCATATCCAGCCTGATGGAAGTAGACAGAGATGTTGCATGTGTTTGAGCCCTTTAGACTAAAGATGAGCAAAACAAGGTAGCCATCATTCTAACACAAGGATAATCGAGCATGAAAGATGAGAAGGAATAATGTTTGAACTTTTGCCACGAATAAGTGTGATCTGCTTCGAGGTCACGGGTTAATCCAAAACATGAGTGGTATTTAACTGGATCTGTATAAGGATAAAAAAATCTCTTTGATCTGCATACATATGGAGAACAGTAGATGACTTTTTTTCATATTTAGAGCAGGAGTTTTTAATTCTTTTGTAACATGGACTTCTTTGGGAGAACGGTGAATCCTATGTATCTTTTCTCAGAAAAAGAATCTAAATGTGTGTGTGTGTATTGCAATATCAATTGCATTACAAAGGAAGCCAATCACCCTCAAATAGTTATCAAAATATTAAAAGGTATCAATATAACGGCTTTATTATTAATTATTAGTGTATTGAATTAATAACCATTTAATATCATACTGTACTAAGTTAATGAACATGGTTGAAGTTTGACTGTACATTCATGCTTACAATAATCAATGAGTGAAAAATTAAATTTCAGTTAGAGATTAGTGAAGATAAACTTTTTTTTTTACCATTTAAGCTCATGGAGTCCTTCAACACACTCTCTCTCTGTCTCTGTCTCTGTCTCTGTCTCTGTCTCTGTCTCTCTCTCTCTCTCTCTCTGTGTGTGTGTGTATGTTTGTGTCCAAGAAGTCTGGGGACTCCAAGCTAGCAGTAACTTGTCTAGAGACAGGCAACTTTGTTCTGTAAGATGGTTAGCCAGTTACAAGGTAGAGATTGTTGATCTTGCTATGATAATTTTTATGGGCTATGCCTGGGATCTGTGGTCCACATGAAGGCTAGTTTGGTGTAGTGATTAAAGGAGCCATGCTAGAAATCAGGAGACTATGAGTTCTGGTCCTATTTAGGTACAGAAGTCAGCTTGGTTACTTTTGCCAGTTAGTCTCTCTCTCTCTAGGAAGAAGACAATAGCAAAACATTTTCAAAAAGTCCCATGGACTTGTCCATGGGATTGCAAGATCAAGAATGGCTAAAAAGCACACACACACACCAAAGAGAGAGAGAGCAATACAATATGCAGTTTCCTTGGCTTCTTCCCCAGACCCTGCTGTAGACCATTTGAGAACCACTTGATAGAGCCAAGATAATAGGAGACAGGAAAGCAGATGATTGTCAGGCTTTTATGATTTAGCATGTTATAGAAGGCAAAGAGGCATAACACTAGAAATGCAATATAAACCTAGGACAAATCCATAGTGGTTTGAGATTGCATTGAAAGATTATGTGTGGCACATTGGATGGCTATTTCACCCCTGAATCAAATAACCATACAATGAAATCTTGTAGCAAGCATGGATGTAGGTGATGGAAAAGATAGATTTGAGCTTAGATCTGTGAGTAGTCCCTCACCAGAGGATGTGATTGCAGCAGGTAAGAGTACAGGACTAGATTCAGTTTTACAAATTCTTAGTTCATTAAGAATTAAATGGGGTGCAAGAAGACTTTCTCTTCTGTTCATCCCAACCCAGGCAAGCAAAGCACGTGTAACCTGTTTAAAAATCCCACATGAGATTGCCCTCCCTCCACTGACTGTCTTTTACCTCAGTTGACTGTCTGACTTGCAAGCCTAAAAAATGTAAACAACTTTCTAAAATGCCTCATTATTTGTCTTTATGGATCCAGATGGGAACCATAGGGGAAGTAGAACAAGGCTGGGAAAAATGGGAAAGAAAAGGAGTCATCTGCAGGAATTTCTGGAGCGATTGTAATGTAATGCAAGTACACAGCATCCCACAGGAAAAACACACCTTACCGTTCGTCTTAGATGCTTCTTATTTGATATTTGGAGACAATGCCAGCATTTTCATAACGTTTACAATTTCCACAAGTTTACAAATTCCACAATTGTTACCAAAAAATAGATTTAATTTTTAAAAATAGATTAAAATAGGAACCGGGCCCAACCAGGCTTGTGTCCATCTGGCTCACTGCTCTCTGTTTAGTTTCATTACAGGATTCAAACAAGAGCCTTTTCCAGTTTTATCTGGAGAGTCTATGAATTAAACCTGGTATTTTCTGCATGCAAAGATCCACTGTGAAGCAACTTTTTCTGCCAACTTTGAAATACAACTTGGCATTTGGAAAGAGTTGCAATGGGGAGGGTCTTCCACCTTCACAAAGAATATTGGAAGCCAATGGCTATTCTTGGCCAGAATTTAGAACTCACTTTCATGAAGTGGATCGGCTCCTTTTTTCATTGATAACAAAATGCAAGAAAGGCATAACTTGAACTTTATACCACTGACATATCCTTGGAAGTATGGATTTGTTCCTAGTGTTGAGGTTCTGTGTTGGTTGCAACCTCAATTGAAATAACTGAAATTATTGTACCCTATGACTATTATTAAGTGTTGTACCTTATGATTCTTGACTCTTGTTGAATGTATCCTTTTGTTTTATGTACATTGAGAGCATTTGCACTAAGACAAATTCCTTGTGTGTCCAATCACAGTTGGCCAATAAAGACTTCTATTCTGTCCTGTCCTGTCCTGTCCTATTCTATTCTATTCTATTCTATTCTATTCTATTCTATTCTATTCTATTAAGCCTGAAAGGGTTAGAGAAGGTTCATCTTTTCTATTCATTCTGGTGCATTGATAACCCCAACAGCAAGCCTACTAAAATACAGTAGATACACTGAGTTTTGAGGAACAGGTACATTTAATTTCATTCTTCTTTTTCCTTGAGTAACTTCTGGAATCTAAAGATTTCCTTGGCTAAAATGTTTAAGAAAGGAAGCTGTTCAAATCTTACAAGAGATTCTGATCCCAGTCGTGGAAAGGATAAAAGAACTTAGATGTTCCTGATCTGTTAAGAAGTACATCAAGAAATTTGACTAGAAAGACAGCATACAAGCTTGTTTGTTTTTTCACCTTTATTATTTTTATAAATAATTCAAGATGTGTACAATACATAATACTCCTCCCTGCTATTTCCCACACAACAACAAGAATAACAATTCACACATTCAATCTTGTGGCTTCCTTAAACAGGAACGCCCCTAATTTGGACAGCTTTAGATTCTGATGCTCAGGTTATATGAAATAAATTTGGGGTTTTGTAATGCTTAGATTGCCCAATTTCCTGTCTAAAGAAAAACACATCTGTTGAAACTGTGAACCCTTAAGGGGGTTGATTTTATTCTGATGATATTGGCTGAGCTTGTCTGGGCTTGGGAACTAAACTGAGTTTGGTCTAGTCAATACATGGATGTTAGAGAATATCAATATTGGTAGGATAAACTAGAAAGTTGAAAAAGATGTCCTTTTATGACGATCACAGGAGCCAGGTTTGAGTCAAAGATTAATAATTTTCTATTCAGCACAAATCATAAGTTTTTATGTTCAAGAAATGAACAAGATATATAAAGGCTTAAATATTATTCAGTTATTCTTTTTTTTTTTTGGCTTAGCAGTAGGAGTAGGGAGAATAACTTTGGATTAAATGCATCCTAGGTAACAACTGAATATGATCAGGATGAACTGCACCTAACTGGAGAGGAATCAGATTATATTGAATTAAATGTAAATTGAATGAAATCAGTTTTACAAGAATCCTTGGAATTTTTCTCTCAGACACACGTGTGCTCATTGCTAATTGTATGCTCATTTCAAATAAACATGAACCTATCTGAAATATTTTTTAAAAAACCTCACTGTCTAACAACTAGAAAAACATTTGGACATTAAATACTGAAATTTTCAAATTCAGTTTGGACATTTAAATATCATTTAGCTGACAATTAACCCTTAAATTGTTTTGTGAGATTTGTTTGCAAAGCTGTTCCTAGTAATTATGTTAATTTCTAATTTTACGAAGTTATTTTTCTTCAGGTCTCATGGACTGTGAGAACGGGACAGACATTAAAGAGTTTGTTCTTTTGGGCTTCTCCTACAAACCTGAACACAAATATCTCTTTTTCCTCCTCTTTCTGCTGATGTACAGTGCTGGACTTCTGGGCAATACCATGATGATCCTCCTCATCACCTTGGATGCACGACTCCAAACCCCCATGTATTTCTTACTACGTAGCCTCTCAATCATTGATCTTGGTTTCCTCACAGTCACTGTGCCCCAAATGCTAGTTCACATTGTATCTGCTTCCAGGACCATCCCCTTCTATTCCTGCATGACCCAGTTCTTCTTCTTCTATGTTTTTGGCGTCACTGATCTCCTTCTTGTGAGTGTCATGGCCCTGGATCGCTACGTTGCCATTTGTAATCCTCTCCACTATGTCTCAATCATGAACCAAAAGGTTTGTGGGCATTTAGTGGCTGGGTGTTGTATCGTTTCTACCTTACACTCCATGCTGCATGCCGGCCTGCTCCTGCGTCTCAGTTATCGAGGGAAAAATCACCTGGCCCATTACTTTTGTGATCATCAGCCCTTGCTGCAGCTGTCCTGCTCAGATATCAGTGTCAATGAGGCAGTCATCTTCTTTGAAGGCGTCATCATCATCCTTGGACCTTTCGTCTTCATCGTCCTCACCTACATTCGTATCGTAGTAGCTATAATGAAGTTCAGTTCTTCAGGGAGACGCAAAGCGTTCTCTACCTGCGGCTCTCACCTGACTATAGTGGTCCTCTTTTATGGAGCCATTATTGCTGTGTATTTCTTACCCACTTCAAGTTATTCCTCTCAGAGAGGGTCAGTTTTTGCTCTGGTATACACAGTCATCACCCCAATGTCCAACCCCTATATCTACAGTCTCAGGAATAAAGAAGTGAAAGATGGTCTGAGAAATCTCTTGAGAAGATCCCTATTTTCTCAAAACTGATTGTGAACTTGACTCTACCATAGAGCTGCCTTCTAGCTGGCTTGAAGTGAGAGTAGAGGAAGGGCTGCCCATGTTGATGGAACATATTCTTTGCATACAAATGATCTTGGACTTAATATTGGGTGTCTCTTGGAAAACATAGTGCAGTTGAGTAATCATAAAGTGCGGGCTTAATACTGGGCCCTTTTAATGAGCGGAGGGGTTAATAAGGTGACATATCCTAGGCTTTATACATAAATGTCTGCCTACCTGAAATATACATTTTGTATAGTACGTAGTATAGAGCCTGCTTGACCCTTAGCAGAGTCTGGATGGGGGTGATGCACCTATGTTGGTGCTCCTTAATCTCAGTAGCTTTCAGTACAGTCAACCATGGTATTCTTCTGGCCCAACTGCAAGGGTTGGGAGTAGGAGGCACTGTATTACAGTAATTTGCCTCTTTCCTCAGAGGTTGATTTCAGTCAGTGTTGATGGGAGGGAAAGATCATCTCCATAGCCTTTCACTTGTAAGGTGCCTTAGGGATTGACAGCTCTGTTTAACATCTACAGGAAACTTCTCAGTGAGGTTGTCAGTAGAGGGTTTAGTATTTGTCAGTATTCTGATGATACCTAGCTTTAAATCTCAACATGGCATGTTTAACAATGGGGGTTTGTAACAATGGCAGCTAGAAGTGCCAGAACTGCTATTACCTGACATCACAGTTTATGACCATGTCACTTAAAGGAAATTCTGATCCCAATTGTCATCACTAATTGAGAACTACCTGTATGGCCATGTGTCATTACTGTTACATGAACTGCATTGGTCGCCAGTCAATTTCTGGGGACAATTCAAGGTGAGGGTCCTTATCTATAAAGCCATATATGGCATAGAGCTTGGATATTTGAGAGACTACCTTTCTCCAACTTTTTCTGCTCACCTGATACATTCCAGCAGAATGGGTAAATATGAGGCCCCTTCTATTAAACATTGTCCTCTTAAAAAAACAAATAAGTGTGCCTTTTCTGTCACAGGCCTTACCTTTGTAACTGCATCCCACTGACATATGAGCAGCACCCTCTCTCCTACAGTTTCCAGAGTGTAGAGGTAACCCTCTGTCTTGGGATTAATGTGTTTGTGAGCCCCTGGTGTGTTATTGTTATGGTGGTATCAACCAGGCTGTCTCTGCTGTTGTATGTTTTAAACTGTTTTTATTGTCTTTGTTTTTTTGTAAGCCAAATCTGTTAAAGTAGGCAGCTATATAATTAATTTAAATAAATGAACAAATGAATAAATAAAACATTTCACATAGAAATGGTCGAATTTAATACCTGGCATAGATATTAAATATTCAATAAAAAGAATCCTTGATTAAATTTGTGCACTTATGCACATGTGTCCCTCTGTTTGTGTCAATGTGTTTATACCTATTTCATTTTAATCACTTCAACCACTTTGGCCATATCTACTTATACATTATGGTTTTAGTTGGCAGAAGCAACTTTGGAAATTTTGCCCCACGTGGGCAAAATAATGTGCAGTTCTTGGCATTCTGAGAGTTCTGTGTTTTTTGACCTAGATTTTGCAAAGTGAAAAAAATATATAAAAAAAGAAAAATGCAGAAATTGAGAGCACATTCCAGCCAATGCAAACACTTTCCAACTTAAAAATATATTAAATTCTTTTAAACTCTTCTATCGCAATACCCAAAATCAAGAATGCTTGCTAAATTGCTGGATTGTGCTTAATCAGTCAAATCCTAGTCACAATATTTCAATGATTTTTTTTTTACATTCTCCCTGGAAAAATATTTCAAGAACCATATCCTCTTAAACTTTAACAGATATATTGTGATGCAAATGTTTATGTGCCCTATCTATCTGTCTATCTATCTATCTATCTATCTATCTATCTATCTATCTATCTATCTATCTATCTATCTATCTATCTATCTATCTATCTATCTATCCATCCATCCATCCATCCATCCATCCATCCATCCATCCATCCATCCATCCATCCATCCATCTGCCATGGTGGTGCAGTGGTTAGAGTGCAATACTGCAGGCTACTTCTGCTGCCTGCTGCCTGACTGCAATTTGGCAGTTTAAATCTCACTGGGCTCAAGGCTGACTCAGCCTTCCATCCTTCTGAAGTGGGTAAAATGAGGATCCAGATTGTTGGGGGCAATATGCTAACACTGTAAACCACTTAGAGTAGGCTGTAAAGCACCGTGAAGTGGTATATAACTCTAAGTGCTAGTTCTATTTCTATCTATCTATCTATCTATCTATCTATCTATCTATCTATCTATCTATCTATCTATCTATCATCTATCTAATATAAAGATTCCCTCCATCTCATTCTCAAAGTTCTGTGCCTCAAATTCTTCAAAATGCCAACCTGCCATTAAGAGAATTAGATCCATTCTTACATAATACATCTTAAAATACTTTCCAAAAATGTTTCTCTATCTGGTCTTCTCTGTAAGGCACCATATGCATCTGCCCTAGAAACATATTAATCTTCTAGATGAACCTAAGTTTTGGCAGCAACTCCCGAGTTCTGAGGTATCTTAGTTAAAAGAGCCTGACAGAACTGAAAAAGGTGTTTAATTTCTTTAGAGTTCAGTTTTAGTAAACCTGTCAACTTTCATGGAAATCTCTGCATTGTTGTGTCTTTCTTTGGCCTCCAAACACTTTCTTTATTTCTCCCCAGAGAGTTTTCTCTCAAAGCTCATCTTGCTTCCTCCAATTTCTGGAGTGCGTGCTACTTGTGCTAGAGAATGGTACTTGTTTTTCTGCATTTTAACTCCTGGTTTTAATAACAAACCACTCTCTATAGACTCCACATGGTCACCACTCACCAGATATGAATTTCTGCTGACTTGCTTAGCTGCCTATGAAATATCCCTGGTGGCTTCTGCAGCTGATCCTTAAATGAGATCCTGCTGGCTTCTTGTTAGAAGCTACAGATGTTGAGACAAAACAATCCTGGTTGACTATCTTTGATGTTCAGTTGGGTTGGAGGTCTAGTTCATTGCCCAAAATCATTCTGGTGCCAGAGCAGAGGGGATCCATTGATACAGGTAAGTAAGAGACTGATAACTGACAACACACCTTTGTATTGTAGCTGTAATTTCACTTGGATACAGAATCTGCCACAGGTTCTAGTAGATAAAAGCAACTTTGAAAGAAATGGACCAAGGAAACAATTGAATTGTTCACCCAGAGCAAAGTAAGACATGAAATTCCATGACAACTATATGCGATTTGGTGCTGACATCTGTGTTGCTCAATAGAACAGGCACAGATTTTCTCACCTGACTTTTAGAGATGGCGAGCTATACTTTTTATTACTTTGCCATTCCAAACAATTGGAGATGATGAAATCCAGAACAAGTAGATGGCTTATTTTACATCTCAGATCCTTCCAAATCTACCTAAATCCTGTTTATGTTCCATTACATCTCCCAACTGCCTGTGGAGATTTTCAGTCATCCAGGTCAAGGTGCTTTTTCAAGAGGCAACTGGACTTTCTGGTTTTTCTTTGAAGATGTTTCGCTTCTCATCCAGGAAGCTCCTTCACTTCTAAAGAAGCTTCTTAGATGAGAAGCAAAATGTTTTCAAAGAAAAACCAGAAAGTCCAGCTGACTCTTGAAAAAGCATCTTTGGGATATCTCCCAACATTTGAATCAGCAGTGAGTATTGTGTGCAGGCAATGTGGAAGTTGTATTTCAATAGATACTGAGGGCTTCAAATTAGAGTGTTGATGGCTTAGAATATTGCTTTGCTGAGCGGAGATTGACTGCAGTAGTGACTGAGATCTTCTCCATCTTTTAAACACTTTTCTTGAACCCTTTTCTTCACCCATCCTAGACCTCTATTGTCCTGTTCTTGTTCACTGTCTTTCAATAGTTTCATCTTCTTTCTGGGAAGAATAATGGAGTGAATATTGGATGTGAACCAAGAAATCACAGGTTCTCATACTCTTGACATGCTGAGGTATAACTTTTAGTGTAAATATCTCACAGAGTTCATGCCACTCAAATAAGAACAAGGAAACAAGAATTATTTAGTGTATACTACTTTGAGCTTCTTGGAAAAATATGGGATATAAATTTGATGAATATGGAATAATAACAATCTGGTCATTCTTTTTCTTCACATTCAGTCCCTCTCCTTTTTCTTTTTCTAACATTTTCTCTTGGGAGCAGGAATAAAGACAAAACTTCCCAGAGCAAAAGTGTCAAACCTAGTTCTTTGTCAGGGCCAACATGGGAGGGAGGGAGTGGGGAACTATATAAATAGAAGTATGGAGATAATACTGATCGTGTACAGAGTGAATTCCTTACAATAATCTCAGTAGTTATTTGATAATGAATTGGGGCAGAAGTGTATGAATATAAGAAAATGCATATTCTGCAATGGCAGAGAATTGGCATAAGAGGGTTCAATCTCTTCTTGAAAAGCTCCAGTGTTGGAGCATTCTCAACTTCTGGAGGCAAGTTGTTCCACTGATTAATTATGCTAACAGTCAGGAAGTTCTGCCTTAGTTCTAGGTTGGATCTCTCCTTGAACTAAGGTGGAATTTCCTGTCAGAACAATTAATCAGTGGAACCATTTGTGCTCCAACACTGGAGCTTTTCAAGAATTGATTGGACAACATTTGTCACAAATGGTATAGGTTTCCTGCCTTAGCAGGGAGTTTAGGGATTAGAAAACCTCTAAGATCTTTTCCAACTCTGTTATTCTATTATTGTATTTTTCTTATTCCATCCAAATTGAGCATTTGTTATGCAAAAAAATCATGAACTGATTGTTTTGCCAGATAAATTATACTTTTGTGTTAGAAAGTATATGCTATGATTGCTCTAGGTTGGGAAAATGCAAGAATCTGTCTTCCCCTCTCCCCACTACTCCAAAGATAGATTTCTCTCAGATTTGAGAAAGTGAAGGAGGATATAACATGTATGTTTCAAATGATGGTGTGATAAAACAGATTATTGGCCTGAAAAAAAAAAAACTATCTTCTGAAATGTAGTGCATGTGAGTTCAGATCTCTGCAAACACATTTTGTGCTTGATGTTGCCACACAAATAAAAGACACACTAGACTGTGTTAATATATTGAGATGAACATTTTGTTATTTCTGTTCATCATCCTGGTTTGCAACAGATATCTATCCTGTTTTTTTAAAAAAAATAATTTTGCAAATGTCTGTGGAAAATAAAAGGCATGTCTTTGCCTCTGGAGTAAGGAAACCAGATTTCCAAGAGTAAAAACTAATGAATTTTTATACATTCACATATTCATCTGTATCAACCCATAATTCAGTTTCTGAAGTGTCCACAGCCAACATTTAAAAAGAAGGGAGGAATGGAGGGAAAGAAAGAAATGAAGAGTTTCTGTGCAATGAAGCATCATCCAATAATTCCAACTTTTTCAAGTTTCCCATTAGAGTCAAATATTGTGTTCAAAATTATTTCCAGCTCAAAGGAGAGAAGAACGGCTAACAATCAGTAGACCTCTCTGTCTATTGGTCAGGAAACAGAGAGGAAGTGGCTCTTTTGCTTCTCTGTCACTGCTCCTACTAGAAAGTATTCTTCACTTGAGGAATAAAAGATAACTCTGTGCTGTCAGAAGAACTTGATTATTTGATATTGTTTCTACATTTATTTATTTCTGTGGTGCCACTGCTGCTCTAGCTAGAGAAATATGGGCCAATCAGCTCTTTGCATAAACTGGAGTGGGAGCAACTTCAGCTTCTTGTCTCCTCCCCCCGCCCCCCGGTCTTCCTTCCCATGCTTCTCCCAATCCACAGTTCAGTGTTTCTCTAACCAACCTGTATATCTGGCTGATTTCTACCTTATTGTCCTTCACATACTTTGCCTCAAATCTTCAGAATGATTATACAAAAATAGTACTAGCACGTTTGGTCCATGAGGAGAAAATTCTACCAGCATTGGTTGATGAAAACAAAAAATCAGAGAGAGAACAAATAAAGTAGAAAGAAACAAGCGCATGGTATACAGATACACGTAGTCAAAAAGAGAGCATTACTATGTGTCTTTTATTAATAAACTTGTTCCTTATTATAATAAAGGGTTGGAATATGAAGGAGAGACTGGATGACTTATGGGTTTAATAAACATTACAAAAGAAGATACATAGATTTACAATGTGAAATGACACCACAGTAAAAAGATAGAAAAAGGCTCTAGAAATTAAATAAAGAAAACAATAAAAATAAAAAAATTGATCATACTACTAAAAGTCATCCTCCAAGGACTTTTGTTGAAAAAAAGACCAACTGCCTTAACAAATGTTGAAAAACAAATATTGATAACCCAGGACTGCTGATTTTGTTGAATTCCAACAAAAATATGAAAACATTAAATATTGAAATATCTGGATTGAAATTTGACATTCTACAACTGACAGTTGTTCAATTATTTCAATTATTTTGTGAGATTATATTCAACAGAGTGTTTTCCTTGTGAAAAACCATTACTACTTTCTGATTTTAATTGACCTTTCCTGCAGGTCTCATGGATTGTGAGAACGGAACGGAAATTAAAGATTTTGTTCTTCTGGATTTTTCTACCAAGCATAGTGACTGGTTTCTTTACTTCCTCCTCTTATTGTTCATGTACAGTGCTGGACTTCTGGGCAATGTTATCATGTTTCTTCTAATCACCTTGGATGTGCGACTCCAGACCCCCATGTATTTCCTGCTCCGTAGCCTTTCAGTCATTGATGTTGGCTTCATCTCAGTCACAATGCCACGGATGTTGGTTTGCCTGATAACTAGTTCCAGGACCATCCCCTTCTATTCCTGCATGGCCCAGTTCTTCTTCCTCTATGTATTTGGTGTAACTGATCTCCTTCTTGTGAGTATCATGGCCCTGGATCGCTACGTTGCCATTTGTAATCCTCTCCACTATGTCTCAGTCATGAACCAAAAGGTTTGTGGACATTTAGTGGCTGGGTGTTGTATCGTTTCTACCTTACACGCCATGCTGCATGCCGGCCTGCTCCTGCGTCTCAGTTATCGAGGGAAAAATAACCTGGCCCATTACTTTTGTGATCATCAGCCCTTGCTGCAGCTGTCCTGCTCAGATGTCAGTGTCAATGAGGCAGTCATCTTCTTTGAAGGTGGAATCATCACTTTTGGGCCTTTAGTTTTCGTCATTCTCACCTACATTCGTATTGTGGCAACTATAATGAAGTTCACTTCTTCAGGCAGGCGCAAAGCCTTTTCTACCTGTGGGTCCCATCTCACTCTGGTGGTTCTTTTCTATGGGGCCATCATTGCTGTCTATTTCTCACCCACCTCAAAGTATTCTTCAGAGCGAGGGTCAGTTTTTGCTCTAGTGTATACAGTCATCACCCCGATGTGCAACCCCTACATCTACAGCCTCAGGAATAAAGAAGTGAAAGGCGCAATGAGAAATCTCTTGGCAAAGGGATCCTTGTTTCCTCCAAAATGATAGTGAAATCTTGGCTCTGCCATTGAGCTGCCTTCCAGCTGGCTTGAAGTGAGAATAAGGGGAAGGGCTTCCCATGCTGATGGAACATATTCTTTGCATACAAATGGTCTCAGATTTCATAACTGGGCTCTCTTGGCAACCACACTGTAGTTGAGCAATCATGAAGTATAAGCTTAATTTTCAAAAGGGGTAATAAGGTAGCTTGCCCTAGGCTTCACACATAAACGGATGCTCACCTTAAATATAAATATTTGAAACAATGAGTTAGATCCAACATTTTGAATAGAATAGAATAGAATTCTTTATTGGCCAAGTGTGGTTGGACACACAAGGAATTTGTCTTGGTGCAAATGCTCTCTGTATACATAAAAGAAAAGATACAGGAAGAGATGACAACTGATTGTTTAATGTTTGGGAGGAGCTAGCCCTTGTTGAGTTTCACAAAGGACCTCAATTAATTATTTTAAGAGTAGGTTGTTTCAAGAACATTATGAATTTACTTCTTTGGCAGAAGATGACCTGACCTTGTATTTCCTAAAAATATGTCCAAAAACAATCTCACTGTCCATTCAGATTCTCCCATGTTTGGGGATGATTAAAAAGAAAACTCTTCCTCCATCACTTGAAGTTCTTGATATTATTTACTCCAAACAATGTTGTTGCCAAATAAGAAGTTGACGAAGAGAACCAGGCACACAAACTGGGAGAAAGTATGCTTAGACAGAAACTGCTTTCATTTGGGTCAAAATAGTCGTATTTCCAAGACTGTTCCCTTTGGACTTGAACACAGCTTCTGATGGAAAGCAGATTCCCTTCCCTTCTGTTGTTTATTGACTTGATTCAGCCTGTATCAGCTGCAACTGTTAGGTGGTTCTTGGCTGTCTGCCCAGAGCTATTAAATGAAGGGGGAGAGAGAGGGAAAAACCCCTCTCTTTATTTTTAGCTGCTTCTCTGAACTGCATAAGCAATTAACTAATGGTTCAGGCAAACTGGTAAGAACTGGCTGAATCCCACCTGTGATGTGGATGAGCCATTATGTAACATAAAAGCACTTCAGAAAGGGGTCTCTGATATGCTTTATGATGTCACTGCTCCAGTGCTGATCCACAGCCTCATTTGATAATTTGATATCTCAACTGAGCTGAATTAACTAAACTTCAGTGAAAACACAACAAGTGGCATGATGGTCTAGAGGTGAAGATGCTTGCCTCCCACTTGGAAGGTAGAGAGTTCAATCCTAGGCAGCGGCAGATGTTTCTCTATCAGGGCGTAAAGAGAAAATATCTGCTGTGATTTCTCCATAGGTGTCAGGAAGGGCACATGGCTAATAAATGCTCAGCTCCATTCAGTCACCTTGATTTCACCCCCCAAAAAAGGATTAAATGGTCATAAAAAGAAAAAAAACATTAAGTGACAACACCTTAATATATATGAAAATCTAAACAAATCAAGCTAACATAAAGAGAAAAGGATTTAAAAACAACAAAATTTAGTTCTCTACAAAATATATAATTATATTTTATTAAAAATTGGGTAGCTCAATATTTAAATAATCAAATTGAAACTTGAATACATCGTTCTCTTTGTGTCCATTAAGAATCAGTCTGAAGGCTTGAGAAGTGACACATTTCAACATGCTAACATTTAGAGTCTGGTACATGTGCATCTTTCCAAGAATACGTAACCATCCTTTCAGCAACAATCCAAGCACTACAGGTAGTCCTCAACTTATGACCACATATTGATTCTAGAATTTCCATTGCTAAACAAGATGCTAAATGAGTCGTGACTGATTTTATGACTGTTTTTGCCATGGTTGTTAAATCAGTGCAGTTGTTAAGTGACTCACATGGTCATTAAGTGAATTTGGTTTCCCCTATTGACTTTGCTTATCGTAAGCTAGCTGGGAAGGTCAATGGCAATCACATGACTCCAGGGCACTGCAACCTTCAGAAATACATGCTGGATGCCAAACTCCCAAATTTTGATCCTGTGACAGTGGGGATGATGGTGTAAGTGCGAGGAGTGATTATAAGTCACTTTCTTCAATGCAGTTATAACTTTAAACCATCACTCATTGAATGGCTATAAGTCGAGGATTTCCTGTATATCTGCAAAATGAACAGGTTCCAAATTTTAGAGATACACTATAACAACATATTAACATCTTTGAACCTTAGCTTCCTCTCAGGAATCTGAGTCACCATAATAACAATATGCAACAAATAGCAATAGCACTTAGACTTATATACCACTTTACAGTGCTTTTACAGCCCTCTCTAAGTGGTTTACAGAGTCAGCCTATTGCCCCCAACAATCTGGGTCTTCATTTTACCCACCTCGGAAAGAGGGAAGGCGGAGTCAACCTTGAGCCTGGTGAGATTTGAACTGCCAAATTGCAGGCAGCCGACAGTCAGCAGCAGTAGCCTGCAATACTGCATTCTAACCACTGCACCATCACAGCTCATAATAAGAAACAGTTGATTAATGTAACTAAAGCATGTGTATTCTTTGAAATTAATAGCATTTTCAAAACATGAACTGTGGAATCCAATAAAGCCCCCGAAGATTCACTGGTTCATGAAAATCATATTTTTTAAGACCTGGGCCAGAAGAATTAAGAATAGGAGTTGTCTTAAGTATTATGTTCTTGAGGGCCTCCACATTTTGGCAGTCACCATCCCAGCTCCTTTGTCCCCATCCCTCTGTCCAGCAAGAGAGGGCAAGGCAGGTTGGTGCTGCTGCTCCCTTTTCAAGAGCTTGTTTTAGCTTGAGTATTTTGGTATATCAGTTGCAGTCATGACCCATCGTTTGAAAAGGTAACATTTCACCATACTGAATCTCTTTTTGCCTGTTGGTGAGGTAGAGGCAGCTTCTTTTCCCATTGATATTTTGGGAAAATTCTTTTCACAGGGGAAAAAGCTATATTCTCTGGAATTAAAAACATTAATCCAATGCATAAAGGAGAGAAGATCTTAAAAGCTTACTGAGACCACTTGATTTGTTCTAAACTAAAGTATCTAAAACATTAGACCACTTCATGACAGAAAATAATAACATAATGTATAAAGCTGTTTGCACCTAATCATATTCCAAACACACCCTTTTTCTGCCATGTTGTTTATTTATTCATTTAAAACATTTTTATAGCCATCCATCTTATATCAATTTCCGGGCAGCTGCCACCAAGCAATTAAAACAACATCGATATTAAAACAACATAATATCTAAATACCAAGTTTAACACTAAAACTCTCATGATCATGATCTTTAACTAGGCGAAAGGATCACCAGAGGTAAAGAATTTTTGAACCAAAGTACCTCAAATGTGCTAACTTACAGAATGTTTTCAAAGTCCAGTTCCGAGGAAATGAAATTTGGGGAAGTTGTGGCTGCCTCAGTGAAACTGGTGGCTGCTGCACTGAAGGGAGGCTGCTGTGGTCATGTGATCTTCACTTTCAATGTTCTGTGACTGTTTCCCCAGACAGCTTTGCAATCGTTTACAACCCTCTCCCAACTAGCAGCAGCCACTCACTTGCCTGCTGGAAAGAGAAGGGAAGATGGATGGAGGGATGGGAAGGAGGGAGAAAGGGAGGAAGGGAGGAAGGAACGAAGGAAGGAACGAAGGAACGAAGGAACAAAGGAACAAAGGAACGAAGGAAGGAAGATATCTAATGCTCCATGTCAGAATCCTACAACGAAACTCATTGGGGAAGGCAGCGGGAAGTTAGAAGTCACTCCTGCTCCCGATGCTTTTTTCTCTATCCTGTTTTTCTGTTTAGGTAAGGAAATATCTCTAAAAGGATAACCCAGTGGGGCATGGGTTATGGTATATATTAAAACTATAAACATTATTTATCTGTAAAATTTATTACTACCCATCTTGCCACACAGTAACTCTGGGAAGGTTACATTAAAAACCTGGCACCAAGATTAAGCATTCACATGCAACCGATGGTTAAATTGTGTCGGCCAGCTCACCCTCAAGATTTGCCTCATTTCATCCCCAGTCCACGAGTGAAAGAAAGTGAAGTTGACATTAGTTGTACATTTAAAGAAATATCGTCCACTTTATCCTGAAAGCATTCGAGGCCAATCTCAAAGAATGTAAAATCTGTTATTTTGGAGGGACCTCAGAGGATTGGCAGTGACTGAGAACAGAGGCAGGAGAGAGATTAGCAGTGGGCACAGCAAATCTATCCCACCCTTTTTTTTAATGAATCATGAATACAGATAGCCCTATAATGTGATAATGGAGAGAGAGCCCAAGGAATTGTTTGTAAAGACCTAACTCAGTGTCTTTCCACCCTGGTGAAAGATCAAACAAAAGGTCAATAAGAAGCGGGAGACTCATTGTCCAAGGTAGAAAGCTCTACTGTTCAGGCCAGTGGTTCTCAACTTGTGGTCCACAGACTTCTAGGGAGCCTCAATATTGGCACAGGGGGCAAAGGCTTGAGAAGTTGTTATTATTTAAATCTTAAGTTTTGAGGGGTCCACTCTGTAGCCATGGTCTGTGGCCACAAAAGGTATTTAAAGGGGGTCCATGGTGAAGAAAACATTGGTTCTAGGTCAAAATTGAGTACTCCTCCTACTTCTTCCCCCTGACTGAACCTCAGAAAAGCAGTGCATTGCATTCTTCCAGCCTTTCCTTGTCTCTTCCAAATAATTTCGTTGCTGTTTTTGTTGTCCCGTTTCCACAT
Organism: Bungarus multicinctus; assembly: GCA_023653725.1. Classification (NCBI taxonomy): domain Eukaryota; kingdom Metazoa; phylum Chordata; class Lepidosauria; order Squamata; family Elapidae; genus Bungarus; species Bungarus multicinctus. The sequence continues at coordinate 155,872,755 of CM042834.1, read as the reverse complement.
CATGCATATGATTTTGATTCAGCCTTTCCATTTCTCCAGTCTCTCAAAGCTTCTGAGGCCACAGTCATGGAAGTACCCAAGAGAGCTGGAAAAATGAACTGCGCAATGGACAGTGGCCATACCGTGGCAACATGGCTGCCTTTGACTGGATTATGTCTTCTGTCCCGAGTGAAAAATGGATTGTTAAGGGCAGTCCACTCTTGCTAATCATGTTGCTATGGCTCTCGTGGAAGAAATGGCATTCATTCTGAGATTCCCAGAGAACTCAGTGGCGATCACTGATACATTTCTTAACATTCAGCACAATCAATTGCAGGAAAAGGACTCACTATGCCCCCACTTTCCTGCACAAAGTCCTGCGAAAGGCTCCTTTGACATCGTCATTCCGCAGGCTGTATATAAAGGGATTGAGCATAGGAATGACCACGGTATACATGACAGTGGTAACCCTTCCCTTTTCAGCCGAGTATTTTGCCGTAGGCTGAAAATAGACCCCAATTACAGTGCCATAAAAGAGAATGACAACAGATAAGTGAGACCCACAAGTTGAGAATGCCTTGCGCCACCCAGTTCCTGCTGGCAGCCTTAGGACGGTGACCAATATAAGGGCATAAGAAATCACAATAAAGACAAAAGGACTCAACACCACCAAGGACCCTTCAGTGAAAATCAACATTTCAATCATGCTGGTATCAGTGCATGATAGGGCCAGAACAGGTTGGTGGTCACAGAAAAAGTGGGGAATCTCCCGGGAACCACAGAAGGAAAGGCGAGACATGAGAATAATGTGTAGCAAGGAGTGAAGATGTGAGATAATCCAAGAACTGGCTACGAAGACTCTGACTCTCTGGCTCATCATAGTGGCATAATGCAGAGGATTACGGATAGCCACATAGCGATCATAAGCCATGGAAGCCAGGAGGAAACTGTCAGTGACCCCAAAGGCAAAGAAGAAATACATTTGAGTCAAGCAACCAGCATAAGAGATGGTTGGGGCTTCTGGCATCAATAGGTTGGCTAACATCTTGGGGACAGTGACTGAGGTGAAACAAGCATCTACCAAGGAAAGATGTCCCAGAAAGAAATACATGGGGGCACGAAGTTGGGAATTCCGAAGGATCAGCAGGATAATCAAGGAGTTCCCCAGGATACCCACTGTGTACATCACCAAGAAGATGACAAAAAGGAACTTTCGCTGTGCTGGATCAGAGGACAAACCTAGGAGAATGAAGTCTGGATGAGGCGTGTGGTTTCTGCTGTCCATGTAATCAGGAATCTGAGAGGAAAGTTAGATTAGGATTTGTTAAGCCTTTAGTTCAATTGAGAATATGAGTAAGTGACATCTAAGGACAAAATAATCAGGGAAAGTGAAGCAAAACCATTTATTTTCCATTTATATATAGGAATAGTCCCACATAGTAGGAAGTATAAAACAAAAGTGTAAGACTAGGTAAGCCTTAAAAAACATCTAGCACAACAAATCAAATATAAAATAGGATACAGCTGTATTTTTTTCAAGTTTAGGATAAAGCAAACACATTAAATACTTCAATATTAGTCCATTTGAAACTAGAAGGAGATACCCTAGTTTCAAATGTTGTCAAACCCGTGGCATCACGTTGCTGTCACGTGACATTTCGCGACGTTTCCCCCCTTCATGGAGCTGGGGCTGGCGTGGCCTGCGCATGATGCATCTGGCCTGTTTGGCTGGCAGTTTGACACCTCTGCGCCTAGTAGAATGAATCCTTTCACTTCCATATAGACTAGAAGCTGGTCTACAATCTATAAACCCAGTCTCTTATCTGGATCAAGATAATTTCCTGAAAATGTAAGGCAAAATGTAGCTATTTTTACAAAAGTTGATACTATCTGAAGGGCTTTGTTTATGCTAATTATTATTATTACTTAGGGGAAGGAGGAATAACAAGAAGAATATATATTGAAGGATGGCAAAATGATGACTTTTGGGAGTGTGGCTCGAGACTCATAATTTAATTGGGATAGCTGCCAGAATCCTGACAATTATCAACCTTACACCTGCTGCTTTGCAGTATAGCTCCATCAGTCCTGGCCAACATTGTAAATCTAAAGAATGTCAAATTGCTTTTCTCTGATCTTCTTTGCTTGCTGCTCCCTTTGCCTCCTTTGTATTCCCTCATATCCTCTCCCCTTCCCTTCCTTCCTCCTTATTAAATTCTTCCATAAGCCCTTTGTCTAGATGTGGAGAGACTGTAGTGCTTACTCCTGGACATTGCTCAACTTAGCTGGGAAAACTAGGATTTGAAGGCCAGCTAATCTGGAGGTTTATAGATTCTCCAACCCACTCCAAAGGTTTCTAACTGGCTTTTACCGGTATTTTAATTCACATTGCTTTAGATTTTTAAAGTCTATCTTTCTAAAGCTTAGTTTGTATGGTGCTTCTATTTTTAATTTGCTTTGCTTTGATAGTGAAGTATATGTCTTTTATTCAGATTGTATCCTTTAATCTGTTTAATTGCAAATCATCCAGAGAGTTTTGTCTGTGAAGAAACTTTAAAAATTAAATAAATAAAACAATCCATTGTACTTTATTACAATGGTTGTTCCTTAGTCTTTCCCCAGTGTCTCCTCTTTTGTCCAAATCTAGTATGCTTGGTATTTTTCCTTATTCACCTGAGGCATTGTATTGATAAAAGAATGCATTCATCTACCAATTTATCCTTTTCCATGTTTCAAAGTAGAAATCAAAATAATTTATTTTCCATCTCTCAGTAGCATGTCTGAATCCCGGTTGGCTGTCTATGCAGATCAAAGCAAAATGTAGCACTATCAAGTGCATGGAGTTTATTTCACAATCATTCCTTTATTTGTCAAAACAAGATAAGACGAATTCTACTATTTCTAACATTTGTGATCTTCCTTATTCAAAGATACCAATAACTCTTTATGAGTTTAGAAACTCAGCTACCAAGTTGGCAAACCACTCAATAAGTATAATAAAGGTTAGCTTACTTACTCTGCTCATCTGAACTAAGGTCTCCAAAGATAGTTTCACCAAAGAGGAGCACAAGACACAGCAGAAAAAAAAAATACAAAACTGAATGGATTTCTGTACCAACTGATAGAGACAAATGGGAAGTTAAAGATAGAAATGTAACTCTAAGAGGGATTATGTTTACCGCTGCCATAAACTCCCCCAGGGCATCTTCCCCAGAGGTCAAATAGACATTAATTGCCCAAGATTAACTTTGAGATGGCAAACAAGAGGTAGCAAACATGTTTATTTTACTCTTCATAAAAAAAAAAATTGAAGTTTTCCAAAGTACATCAAAACATAGCTGCGTTCAATAGTTCAGATAGCTAGAAAACATGACCAAAATGTTTCTGAATTGGCTGCCCAGAGCACCTTCATTCAAATGCAAGGTTTTATCACAACCTCCTTCAAACTGGAGCATTCCTGAATGTATTCATCTCCCATCATACCCAACCAGGCTGGATACCACCAGGTTTGGCCAGCCACACCCCGACACCTGCCTTGCCTCACAGCTGCAGCACCATCACAACTCGGCCTCCTGCTCTATTATGGCTGTGAGCAAACCGAAGTGGGATGGTGGCCACATGGGCTCCTTCTGCAGATGGCTGTTGGTGCTGCCACTGCAAGGCAGGTGTTGGGTTGTGGATGGCCTGGCTGCAGGGGTCCTGAGGTAAGCCAGTGTGGGGTGCATGGGGTAGCTCCACCTCCCCACCACCATCCCTTGTAGCTGTGGCAGCACGAGCAACCAGATGGAATGGGCAGCCAGGCAGCTGCACAGGCTCTTCAATAGGGCTTATTTTGGGGAGTATGGGCACATTGGGTGCACACTTAAAAACATGCTAGGTCTTATTTTCAGGGAAACAGGGAATGTGTGCATGTATGTGTGTGTGTACACATGTGCATATACATATACTTATACAAATCACATACACACATACACACACACAACATGTTTCCCCCAAAATAACACATACTATAGTTTTATTTTCTTTTAGGCTTGAAAATAAGAAGCAATGGAGGGGAGTAACAAGAAATGCAGGCAACACTGTTTGAAAGGGTTTCCTCTTTCAAACAACCTGTCAACCTGGGACCAGGGGGAGGTGGACCAGCACTGGAGCTCCGAGCAGCAGCCAGTGTGGGCTCTGTCTGTGCAGACATGAAGCAGGATCAGCATGGCCAGTTCTTGCCCACAGAATTGGCAGCCAGGATTGGGTCAGAGCCGCTGCAACTGCCAGCCAATATCATCAGGCCAGACTCGGTGAGCCGGATGCACTGAGGACGAGCCTCCACCGCCTAGGAGGAAAAGAGCGCACTGGAGTCCAAACACGGGGCCTCATTGGCCTTGGAAGCCAGGGATCCTGCAGGCATCCTGGTCAGGGGTTCCGGCCCGCGACGAGGATGGCGGCCGTTGGAGGCAGTCATCATTCCCCCTGGGTTTCCCCCTCGCCAGTGGTAGAGGTGAGGGGGCCCCGGGGGTGGTCGGGAGGCTTGCCTGGGGCCAGCTGGAGGGGCGATGAAAATGGCAGACGTGGTGGCTTGGGTCGGCCGCGAGTATATCGGGCGGCAGCGACAACAGACGAGAAGGACTTCTTCGTTCCCCCTGGGCCCCCCCACCGGTGGCAGAGATGGGGGAGACCCAGGGGAGCCTGGGATGCCCCACCTGGAGCCGGTTGGAAGGGTCGTCGGGCCTGCTGGGTTGAGGACGGTGGCATTGGATGGCCATGGTGGCAGCGGGCGGCGGTGTTGACAATGGCCATGGACGGTCCCTTCGTTCCCCCTGGGTCCCCCCACCGGTGTCAGAGTTGGGGGAGGATTGAGGGAGACTGGTGAATGTCATCAGGAACTGATCGGAGGGGCTGTCAGGACTACAGGGCTGGTGAAGACGGCGACCGCTTCTTTGCTGGACGGCTACGGCAGGATCGGGCGGCAGCAGTGCCGACGGCTGCGGATGGACTTGTTGCTCCCCGTGGTTTCCCCCACTAGTGGCAGTGGTGGTGGGGGACTGGGGGAGGTTGGCGGGTCCTATCTGGAGCCGGCTGGACCCGACACCGCATATCTGAGTCGGGACCAGTTGGCCCGCTGCAGTATGCACGGACTGAGCTCTACGCCCTTCAGAAGGTGCCCCTCTCCCTGACATGGCCGAAGGGACTATCAAAAGTCCACCTCAAGGATGGGTCTTGGGATCCAGAGAGGTGGCATGGCCATGGTCATTCCATGAAACGTCTGGGGAGGGGGAGGGGTACTCAATTGGTTCCTTTTATTCTTAGATTTTTAATGGGGTTAGGGAGGGGTGCTACGGGTATGGGGAGGGAGGTTGGGAGGAGGGTGAGGGATAGATTTTTAGTGGGGTTAGTGGTGGAGGGGCTGGAGTCAGCCAAGCTGGTGAGTACGCCTGGTGGGACCCGAGGGACCGGGGGTTGGGGGGGCAACCAGGATCAGAACTATCGAGGATGGACTTTATTGGCACCATAAGTGGGAGGGGCAGATATGGCGGGGGTAGAGGGTCATATCAGGTTAGGGGATCGCGTGCCCGCTATCTCCAAGCGGTAACGTGCTCCGACCCTCCTGACCCGTCTTGCAGGCCTGGTTGTTCAGAGTCTCAGGCCCTGAGCACTCGGCTGATGTTATGCAATGCCAGGTCCGTTATGAATAAGGCCCCCCTGATTTTTGACCTGAGGGCGTGGACCTGGCAGGGGTCACCGAAATCTGGTTGGGCTCAGAGGGGGGTTTCCCCCTAGTAGTGATGTGCCCACCAGGTTTCCAGGCATTTCATCGGCCGAGGGCTCAGGGTAGGGGTAGTGGAGTGGTGGTAATTATTAGGGAGGATCTATGTCCTAGGGAGGCCACTGTACCTCAGATGGCTGGCTGTGAGTCCCTCTTTGTGAGGTGGGGTCAGGGTGGGCAGATGGGTCTTTTGATAACGTACCTGGCTCCCTACTACATGTCATCGGCCCTGCCCGGGCTCCTCGGGGTAATAGCCGAGCTGGCGGTGGAGACACCCAGACTGTTAGTTATGGGTAACTTCAACCTGCCTTCGCTTGATGAATCCTCTGGGGCGGCCCAAGAGTTCTTGGCCTCTATGACAGCCTTGGACCTGACCCAATTAGTTTCTGGACCCACTCACATGGGGGGGACACACGCTGGATCTGATTTTCATCTCTGGAAAGTGGTTGAATGATCGGTTAGGGGATATAGTCGTTAAACCTTTGTCATGGTCTGATCATTCTCTCCTTAGACTGGACTTCTGTACCACAAATCCACACTGCGGGGAGGTGGAGCCAAGGAGATGGTTCCGCCCCAGATGCCTGATGGACCCTGAACGATTCCAGATGGAGCTTGGGTCATTACCTGAAACTCTGGCTCATAACTCGGCCACAGACTTCGTAGCCGAGGACAGGTTGGCTGCCGAGGCTCTGGACAGAGTTGTGCCTTTGTGACCTCTGACCTGGCAGAGATCTCGCTCGGCTCCGTGGTTTACGGAGGAGCTGAGGCAGATGAAATGCCGGAAAAGACGTCTGGAGGGCATCTGGAAGGCCAGTTGTGCCGAGTCTGACCGAACACAGGTTAGGTCCTATATTAGGACCTACCTAGTGGCGATAGAGGCGGCGAAACATTCTCATTTCTCCGCCCTTATTGCATCGGCAGAAAATTGACCCGCCGTCCTGTTTAGAGTGACCCGCTCCCTGATTGGGCTGGGAACAAGGGATGATCTCCTGCAGGGAAGGGCGGAGGAGTTTTCACGATTTCTGCATGATAAAATCGCTCAGATTCGGGCCGGGTTGGACTCTAGTTGGGAGGTCCCGGGGGAGGTGACCGCGGCGAGTCTTGAGACGGTTATCTGGGATGAGTTCGACCCTGTGACCGCCGAGGGTATAGACAGGTTGCTGGGGCGGCTGAATGCCACCACATGTTTATTGGACCCTTGCCCCTCCTGGTTGGTCTCTACCTCCAGAGAGGTGATGTGGAGTTGGCTCCAGGGACTTGTTAACGCTTCTTTGATGGAGGGCTCGCTGCCCACTGCCTTGAAAATGGCGGTGGTGCGACCCCTCCTCAAGAAGCCCTCCCTGGACCCAACTCTCCTGAACAACTATCATCCTGTCTCCAACCTTCCCTTCGTGGCGAAGGTTGTTGAGAGTGTGGTGGCAGGTCAGCTTCCCCAGTACCTGGATGAAGACACGTACCTGGATCCCTTCCAATCGGGCTTCAGGCCTGGACACAGTACCGAAACGGCATTGGTCGCATTGGTTGATGATCTCTGGAGGGCCCGTGACAGGGGTTATTCCTCTGTCCTGGTCCTATTAGACCTATCAGCGGCTTTTGATACTATTGACCATAGTATCCTATTGCGGCGGTTGGGGGGGGTTGGGGGTTGGGGCACTGTGTTGCGGTGGTTCGCCTCCTTCCTCTCCGACCATCTGTAATTTGTGTTGGCGGGGGGGAGAGATCCACCTCTAGGCCCCTCGATTGCGGGGTGCCTCAGGGGTCAGTCCTCTCTCCTCTCCTGTTCAACATTTATGTGAAGCCACTGGGGGAGATCATCCGTGGCTTTGGGGTGAGATGTCATCTGTACACTGATGATATCCAGCTGTACATCTCCACCCCAAGCCACCCCAACGATGCTGTGAAGGTCATGTCCCGGTGCCTGGAGGCCGTGCGGAACTGGATGGGTGGGAACAGGCTCCGACTCAACCCTTCCAAGACTGAGTGGCTGTGGTTTCCGGCATCCCGTTATAGCCAGATAGTTCCATTGCTAGCTATTGGGGGTGAGATTCTGCCCCCTGCAGAGAGGGCTCGCAATCTGGGTGTCCTCCTGCATGTACGGCTGTCTTTAAAAGACCATATTACGGCCGTCTCCAGGGGGGCATTTCATCAGGTTCGCCTGATTCGACAGATGCGGCCCTTTCTGGATCGGGATGCCTTACGCACAGTCACTCATGCCCTGGTCACCTCCCGACTGGACTATTGTAACGCCCTCTACATGGGGCTCCCGAATGGGAGCATCCGGAGGCTTCAACTGGTACAGAATGCGGCCGCACGGGTGGTTATGGGGGAGTCAAGATTCGCGCATGTGACGCCCCTCCTGCGCGAGCTGCATTGGTTGCCAGTGGCCTCTCGGGTGCGCTTTAAAATTTCGGTATTAACTTTTAAAGCGCTCCATGGCATCGGACCAGGATATTTACAAGACCGCATTCTGCCATTTTCCTCCCACCGTCCGGTGTGCTCCCACAGGGAGGGTCTTCTGCGGGTCCCGTCGGCATCTATGTGCCGGCTAGTGACCCCGAGGAATAGGGCCTTCTCTGTGGGGGCGTCTGCCCTCTGGAATGGGTTGCCCCCGAAGTTACGGACAGCCACGGACCTGGGGACCTTTAGGCATGCTTTGAAAACCTGGCTTTTTGACCAGGCCGGCTTGGGCTGATTTTAGTTTTGGGGTGTTTTGTTTTTATTAAATTTAAGGGTTTTAGAGTATGGTTTTAAATTTGTTTACAGCCAGGGTTGGGTTTAATTTAGTTTTATTGTTCCACATATTTATTGTTTTAACTGTACGGCTGTGCACCGCTCCGAGTCCTTCGGGAGAGGAGCGGTATATAAATAAATATTTATTATTATTATTATTATGTAAAGGCTGCCCAAATCCCTGGCTTGTTTACAACTTGAGCAATCTGCACAGCCACTCCGCCCGCCTGCCCACCCACCACACCTGAGCTTGGCAGACACTGTCCACCCCAAACCAAGTGATGAGAAGGCTTTGGGACAGTGCTCAGGACTGGCTGGCTGAGGACAGTGCCCTTCTAGCACCCACCACCCTGGCAAAGCTGAAGCAGAAGCAGGCAGGAGCCATGCAGGGCTCCTCTGATGGCCTCCCCTGCCCCAGCATGGCTCAGGGTCAGCTTCTGCAGGGTATACGCATGGTGGAATGGCTGCGGCTTCCATTTGGCCCAACATTTGGGCTCTGGTGCACTCTTTTCCTCCTGGGCAGCAGCAGCGTGTTTGTGGCATGTCCAGTTCACCGAGTCTGGCCTGCTGATCTCAGCCGGTGGCAGCAGCAGCTCTGATCCAATCCTGGCCACCAATGCTGTAGGCAAGAACCGGCCATGTCAATCCCATTTTATGCCACTGGCTGCTGCTCAGAGTTCCGGCACCAGTCCCCGTCCCCCACAGTTCCATGTTGAGAGGTTGCTCAACCTGAACTCATGATCTGGTGCTGATCCCCATGTTGCCCACTCCATGTCTTTGCTCAGTAGGGATTTGGGGACTAGCTGGGCCAGCTGAGTTTACACAAAATACTGAACTGGAGAACAGGGCTTGGGGGGAGGGTGTCAAGTGCAACTGGCTTCATGCAGGAAAGAAGATGCTGTGAGGGAGGCCATTTCTCACATTAGCCAGGCAGGGGTTATGAGCAGAGGCTGGGCCTCGGGGTGCTACCCTGAGAAGGCGCCAAGCTGGAGGCCCCTTACCCAGTTGCCCTCCACCATTTCTCATTAAATTTATTTTATTTATTTATTTATTTATTTCAAACATTTATATACCGCCCTTCTCCCAAAGGACTCAGGGTGGTGCACAAATGTCTCTCTCTCTCTGTGTATGTTTGTGTGTGTGTGTGTGAGAGAGAGAGAGAGAGAGAGAGAAAGAGAGAGAGAGAGAGAGAGATGATGGAGGGGAGTAACAAGAATTGCAGGCAATGCTGTTTGAAAGGGTTTCCTGTCTGCCGTTTCTCTCTCCCTCTCTCTCTGTCTCTGTCTCTGTCTCTCTCTCTCTCTCTCTCTCTCACACACACACACACATATACACACACACACCACAGAGACTTTTGATTGCTTGAAAGGGACAGGCTGTACTGTGCTTCTACCATAAGCACACGCTTCCCACAATCGTTCAGAATTGCCTGCCGATTGTCCTTTTCTCAAGGAGTCGCCCATATAAGTGTGTGCGTGTGGCGGGGGGGGGGAGCCAATTCCAATGGGCCACATGGCTTTCTGCCTCATCGTAAAAGCAGCCTGAGCAACACCCGAGCTCCAGATGTTGTGGTGGAGTTCAAACCGCAGTCGCCTCCTGTTCCAGAGCCACAAGGTAAGCTGCGGAAGAGAGAGGCCTTCAGCTGCAAGGTTACCTGGCACTGTGGGGAGGGCTGGGGCTAGCAAGAGCGTGCAGGAAATATCTCCAGGCACCTGGAGAGACAGAACTCCTGACCCTTGCTGGCTCAGCTGATCCACAGGCCGTGGTTAAGGGGCCGAGTAGCCAAGAGGTGACTGGGGAAGGAAAAGGCTGCCTTCTGTGCTGGCCATGCTCACTCCCTTCACTAGGACTTATTTTTGGGGTATGGCTTGTATTAGGGTCACCCCCCAAAAAAATAATAGGCTAGGACTTATTTTCGGGGTAGGTCTTTTTTTTGGGAAAACACAGCACACACGCGTGCGTGCACACACACATACACACACGCACACTTTCATCTCTGGGTTGGAAAGGGGAGTTTTTATTTATAGAAAAATTTGATTGTTGTTTAGGAAAGACTATTGCATTCTGCTCATGCTTGAAGGTTTATCTTGCTTGATATTGATATTGATACCATCCTCAGCTCCCACTCCAATCATTGTTCAATGACAGCTTCTAGATGTAGAGTAAATGTATCTCTGATGACACTAAATAAGTGTGAATCTAATGTAGGCCTATAAGTTACTACTGACTGTCCTGCACATGCTGAACCTTAGGCATGTATAGGAAATTAGTGCTTTCAACTGGAGTATTAGGTGATTATCCTATCTCAGAATAATTGCTGTAATAGCATCAAATGTCATTTTACATAATAATCATCTGAATGAAAAAGAGATCTCTTCTACATTTATATATGTTTGTGTAATAGAGCAGATACCACTTATTCTTCCTGAATAAGGAAGAAATAAAAATGCCTCTTCAAGGATGCAAAAGAGTAAAAAATATTCCCAAAGGCTAGTAAAAATGTTTTTAATAGGCCTGAATACATATTTCCTAATGTCTCAAACAACAAAACTACCCTCTGTGGTTTGCTTTCTTTATTTTGGTCAGAGTCTTACAATTTTGATAATAGCTGATTGCATAGTCAATAGTAGATACGTTTAAATATTCAAACATTATTTCTATATTTTTTTAAGAAATGTCCATGTGATTTTATCTTCCGTCGAAGCACAATAGATAAATCTCTGTGCTCATTTATCTTGCCTAATGTCTCAGAGCTCAACTCCCCAAGGATTTCTGTTGTCATTAAAAATCCTATATGATTAATTATAGAAGTAAATAGATCTCATTAAAAGTTCTTTTAGCAACTAGGTTTATTAGCAGCTCTTCCATTTTTTTTTTTAAACTTGGCTGCCATATTGCCTGAGATGTCAGTTCCCCTGTTGTTATTCCTACTATGAATTTCTATCAAGATGTGCCATTTGTTATTTTTCAGATTTATACTATGCCTGAGTGTACCGTTCTGGAGAAAAGTCTTTACCTCTTTCACATTTTCTGAATTTTCTGGTAATTGTGAAAACCGTATCAAAAATGCAAGAAGTATTTTGCAAGTAAAGGCAGCCCATTATCGAATCTAGTGATCTATTTTCCAATAAGCTGTGTCATAAGTCCTTAACCACTTTAGAGATCATTCACGGTAATAAAGGGATAGAGAGAAGAGGAGGTATATTCAATATTTTTTTTAAAAAAAGGCAAATGGAGTCATCAATTTAATGTTCTCTAGAAATCTAAGAAAAAAGGTAAGAGGAAAGCTGTACTACCATTATTTATTTCCACACTTCAGCTGTTGCACTACGAGGATTAAGCATTTTCATAGTTAAATAGTTCTGCCTCCTTTTTTTTTTTTACTGAAGAAACAAAAGTTTAACAACTATAGTAAAAGCAATTCAAACAGATAACAAATCTGAAAAAAACAACCACGCACGCACACACATACACACACATGATCTTAAGAAAAAATGTAAACATGTTGACATTATCATTAACAATTTATAATAACATTTTTAGAGATAGCTAAACAAAATGTAGTAGATAAAATATTTTTACTGTATTTAACAAGTGACACCCCTGTAAAATAATTTTATGCTTAATTGTAGAGCTTTTCTAAACATTTTGATGCTGAAATTTTTGGTAAATGTCATTTTTCTCATTAAATGGATCCATCAACTACCATTCCTTAGTTGATGAGAGACCGAAAACATACCAATCAGAGGTGGTATTCAGCAGATTCTGACTAGTTCTGGAGAACCGGTAGCAGAAATTTTGAGTAGTTCAGAGAACTGGCAAATACCATCTTTGACTGGCCCCGCCCCCATCTGTTCCCTGTCTCCTGAGTGCCAGCTGATTGGCTGAGTCTTCTTTTGTTGCCCTGCACAGGAGAACAGAGCTGGGAAACAGGTTAGTGAGGTGGGGAGAAAATGGAGATTATACAGTATCCTTTCCCTGCCACACCCACCAAGCCATGCCCACAGAACTGGTAGTAAAAAAATTTGAATACCATTACTGATGCCAATCCTCCTGGGCCAGATTGGACAGATAAAAACAACTGAGGACAGACAGTGCCTCAAGTAACCTGATCCCAAGCCATGAACTTGGCAACAATCAACACCTTGAATTGTCTCTAGAAGCAAGCCAGCAATGAGTGCAGCTCACAAAGTAGTGCTGTTACATGTGCCAAGTAACCGTGCTATTTGCTACTCATGATGCCACATTCTGCATTGGTTGAAACTTTTGGATGCCCTTCAAAGGCAGTCCTATGTAGAGCATATTGCAATAGCCCAGAAGGAGGTCATAAGGGGATGAATGAGGGTAAGCTGAGCCTTCCAGTCCAGAAACAGGTGTCACCGATGCACAGCCTGAAGATGTACAATTTGGCTCAAAGACCTTCCTAGTCATAGCTGCCACCTGTTCCTCAAGCAGGAGCCATGACTCCAAGAGGAACTTCAGAGAGTTCAACAGGTCTGCCTGAGGCAGTAACCATCTCATCCAAAACCGAAGATGAAACATCCCCAACAGCAGAAGGTCCAAAAGCCACAGTCTTGCTTGGGTTGAGTCAAAGCCTGTTGCACTCCCTCCAAGTCTCCACCTACAGTCATGTATATGTGATATATGACAATATAAATGTAATAAATAGATATTACAGATAAATAACTTTTAAAAACCCTTCTCCTTACCATTGTTTCTATTTCTGGAAAATAATCAGTGTAAGACTTAAAAATCAGGAATGATAAGTATGATACTTGGTGCAATTCGTGGATATGGTGCTTGCTTATATTCTTGTTAGGGATGCTCACCCTGTATGTCTCCTTGATTTGTTTTGGGAGCAATAATAGAATAGAATCAGTGGTGGAATTCAAAATTTTTTACTACCAGTTCTGTGGGCATGGATTATTTGGTGGGCGTGGCTTGGTGGTCATGTGACTGGGTGGGCGTGGCCAACTCAATGTCACTCACATCAAGGGGTGCCTTACCTGGCCCCTCCCCTCCCAGCCATTCCTTGTCACCCAGCCTCAACTTATCTATAGTTCTGTAAAAATGTTGTTCACCTTTTTTGACTTTATTATCTGCATACTATAGATGTGCTTTCATGGACCACCGAAAGGAGGAAATGGCTCACATGCTTTACTCAAGAGAGTGATAGGCAACAGGCTTTTAAGGGGCTGCCACAAAGAAAGGGGGACAATGTATTTTCCAAAGAAGCAGAATGCAAACAAGAAGCAATGGATGGAAACTGAACAGAGACAAGCAACCTAAAACTAAGGAGAAACTTCCTGACAGTGAGAACAATTAACCAGTGGAACTGAATGTCTCCAGAAGTTCTGGGTGCTCAATCACTGGAGGTTTTTAAGAAAAGACTGGACAGCCATTTCTCAGAAATGGTATAGAGTTCACCCCAAGGTCCCTTCTAAGTATTTTTCTGACATCTTTCCCAGGATTTCTACTCAGAGTTTGGCATCGTCAGTTTTCTTGCCTGAGCTGGGGGTTGGACTAGAAGACCTCCAAGGTCCCTTTTCAACTCTTGTTAAACACATGTGTATTTTATGCTCTGGACTATTGATATTGAATGTATATAAACCCTGAAAAATATGTGGTAGCCCCGGGCAAAAGAAAGGCAGAAAAATAACTCTATGTGTAGGAACAGTATAAAATATTAACACATGATAAATAATGGAAAAATTAAAAATAATAGCACAGAGTTTTATCTCTCTCTCTCTTCCTATTTTTTCTTTCTTTCTTTCTTTCTTTCTTTCTTTCTTTCTTTCTTTCTTTCTTTCTTTCTTTCTTTCTTTCTTTCTTTCTTTCTTTCTTTCTTTCTTTCTTTCTTTCTTTCTTTCCTTCCTTCCTTCCTTCCTCTCTCTCTCTCTCTCATACACACACACACACACACATACAGAGCACTTAACAGACAAGCATTTTGGAAGCAGCTCCTTTAAATTTCTCCAAGACTGGAGTGGATTCCCTCACCCCCTCTGTCAGACCGCACTCCTTCTCACTCCAGACATTTTAGCTCACACGGGGAAAGCGAAACTTGCAGCGGCCATGGGGAATCCTTGGAGAAGTTTTTAAGGACCTGCTGCTTTCAAAATGCATTTCTTTTACATTGCAAAAGTGCTCCAAGGCTCGATTCACCCCCACCCCCTCTGTCAGACCGCACTCCTTCTCACTCCAGCACTTTAACACACATGGGGAAAGCGATATTTGCAGTGTCCAAGCCTTTCTTTCTTTCCCCCAGGGAGAAAGAGGATGTGGAGAATGAAAAGCTAGGAGAGCGATTGCAAGTGAGCAACCGGGCAACTGGGTTGGGGGCGTGGCCAGCCAGGGTTTGCCACTGGTTTGGCAACCCACCCCAAATAACCGCTACCGGGTCGCCCGAGTAGGTGAGAACCGGTTGAATACCACCTCTGAATAGAGTAGAATAGAATATTTTATTAGCCAAGTGTGATTGGACATACAAGGAATTTGTCTTAGTGTAAATACTCTCAGTATACATAAAAGAAAAGATACATTCATCAGGAGTTGAGAATCGTAAGGTACAGCACTTAATGATAGTCATAGGGTACAATAAGCAATCAATCATGCTAGGAAACAGTCAATATAGATCGTAAGGATACAAGCGACAAAGTTACAGTCATACAGTCACAAGTGGGAGGGGATGGGTGATAAGGAGTGATGACAAGATTAACAGTAATAGTAGTGCAGACTTTGTAATAGTTGAACAGGGTTGAGGGAATTATTTGTTTAGCAGAGTGATGGCTTTCAGGAAAAAAAAAACTGTTCTTGTGTCTAGCTTTTCTGGTGTGCAATGCTCTATAGTGTCATTTTGAGGGTAGGAGTTGAAACAGTTTATGTCCGGGATGTGAGGGGTCTGTAAATATTTTCACAGTCCTCTTTTTGACTCGTGCAGTATACAGGTCCTCAATTGAAGACAGGTTGGTAGTAATTGCTTTTTCTGTAGTCCTAATTACTCTCTGAAGTCTGTGTCTGTCCTGTTGGATTACAGAACCAAACCAGACAGTTATAGAGGTACAGATGACAGACTCAATGATTCCTCTGTAGAACTGTATCAGCAGCTCCTTGGGCAGTTTGAGCTTCCTGAGTTGGTGCAGAAAGAACATTCTTTGTTGTGCTTTTTTGATGATGTTTTTGATGTTAGGTGTCCATTTTAGGTCATGTGATATAGTAGAACCTAGAAATTTGAAGGTCTCTACTGTTGATACGGTGTTGTCTAGTATTGTAAGAGGTGACAGTATGGAAGGGTTTCTAATCCAAATAATTTGTCACTGAACAATAGTAACACCAGTTGAATCCTACCCCTGGAGTTGTGCATTAGAGTTTTGGAAAACTACAAATCTGTATAAATTAAAAGAAAAAGTAAGAGGCACTGGTATGCCAGTCCCAATGATCCTATTTCTAAAGAAGTATTGATAAGATTGTGCAGCCTATTTCCCCCCTTTTATACTCTTCCTTTTTATCTTGGCTAGGTCAGAGGGAATAATTGCTGAGGAATTATACTTTGATATAGATTTACTGATTTTTATACATGATTGGGGAATATAATTTATAAAAGACAAGATAGAGAGCCACATCATCTAGCCAACTGATGCTTAGTCAATCACACATAGTTGAAACAAACCATGATCTAGTTGGAAGAAATATCCATCTGGTTCAGTTCCAAATGGGGAGAAAGACACTGGAAACATGGAGGCTGATTGGAAAGATGAATTGATGAACAGGACTACATGGATTTGAAGTCCTGGGCAGCTGAACACATGGAGTGGAGAGTGAGGGTTATTTATACCTTCTCTTGGGCCTTGCCCTTGAGCTTCCTGTTCCTGGTGCAAGAGCATGTATTCTATTGGTTGTGTAAGGGTCACAGCTAACTTTGTAGGCTGTCTGAGTCTCAGGCTTGGCTGAAGCTTGCTGGGTGATGCAATGAAGGACAATTCCTATCGTGGCTGAATGGCTTTGCCCTGCCTTTGTTCAGAGCCAGACCTTGCTCAGGCAGGAATGGATTACCAAATCTGCATTTCTAAAGCTGCCCCAGCTCAGTATCTTCTTGGGTGGGGGCGGAGGGAGCTGAGGCTCCGAGTTTCTATCTCCAAGAGCATGTTTCTCAATATTCTGCCTTTTTAATATTTCCTAAAATATTTCAGTCTTCTAGGAGGGATGGGTGCTAACTTTCTACAATGGGAAGTCAGGGAACAATTTATGAGGCTTTCTCAGTTGAGAAAGACCAAGCTGCATTGTATTAGCACAAAGAAGAACCCTTTTTGTACATTTAATTAATGTCCATCAACAATGTCAAAGGAGCAAACTATCTGAAAGCACTGAACAAATGATAACTGAGAACATTCTGGTCAAAAAGCCCTCCTTCATCTTCTAAAAGATATGAAGTATATGGGGAAGACTGGATTGAGGAGGAAAGAAAATCACAGATGTTGGTGTAGGAACTCCTTCAGTGGATAATGAGTTGGTAAAGGCAGAATAGCCTGTTCCCCTTGTGATTCTCTTTCTGGGTGATAAAGAGAATAACGTGTTCTCCTTGTCCAAGCCAATTTCAGTTAAACGATTAAGATTTAATCTAAGATCTGGGAATTATCTTTACATAGCCCCAGTTATTGGCTTCAAAGAAGAAAACCAGTGACAACAGTTCCATGAACATACAAAACAAAAAAGGGGAAAAAATGAGAGGCAAAGACTGAAAGGGAGGTTATGCTCCCGAGACTCTCAGTGGTTTAAAAGATATTAAAAACGATACAGAAATTGTGAAGCTGTGCTGCTCGGTGAAGTAACAAGCTTTGTTGGCAATTTCTTTAATAGGCCTATTTCCTTTGAATCAGTCAGGGCAAGCTGCCAGATCTCTCGCTACCAAAAAGAAGAAGAAGAAAATCTGGGTTACCTCAAGGAAGGCTGATCTTCAGGAAAGCTGCAGCAATGAAGGCTTTGACGACCCTCAGCCTCCTGATTTTCTTCACTGCTGGCAGGGAAGCCAAAATATTTGCCAGATGTCATCTTGCTTCTTTTCTGAAATTGAATGGACTGGATGGATACCGGGGCATCCGCTTGAACGATTGTGAGTTTGCTCTTCTTCTTCTCTCCCAATACCCTTTCTGGTACCCTTTGTTTAGGGGACCAATAGTGGTGGTAGTGGGTATTCATTTCAAGAAGCAGAAATTTCACCCAATGAAGTGGAGAAGGAAGGGGACAATTCTGCTCTACATCTCAGATGCACCATCTTGCCAAGAGTTGTTTTTTTTTAAATTGGTCATATTTAAAGAAAGGAAGCTGTTGCTGTTGCTGGCTCAACAATGATTTCTGCAAAGAGTCCTCAAGTCTGGTTCATTGCCTGCTTTCCCTGGAAAAGAATGCAGACAGCATCAGACAGCCTAGCAGCTGGCAATTCTTCTCTAATGCAGGTCTTTTTCATGGGTCCTTGCCAGGGGTGGGTTGCAGGGGGCTTGCAGGGGCTCGGGAGAGCCCCCAATAACCTCAGAAAGACAAGCAGCAAGGGAAAGCTCTGAATAGAATAGAATAGAATAGAATAGAATAGAATAGAATAGAATAGAATAGAATAGAATGATAGATAGATAGATAGATAGATAGATAGATAGATAGATAGATAGATAGATAGATAGATAGAAAGAAAGAATTCTTTATTGGCCAAGTGTGATTGGACACACAAGGAATTTGTCTTGGTGTAAATACTCTCAGTATATATAAAAGAAAAGATACAGTACATTCATTAAGAGTCAAGAATTATAAGGTACGACACTTAATGATAGTCATAGGGTACAATAAGCAATCAATCATGCTAGGAAACAGTCAATATAGATCGTAAGGATACAAGCGACAAAGTTACACTCATACAGTCACAGGTGGGAGGGGATGGGTGATAAGGAGTGATGACAAGATTAACAGTAATAGTAGTGCAGACTTTGTAATAGTTGAACAGGTTGAGGGAATTATTTATTTAGCAGAGTGATGGCTTTCGGGAAAAAAACTGTCCTTGTGTCTAGTTGTTCTGGTGTGCAGTGCTCTGTAGCATCATTGTGTGGGAAGGAATTGAAACCAGAGGTGGTATTCAGCAGGTTCTGACTAGTTCTGGAGAACCGGTAGCGGAAATTTTGAGTAGTTCGGAGAACCGGCAAATACTACCTCTGACTGGAGATTTTACAGTATCCTTCCCCTGCCACATCCACCAAGCCACACCTACAGTAGTAAAAAAATGTGAATCCCACCATTGGTTGGAACAGATTATGTCTGGGATGTGAGAAGTCTGTAGATATTTTCTCAGCCCTCTTTTTGACTCGTGCAATATACAGGTCCTCGATTGAAGGCAGGTGGGTGGTAATTGTTTTTTCTGCAGTCCTAATTATCCTCTAAAGTCTGTGTCTGTCCTGTTGGGTTGCAGAACCAAAGCAGATAGTTATAGAGGCGCAGATAGACTCAATAATTCCTCTGTAGAACTGTGTCAGCAGCTTAATAAGCTTAATTGAACTGGGCATTCAGTCAAGAGCATTTCACAACTCATAAAAGTGTTGCAAACTATTTTAATAATGTTGGAAGAGAATATATGAAATGGTAAACAAGACAGATGAAAATATAAGTATAATGAATAAAAAGATATAGAAATTTAGGCAAAAGAAATGCAATTGAATAAGAAGAAAATGAGATAACTATAAAAGAAAATTAAGAGAAGTAAAGGGGGAAATAGTGAGAAATTGGAAAAAGAGTGATAAGATATGAAGTTGAATACATAAGATGAATATGCATACAAAATTGTGTCTGTATGGAAATGTGATAACCTGGAATCATGCTGTACTCAAATAAGATGTTTTATTTGTTATGTTTTGTTAAAACCCAATAAAACTTTATTTTTTTTAAAAAATGTTGCAAGCTTGATAAACAATCCACTCAGCCCTTGCGAGGGGCAGCCATTGAGAAAATCAGATAACATAGCCACTCGCCTCCGAGGGGATTAATTCCCAAATAATAAGAATCACCCAACTCATCAGAAACTCCACTAAGACTCCAAAATCCCTCTCACAGTCACTGCTATTAAGCCTGGTTTCACCCAGACTTTTATTTACTGTAAGTATTAAATGCATGAAATAATAAACAACTTTTTGGTATAAATCTTTTTTTAGATAATTAGGGCAAAGATGCAATGTCGAGTTGGTCACACCCACCCAGTCACATGCCCACCCAGCCATGCCCACCCAGCCAGTCATTAGGGTAGAGAACCCCTTGCTAAAAATATTTGAAGCCCACCCCTGGTCCCTGTTGCCTTAGCCTCTCTGGCCTCACGCTCTCCCTGCATCTGCTGCTGAACCTTCTATGAACTCCTCAAGTGTTGGATCGCTTAGCACGGCCAGACTTCTTCCCAGGGTTCCTGTTAGCCCGATTCTGGCCTTCCCTGCCAAACCATCAAAAGCCTGCCTGCCTCTGCTGGATCATCCAAGACCCAAGTTCCATGCCCTCCTGTCCCTTTTTCTGACATTGCCTTATCTCTGCCTGCTTCCGCTGCTGCAATTTCAGGCGTACTTAGATGGGTTGTTGTTTTTTCCACATGCTTACAGGCCCTATCCATGCACAATGTTCTGCATTAAGATATACCAAATCTGTAGACAAGCTGAAAGCCTCCGAGGGAATGTATTACAAGCCACACAAAAACTCGAAGAATGCCTTCGAGATAACTGTATTTCAAATTCTTTCAGAGAAGGAAGTTGCTTTCCAAAATGTGTGCAGTAGCAATAAACAGCACAAGTGCCTACTCAGTGAGGCGGTGCGATGACTCGATGGTTAAGATGCTGGGCTTGTCTGCTGGAAAGCCGACAACCCAAGTTTGAGACCCGAGCATTGCACGACAGGGTGAGCTTCTAGCTCTTATCAACCTAGCAGTTCAAAACTAGGCAAATGCAAGTAGATAAATAGGTATCACTTCAGTGGGGAGGAAACAGTCCTCTATGACATCGTGCTGGCCACATGACTGCGGAAACATTTTCAGATAGAGCTGGCTCAGAGGCCCTTGAAACAGAGGTGAGCATTGCCCCAAATAGCCAATTATGAGTAGCGGAGTAAAATCCCCAGAGACTTTTTTTCTTTCCTTCCTACTCCATGAGATCCATGAAAGATTGTGAAGGATAAATCATTATCCTTCAAAATATTCAATTAACAAAAGAAGCAAAGGGTAACATTTTTCCTCATTAACATCACCTTCCTGCCAACTGCTACTGGAGTCCTTCTCTCTCTTTTAAACTAGGGATCTGTCTGGTTCATCATAGCAGCGGATTCAACAGTAAATCGGTAACCTCGCGGAAGAACAGACTGATTCAATTCTTTGGGATTTTTCAGATAAATAGCCACTGGTGGTGTGACAATAACCAGGGATATTCAGCTAATCTCTGCAAAGTGTCCTGCAGTGGTAAGTAACCACTTAAACTCAGGCTAAGTGGGGGAAAACACTTATGAAATGTCCTAAAGAAGATGGGTCACCTTATATTTACAGAGAAGTTCTGGTTCTTTCCCCCTGTATTCTTCTTCTCTTTCATCAGTCTAACTCAGGGGTATCAAACCTGTGGCCCACGGGCCAGATACATCACATGCTGGCCACGCCCACCCCTGGTTTAGCAAAGGCGGGGAAAGTTGCAAACCGTCACGGGATGACAACGTGTCGTCGCGAGTTTGACACCCCTGGTGTAGCTACTCTCCGACTGAGCACTCCCTGCTCCCAAAATTACTTATGCCCTGTATGTGTATGAACACACATACGGATGGTACTCAGAAATGAAAGGCAGGATATGAGTCTTACAAATGGGGAAACCAAACATATTAGTAAAGAATCATCTAATGCGCTCCGGCTTTTACTTCTGTATCTGACTAAATAATAAACACAAATAGTAGTAAATACTGAGAAAGGCAAGGCCAGTTCAGGCCAGCTTTCTACATCAAGATCCTCCATTACCTAAATCCTCATCTCTCTAGAAGGCCTCATTACTGGTAGAACAAGGTTTAAGCAGAGGTGGCATTCAGCAGGTTCTGACCAGTTCTGGAGAACCAGTAGTGGAAATTTTGAGTAGTTTGGAGAACCGGCAAATACCACCTCTGACTGGCCCTGTCCCCATCTGTTCTCTGCCTCCTGAGTCCCAGCTGATTGGCTGGGTCTTCTTTTGTGGCCCTGCACAGGAGAATGGAGCTGGAAAACAGGTTAGTGGGGTGGGGAGGGAATGGGGATTTTGCAATAACCTTCCCCCTGGAGTCGGGAGGGAATGGAGATTTTATAGTATCCTTCACCTGCCACACCCACCAAGCCACGCCCACAGAACCGGTAGTAAACAATTTTGAATCCCACCACTGGGTTTAAGCCCTTTGGCGGAGTGAGATTTGTCAAATTCCTTGATGCCCATTCAGTCTTCAATACAGGTAATCCTCGGCTTACAACAGTTCATTTAGTGACCTTTGGAAGTTACAACAGCATTGAAAAAAGCGACTTATGATCATTTTTCACACTTGCAACCATTGCAGTATCCCCACGGTCAGGTGATCAAAATTCAGGTACTTGGCAACTGACTCATACTTATGATGGTTGCAGTGTCCCGGGGTCAGGTGATCCCCTTTTGCAACCTTCTGACAAGCAAAGTCAAGGAGGAAGTCAGATTCACTTAACAACCACGTTACTAATTTAAGAACTGCAGTGATTCACATAACAAATGTGGCAAGAAAGGTCGTAAAACAATGTCTCACTTAGCAACAGAAATTTTGGGCTCAGTTGTGACCGTAAGTCGAGGACTACCTATATTTGGCTAGGGAGAGAGAACATCAGCACATCTCTCCCAGCACCTGCATTAGGCAGGCCTCATCCATTGCTTTCTGTTTCTTGTCCCTGATCCAGTCCTGGATGATGGTCTTCTATCTGGGAGGCAAAGCTATAGGTGTACAATCTCTGATCTCTGTGAGCAACAGCTGTCAAGCCTCTAAGCGCTGGCAGAATGCAAAGAGGAGGGAAAGATTTTCAGATTGTTATTCAGGTGTTCCAAAAGGCCGCATCCTATAAATAAGGAAAATTCAATTTAGTGACGATCTCCTGACTAAATTCCCATTGAGTTGAAACCTGCTATCTAAAACAAAATTAATTTAAATTAATTTTAAAATATATAGCCAATCCTGAGAAATGTCTCGCGGATGGTTTTGATTTGAAAAAATCCCTTTTTTACGAAACCCTTCATTATTGATTATTTTTTCCTCAGCTCTCATAGATGACGATCTCAGAGATGATATTGCATGTGCTAAGAGAATTGTGTTGGGCAGGAAAAAGATGAATGTCTGGTGAGCCCACATCTCTTATTAATGTGATCCTATACCCGTGATGGCGAACCTGTGGCACGCAGAGCCATTTGTGCCGGCACGCAAGCCGCAGGCCAACTTACCTCACTGTGCATGCGCGCACCTCCCAGCTGATTTTTGGCCTCTTTGAGGCCTTTTTCAATCTCCCAGAGGCTTGAGGAAAGCCTTTGCAGGCTGAAAAATAGGCCTGTTTCGTCACTTCCTATATTTCCAGAAATACCAGAAGTGATGAAACGGGCCCATTTTTCAGCCTGCAAAGGCTGCAGATGTTTTCCTCTGGGAGGCTGAAAAAGGCCTCAAATGGGCTGAAAATCAGCTGGGAGGTACAGTGCAAGTAAGGGGGCAGCAGGTGAAGGTGTGGGGGATTGCGTGCACATGCACAGGGGGCGTGAGGGACACGTGCATTGCCTTCTGGGTGTTGGCATGCAAGCGCATGAGCGCAAGCGCACACACATTTTTGGCACAGGAGCCCAAAATGGTTAGCCACCACTGTCCTATATCATTCAATATTATTGCTAAGCATGTCCAATATTCTAAGATACGTAATATTCTTATTTTGACTTTTAGGGACGATTGGCAAATAAACTGCAAAGGGAAAAATATCTCAAAGTGGACTTCGGGCTGCAAATTGGATTTCTATTATTCTGGATAAGGCTGTACATAGGCCTTTAATTCAGTGGTTCTCAACCTTCCTCAACTCTTTAATACAGTTGTGGTGACCCCCAACCATAGCATTATTTTCATTGCTACGTCGTAACTGTAATTTTGCTACTGTTATGCATCGTAATGTAAATATCTGATATATAATATATAACAATAGTTTTAATAATACAAAAGATGATACATAGCATAGTTCAGTCAATGCAGTTCATTAAAGTTTCCTATGATATTCCATTCTCTTTGTTGTTGTTTTTACATACCTGTTACTATCACAAGGGGGCCGTATTCACATCAACCACAGCTGAATATAAAAAGACCGATTGGCATCCATATTAAGTTCCCATGGTACAGATATTTTTTTTGATGTAGTTGATGATTTTACAGTACATGATTTTACATTTACCCAGTAATTATAATTCATGAAGTGTTGTTTTACCTCCAATACTGTTGCTTTCAACACAGTAGCTGCTTTTAACAGAGTAACTACTTTCAGCACAGCAACTGCTTTCTACACAGGAGCTGCTCTCTATACATGTGTGACTGGTCCACATAAATACATTATAACTCCAACCCTGTCACATACATCTATATTTGTACAGGGTGAATGTGATGGGGTTGGCGTGATGATGTCATCACGCCAGGTACTCGTATGTGGGTGTATCTGCATGTGGGCGGACCCACTTGGAGATGGATAGAAGAGCGGTGCCTCGGTTCCTAAGACCATCGAAAATATGTGTTTTCCGATGGTCTTAGGCAATCCCTGTGAAAGGGTCATTCAACCCCCAAAGGGGTTGTGACCCACAGGTTGAGAACCGCTGCTTTAATTAGATGCTTTTCCTAATATAAGAAGCATTCAGCACACTGTGTTAGGTAGTTATTATCTTCAGTCCATCGTATTGTATCACTTCTTTGGAACATCTTCAATAAATTGAAGGCTTTCAAGAAACAGTGTACAATAATTTTCTCTTTGATGACTGAGAAGATGAAAAAACAGAAGAGCATTTTGCCTTCAGACATGGTTATAGAAGAGACAAACATTTGATTTTGAGTTCTGTCCCTCTATTTGTATTCACATACAGTTTACTCCGTATTGTTCCTGTATTTCCATTTTTTTTAAAGGAAGGATTAATCTTTACTTTGAAGTGCATACATTTTGGCACATTCTTTGTATGTAAATGTACCTTCCCTCAACACATTCCTTTTTCATCTACAGAAAAGCAGGACCATTTAGACACAATACTAGATACAGTCAGGATTTGGCTTTCTTTTTGGTTCAAAATATATAGGCCTGCCAAAGTCTAACCAGGTAAATCCCATTTCTGATGTGCTGCACACTGATTTTCAGCATGTAAGATCATTGTTTCCTGTTAGGCATGACATATTATCTCATTATCTGATGATCTAAAAACCAGAGGTGATATTCAGCAGGTTCTGACTAGTTCTGGAGAACCGGTAGCGGAAATTTTGAGTAGTTCAGAGAACCAGCAAATATCCACCTCTGACTGGAGATTTTACAGTATCCTTCCCCTGCAACACCCACCAAGCCATGCCCTCAGAACCGGTAGTAAAAAAATTTGAATCCCACCACTGCTAAAAACGTAATAGGAGATAATTGAAGTCTAGGTAATAGGAGTTTATATTTGTGAGTTTTGTTGTTATTGTTGTTTTTCATGACAGAAAACAGATGAAGTTACTTCCAGAGCAGTGCAACTCAGCCAAAACGTTTTGGGTTGCTTTTGCATAATCCCTGTAAAACGAAAACTAGGTAGCAAATGGGGATGAGGTCTTTCACATATGGCTTTCCAACAATGGGCTGCAAAGCCTCATATATGGCAACATCATTGTTTTTCTTTATTTCATTTCTGCCATCAATGTTTGGGATTTCTGATTCTGGATCTAGTTACCTTAACACAAGTGCATGTGGAACCTCCCTGTTGTCACTCCTAAAGAGAATATGATACAGTGGTGGGATTCTGTGGGCCTGGCTTGGTGGGCGTGGCAGGGGACAGATACTGTAAAATCTCCAGTCAGAGGTGGGATTTGCCAATTCTCTGAACTACTCAAAATTTCTGCTGCATGTTCTCCAGAACTGGTCAGAATTTGCTGAATACCACCTCTGATAAGATACCTCTTCTATTAAGAAGAGGGAACAGTTCTGGCCTTCCTGACAGAGCACAGATAGTCCCCGACTTACAGTAGATCATTTATTGACCGTTCAAAGTTAGAACAGCACTGAAAAAGTAACTTATGACCATTTTTCACACTTATGACCATTGCAGCATCCCCATGGTCACGTGATCAAAATTCAGAAGCTTAGCAACTGACTCACTGATGGCAGCTGTCATGCGATCCCCTTTTGCGACCTTCTGAGAAGCAAAGTCAATGGGGAACTCAGATTCATTTAACAACCAGGTAATTAACTTAAGAACTGCAGTGATTTACTTAATAACTGTGGCAAGAAAGGTCGCAAAACGGGGCAACGCTTCCTTAACAACTGTCTCAGGAGCAGAACTTTTGGGCTCAAATGTGATCATCAGTGAGGACTGCCTGTATTAGAGGCTGTAGCTCATGAATGGAAAATCCACCTCACAGTCCAGAAGTCTTTTTAAATATATATATATATATTTATCAAATTTTAAAAACTGTCAGTTTTCCTCACAGAGGAACCCTGGTGGGTGTACAAAAAAAGATTCAACAATAAACATGGTGGGATTCAATTTTTTTTTACTACCGGTTCTGTGGGCATGGCTTGTTGGGCATGGCTGGGGAAGGATACTGTAAAATTTCCAGACAGAGGTGGGATTTGCCGGTTCTCCAAACTACTCAAAATTTCCACTACCGGTTCTCCAGAACTGGTCAGAGCCTGCTGAATACCACCTCTGATGGTATGTAAAATTTAAAAATATTTTATTGCTCAACTGGCTCATACATATGCCCTATTTGTGGAGTATCAAGGTGCCCTATTAATGGTTTCTCAAGGACCTATCTTCAAAATGTTTTTTCAATCTGGTCATCTGTCTGTTGACAAGGACAAGTGAAGCCTGATTGAGGGGCTCTAGGCTGAAAGCACCGTTGCCTCCCCCTGTGCTGGAAAAGTATCCCCATGTGGATATTCTAGAGCAGGAGGATCAAACACACATCATCACGGCGTCATCATGTGACGTATTGTGACTTTTTCCCCCTTCGCTAAACTGAAGGTGGGCATGGCCAGCCTATGACGTATCTGGCCCGCGGGGCCGCTAGTTTGACAGCCTTGTTCTAGAGGCTTGGAAGAGGAACATTCAGAGATTGGGGATGTGCCGAGCACCAACAGGCCATGACAGCATTGCTCCATCCTGGCTTCGTGGTTCCCCTAATTGTTTAAAATGTTTATTCATAGGAAAATTGAGAATGAACCTCTGGCTGTAAGGCCATAGGGGCACGTCCAATAATTGACAGCAGCAGTATTGGAATTGGATCATGTGGAAGCCGCCAGACTTGGTGAAGGGGAAATGGGCAGGTGGGTTGAAGAAGGGTAGGCCAAGATAAGGCAAATAAAGGCTGAAGCCACCAGGCAGCTCAATGAAATGCTTCACTGCAGCACTTTTGACCTACCCCAAATACCCCAAATGCAAAATATCCCAACTGATTGAGGATAAAGAGACAGGAAACAGTAGTCCCCAATCCTGCCCTGCAGCTCCTTTAGGGGAATGACTGCAGAGGTGGTATTCAGCAGGTTCTGACCAGTTCTTGAGAACCAGTAGCGAAAATTTTGAGTAGTTCAGAGAACTGGCAAATACCACCTCTGACTAGAGATCTTACAGTATCCTTTCCTTGCCACGCCCACCTAGCCACGCCCACAGAACCAATAGTAAAAAAAAAATAATCCCACCACTGAGTGACTGGTAGATCTTTCCCACATTAGATGAAGAGGAAAGAGGGCAGGTTTCTGCCCTAAAACTATCTGGCATTTCAGGGTGTTAGGCAGCCACATCTCTGATCCCTGGAGGAGAAATTTATTTTATTTATTTATGATTTGTCAATCGCTTACAAGATAATAGGTATAAGTATATACATAGTTATGAATATATGAAATGGGTACATATAAGAAAAATAAAAGAAAGAATAGGACAGGGACGGTAGGCACGTTGGTGCATTTATGCACGCCCCCTACAGACCTCTTAGGAAAGGGGTGAGATCAATAATAGACAGTCTAAGGTTAAAGTTTTTGGGGTTTGGGGAAGAAACCACAGAGTCAGACAGAGTATTCCAGACATTGACCACTCTGTTGCTGAAGTGGTATTTCCTGCAATCAAGTTTGGTGCGGCTAACCTTGAGTTTGTATCTATTGTGTGCTCTTGTGTTGTTATGGTTGAAGCCGAAGTATTCATTGACAGGTAAGTCATTGTAATGTATGATTTTATATACCATACTTAGATCAGACTGAAGATGGTGTAATTCAAAGTTTTCTAGGTCTAGAATTTCAAGTCTGGTGGCATAAGGTATTCTACAATGAGTAGAGGAGTGGAGAACTCTTGTGAAATATTTCTGGATTTTCTCAACTGTGTTAATATCAGATACGTAATGTGGGTTCCAGACTGATGAGCTGTATTCGAGTATTGGTCTAGCAAATGTTTTGTATGCTCTAGTTAGTAGTGTGATATTACCAGAGAAAAAGCTACGTAGGATTAGGTTAACAATTCTTAATGCCTTTTTGGCTTTGTAGTTACGGGCTCTAAGTAAGGGCTCTAGCACTTAGATCATTAGAGATGAGTATTCCAAGGTCCTTTATAGAGCCTGGATCATTGACAAGGTCTTGACTATTCAGTTTGTATTTTATTTTCTGATTTTTTTGCCAATATGTAAGACAGAGCATTTATTTGTTGAAATAAATGAAATTTATTTAAAAAAATATTTAAAATGGTGAAAGAGGGTTATGGGGAGAAGACTTTTCAAACCAGTGTGAGAACCCATTGCCAGGGGTGAGAGTAAGAGCTCTTAGATGATGATAAACAAGCACAGCCTTATCGCCATGTATTCCTCAGGTTACTATTTGAAGCGTTCGCCTTGCCCGCTAATTCTACCTCTAGGTTCAATCATTCCTAAATGATTTGGAGAAACACAGGAAGACGTTAGAAACATCAGTGTCTTTCACTCACTGGAGCTTAAAGAACAAGTTCAACAGAAACATCTCCTGATTCCCTTGTGATATAGGAGCCACAGTTCAAAAGAGATCCTAATGTTTTCACTCTGTCTCGTTCACTAACAGCTCCCTTGGGGATGTTGTTTCCCTGCATATATTAATAGAGCTATTGAAAATAAAATCCATGATAGGACCGAAATTGATTTCTGAGAATACAGATTGTTCCTCTTTAATGTTCAACCTTAAACAAAAGAGGAATATGACGTGAGCAGACTAGGCATATTTTTTGCCTCTTCCAAGATTGCATTTCACCACCTACCAATGATCTCAGGTGAGTGTGAGAGACTATAGGACTTGTTTATTATTGACTAATGAAACAGATGTCATGCAAAAATCCATCAAGAAAACACATATCTTATTTAAGAAATTGAGGGGGGAAACCATACCAGGGTTAGGCATTTGGAAGGCTGGCTGGGGTCTAATATTGCTGAATTCAAATGGAGGAATATTATATGTCCACCCAATAGGTTCAGAACCATCCACTGCTGCCCATTTTATTGTCAATGCTGTTCCTTAAGGAATGGTAAAATGGGTTGAGAGAATTACATTCAGGCTAATGTTAAAGGAGACTGGGTTTAATATCACTGAATTCAAATAGCAGCATGTTTATATATCCATTGTTGCTGATTAGAGGTTTTAGTCAGTCTAATTTTTGAATGCAAAAAGCACTTGTGCCTGGAGGACTGTATTTAGGATGTAATATTTAATGTAATATTTCAATACCTAATCTCACCTCTCGTGTCCTCTGCTCCTCCTAATAAGTTCAGAGTCACCCAACCCTGGCCAATGTGATCAATGGCGTTCCTCAAGGTATGGTAATGATGGATTGAGAGGTAATGATTTTATTTCCATTGTTGCTACAAATTACTGTTGTATCTGCATATTGTTCCATTTGCATGGAAGGAGGTAGATGGTAGATGTCTCAGATATAATATTGATTAGGACACATGCCATTTCCTCAATTCTGTGCTCCGCTTTCAGTGAAAATCACTGATTCAGAATGAATTTTAAATATTCACCATGGTTCAAAATATATTTTAAAAATAGTCCATGGAATGACACAGAATACATTCTGCATAGATACAATCTAATAAATTGCTTAATAAATGCCTTTTAATATCTCTAGCATCATCATAATTTTTTAAAAAAAAAATATCTAAAATTCCACCACATGCAGAAACATTAAAAGCAGAGCTCAGTTACCTAAATATGCCCTTTACCGTTTTAACTGCAATTGATTCTTTTGATTAATAGATTGACTTTTTATTTGGATCCAGATCAGCCTAAGTGGAAAGGCTTTAGCCATCTGGTTGTCTGCCTGCTGGCCTCCCTTTTTTCCTTTATAGATATTTTTATTTATTTATTTATTTTATTTGTCAAGCAATTATAAGATAATAGGTATAAGTATAAACATAGTTATGAATACATGAAATGGATACATATAAGAAAAATAAAAAGAAACAATAGGACAGGGACGGTAGGCACATTGGTGTGCTTATGCACGCCCTCTACAGATCTCTTAGGAAAGGGGTGAGGTCAATAGAAGAGAGTCTCAGGTTAAAGTTTTTGGGGTTTGGGGAAGAAACCACAGAGTCAGGTAGAGTATAATATTGACACTTAGTGTTTGTGTTGGTTTACCAAGTCTACCAGATATTTTTATGAATGAAAGATTCTCTGTTCACTAGCTTCTTTCATGATCCTGCTGCTCCTCAGCAGTGGTGGGATTCAAATTTTTTTTACTACTGGTTCTGTGGGCATGGCTTGGAGGGTGTGGCAAGGGAGGGATACTGTAATATCTCCAGTCAGAGGTGGTATTTGCTGGTTCTCTGAACTACTCAAAATTTCCACTACTGCTTCTCCAGAACTGGTCAGAACCTGCTGAATACCACCTCTGCTCCTCTGCTTTGCGTGCTCAGATTCTTTACATCCTTGAACCTTGCCAGTGAATTTCATCAGCCATTGTTTATTTCTTTTTCTATTCTTTCCCTCCTCCATTCC
The DNA here is from genome assembly GCA_023653725.1 of Bungarus multicinctus. Lineage (NCBI taxonomy): Eukaryota > Metazoa > Chordata > Lepidosauria > Squamata > Elapidae > Bungarus > Bungarus multicinctus. The sequence goes on along the minus strand of CM042834.1, from coordinate 155,842,069 downwards.
TTTAGTTCCTTCAAACCATCTAAGTTTGCTGTGTGGTCTTCAGGAAAAGGAACAGTTACAACAACTACTATCACCTTAAATAGCAGCAGAAAGGGAATAGTCATTGTAAATATATTTCCTTTGCCCTTCATTTTCCACCATCGATTATATTTCACAAGGAACAAAGCTCCTTACATGTAATGGTTGGGGGATAAGAGATGCCTAAAATCTAATATTCTTGAGGGAGTCTGTATACTGTATATATGAGTCACATACTGATAAAGTAAGTGTCCTTTTTCATCAGTTCCTCTGTTTCCAATAATAAGAAAATAAGAGTTTCTGGTTATGCAAAAATGTGCTTTTTATCATGCATGGGAGACAAATATTTGCATATTTTAAAAAAATCTTGTGAGAACAGAATATGCTTAGTAACATATTTATAGGTTTTATTATGTGTAATTTTATTATGCGTACTTATATTGGACACAAACTGCATTGGGAGTTTTAACAAAATGAGAAGTGCCCAAATTAATAATAGTTTAGGTTAAAATATCAGAAAAACTAAAAAGGATTGTATGTATGCCGAAAGATGCAAAGCAAAGGAAGAGAAGCAAAGGAAGAAAATCTTGAAGGCTGACATTACCTATGTAAAAGGGCTTAGATGAAAAAGATTAAAGTTAGAGTGGGAGGTTGAAAAAAGATAGAAAGTAATAACTAACCACTTTCAGAGCAGTGCCAAGAAAACTGGACAGAGGCAAGCAAGGGAACTCAAACATGTGTTTAGGATGTCTTTATTTACTCTTGTTCCTTTTATTTTATTTTGCCTTTTGTCCTCATCTTCCAACAGGATGGAGACAGATAACAGAACCATCATATTAGACTTCATCCTCCTTGGCATCTCAAGCCAACGAGAATGTGACATGTGGCTCTTTGCCATTTTTTTGATCATGTATGTCATCACAGTGTTGGGAAATCTTGTCATTATTTTGGCCATCCGACTGGACCATCATCTCCTTCATACACCAATGTACTACTTCCTTAGCAATCTGTCACTGGTAGATATATGTTTCACATCAACCACAGTGCCCAAAATGTTGGCTGGTGAATTCTCTGGAAAGAGGAGGATCACATATGGTGGGTGCTTGTCTCAAATGTACTTCTTTATTGCTTTTGGCATCACTGACAGCTTCCTCTTGGCCTCCATGGCATTGGATCGCTATGTGGCCATCTGTCGACCCCTGCACTATGCCACCATAATGAGAAGACATATATGCCAGCTGTTAGTGGCAACATCTTGGCTGGCTTCTCACCTCCATTCCCTCCTCCATACATTCTTGATGTCCCATCTCTCTTTCTGTGCCTCCAACCATGTTCCCCATTTTTTTTGTGATGTCTTTCCACTGCTCAAAATTGCTTGCTCCAACACAGCTCTGAATACTCTGGTAGTACACTCAGAAGGTGCTTTCATTGTCAATGGAGCTCTGGTGGTTGTTGGCCTTTCTTATGCACGCATCCTGATGACTGTACTGAGAATCCCTTCGGCCAATGGAAAGAAGAAGACCTTTTCTACCTGTGGGTCCCACCTAATAGTGGTTTCCTTATTCTATGGCACGGTCATCTGGGTGTATTTCCAGCCCTCATCCAGTTTCTCACCTAAGAACGACACACTGGCGGCCATCATGTACACCATGGTCACTCCTATGCTCAACCCTTTCATCTACACTCTGAGGAATGACAGGATGAAGGAGGCCCTGAGGAAGCTATTCAGAAGGAAATGAAGCACTCAAGATATACAGCTCTAATAGTTTCATTTCCCAGTTTGTGGGTAATTGTTTCTGCTCTGCCATTTACATCATCCTGAGATGTTCTGCACAATGAAGTTTAGTTATTTATTTACTTAAAACAGTGATAAGGTTGCCCAACTCAGCCAAGGTGACATTGGGTAGCTTATTCCCCCAAAAGCAAAAATCCTAACAAAAAGAATATAAATTTCAGTACATATACCTCCAAACAATAATAAAGCAAGAAAATTAAAAAAGGTGATCTGAATAACAATAACACCATCATCCAACTGGAGCTCCAGCACAGTCTGACTCAAAGGCCTGTGAAAAGAATCAAGTATTGTCAGCCTTTCTAAAGAAAGCTGAGGCTAGAGGGAACCATTGTCACACCAGTCGTGGGAAGAAAAGAAGCAAAAAACATTTTCTGTACTACATCTCATCCTTGTTCTTATGTAATCTTTTGAATCTGTTACACATGAGTGGGTGTTCATTTTTCAGCCTGGTTTATTATTAACCATCCATCTTTCAGTGATCACACAGTAGCTTAGTAATAGGAGCAGCCTGCCTTAACAAAATGCTCGCCATATTTTCCTAATTCTTAGCAAGCATGGGTATAGGACAGGAAGATACCCCAGTGTCTTGAAAATATTGGAAATTTCTTTTTCAGTTTACTTCCATAAATATAACTCATGACAAAAGTTCGTGGGAGCAGCAATTAGCATCCTGAGCTAAAGTTTGCTACCCTGGCTTGGAATGAAGAACTGAAATTGTGGGAGTTAAAATCTTGAATGACTTGGAACATCCTTATCTAAATATCCAATCATATTGAGATCTGCTAACCGGAAGAAAAACAGTAGAAGCACTGATTTTTATTTTTATTTTTGCCAATAGTTGAAAGTAGAATCCGACTAGAGGGTGGGGGCAGAGTATTATATTGCTCTATAATGAAGCAATAGTCTTGACTCTTGCCAAAATCCTTCTAGAAAGGATTCTAGAAAGTCTACCAAAAATAGATTCTGTTTACATAACTGTACATTACCCTGATTTGCTTCTTACAACTTTATGTCTGGTCACAGTAGACACAAACTGTTATCCACATGAAAAGAAGGAGGGAAATGAGAGCATTTCCTCTGGTCCTCTCCATTCCCATTGAAGCCTGTATGAACAAAAGTTGCCATATTAATAAAGCAATATAGAATTTGTGGTGAAAACAATTATAGATTTTCCCAATGTGATGTCTTCTGTATGTGATAGACTTCAATGCCTATAAATTATGAGAGTCCATCATATGCGGAAGCGACCAGATTAAATCTTAAATATACACTATATTTAACTTGCCCTTAAAGTGTACAGTTCTAATTAAGATATCTAACTGTTAAAGCAAACTTGAAGAGCATTTTGAGAATGGTCTTTAAATTAATTATCCTCCTTATGCTTAACTATTTTGCTTATAAGAGTGTTCTACCTTATCAAAGGCTTTGCTGAAATATGATAGATTATTATACCACTTTGCTATAATGTACCCATAAAGCTATTAAAAGGGAAATAAAATTATTCTTATAAGACTTGTGTCTTTCAACTACCAGCAGATTTCTATTAATTCTTGCATTATTTTTTAAGGTGCTTACAGACGAACTCTTCATTACATGTTTTTTTAATTTTCCCAAGTACTAACGTTAGACCAAATGTTGTGCCCAGCATATGAAGGAGGGAAGGAAGGGAAGGGAGAAAGGATTATCTGCCATCCTCAATACTTCCAATGTAGAATCCAACAGATTCAGTGTGAGCAGTTGTCTCTAATCTTACCTATTTGTTTCATTCACTGCTCTCTCAGGGTTGTACCTGCTATATTATAGAGATCATTCAACAGGAGAAAAATTAATATTCTTTATTAAAACTGTTTCCTAAAGTTGAAATTATAATTATGCATTTATACAGGCAGAGATAGACAGATAGATAGATATAGACAGATAATCTATACTGGGTGCTATTCATACCTATTTGGGGATACCTATTTGTTTTATAAAATTGTTAGTGATTATTTCATGAACCCATGATTTTGTTTAATAGGAAAATAATTGGAAGTATATTTGGTCTTCAGGACAAATATTGGCATTTCAATCCATTTTCTATATTTCTGCCTAAAATAATGGACATAAAGATGGAGGTAATAGAAAAATGATTAAGCTGTTAAAGATGAACTAGGGCAGCACTATTAATCAAGATGAAATTTTGGCAATTCAAATCTTGACATTTTTAAAAGCATCGTGCTTCCTTTATTGGCATTCTAATTGGTCTTTACATATACATAAAAAATAACTTTCCTATTTTTTTCGGGTTTATTGAGGAGTATAATATGCATGTGCACAAACACACACACACACACAAAGACACACCTGGACTGGTTAACTCAGCAAAAGGAAAAAACGTTTTTATAAAGGTTCTCCTTAGTTTCAAATTTCAGGCTTGTTTACGCCAGTCAAAGATAGTAGCCACTCTGCCTTTAGTAGCCACTCTGCAACTAAAGTGAGTTATTACAAACTATTAGAGAGCAAAGTGAGCAGTGAAGGGGTTTCCTTCTTCTACAAAATAACTAAGAATTGCTGAAGTTAGCCTACATTAACAAAAGTATATAATCCCAAATGTGCTATTCCAGATACACAGGAATACTCAAGGTAACTGACAATCCTAACCCTAACCCACCGTGCAGCAGAGGTTTCTATAGAGACAGAAGCCTTATTTATTTAGGAAGAAATGGCAAATTCATTAATATTTATTTAAAGGTATGCAACAATTTTCATTTATGGGTTAAAATCTAAAACATCTTAAATATCTTTTCTTCTCCTACCCTCCATAATCTCCTTAATTAGAAAGAAAGAGAAGCAGAGAGAAACAAACAAGTCTCCCTGGAACAGTGCTACAGAAAATAGCTAACCATTTAAAGAAAGAAACTATAGTTGTTCCCATGAGGGTCTTTTTTCAAGAAGTAGTGAGATTTACATCATCTTCTCAGCCCGAAGGGAGAGGGTGGTGGAGGAAGGAAAGGTAGAGAACTTCATAACGCAGTATAAAAAATCGGGAAGCAAAGGCATCTAAAGCAACCTCACAAGAGCTGAAAAAGGAGATTCATACTCTCTGCTCAGGTATGATGGGATCATGATCCATGCCGCAATTAGCCAATAGGAGTAATAGTTTCAGGGGGACTTTCTGTTTACATAATATTATACTTTGCTTCAGCGTATTCAAAATCAAGGTAAGTCGGTTTTTGCTGCATTGGAGTGGGGTCAACAGAAAGAACCAATTATCTATTCTGATTAAGGGACTCCTAGACTTCTAACCTATGTCCTGTTCCAATGGCACCACAGAAAGGGACTGAAGAATTCAGACAGCTGAGCAGAAAAGAGAAAAACCAGAAAGTTCTTAAACTATGGGGTGAGTTGAAGGAGGTGGATTGTTTTAATCCAGAACTTTAGAAGAAATGAAGTGACCTATAGGATGTGACTTGTTGGAGGAAGTGGAACCTATCAGATGAAAGTGTATGTGACTTCTCCCCTATTCAATTGCATGCATATTAATATCTGAAGACATCCTTGTGGAGAAACATTCACTGCAGCAGCTTTGTGAATCCTTGGATGAATAATATTGCGATTCATTTCTAGACTGGTTATTAGACGAGACAATGGAGGTCAACTAAATGGGTCATGTACATACATCAGGAGCTGGATGAGGAAAGTGCAACTATACATTAATCTTTAGTTTTAGGCTTTAATCATGACCTCCTTGCCCTAACAATATTTAACAATTCCATAAAAGAGTTCTTGTCTACATTGGTCAATGATACCCAACGTTCTTTTTTTAAAAATGGAAATTGCAATCCTTCAGAAATAGAATAGTTTCCTTCAGAAATGCAATAATAGGTTTGGATGTGTGTGTCAGTTTTGGCTACCCATAAGGAATCTTAAATCTAAATATGTTTTTCTAGGATAGCCATGACAGTTTCAAACAATGGTCTGGAAATTCGATTACATTAGTTTTAGGGACAGTTAGGGAGTGTGGTATTAGCATAGTAATGCTAATAGTCATCTATCTATAATAGAGTAGAGTAGAGTGGAGTGGAGTGGAGTGGAGTGGAGTGGAGTAGAGTAAGTAGAGTAGAGTAGAGTAGAGTAGAGTAGAGTAGAGTAGAGTAAGTAGAGTAGAGTAGAGTAGAGTAGAGTAGAGTAGAGTAGAGTAGAGTAGAACAGAACAGAATAGAATTTATTGGCCAAGTATGATTGGATACCCAAGGAATTTGTCTTTGGTGCATATGCTTTCAGTGTACATAAAAATAAAAAAAATCCTCAAGAATCATAAGATACAACACTTAGTGATAGTCATAGGTTACTAAATAAGCAATCAAATCATACTAGGAAACAAGTAAAACAATATAAACCATAAAGATACAAGCAACAAGGTTATAGTCATAAGTAGGAGGACATAAGTATTAGGAAGGATGAGAAGAATAATAGTAACACAGTCTTAGTAAATAGTTTGACAGTGTTATGGGAATTAGTTGTTTAGCAGAGTGATGGCATTTGGAGAAAAACTGTCCTTGTGTTTAGTTGTTCTGGTGTGCAGTGTGCCCTATAGTGTCATTTTGAGGGTAGAAGTTGAAACAATTTATCTCCAGGATGTGAGGGGTCTATAGATATTTTCACAGCCCTCATGCAGTATACAGGTCCTCAACTGAAGGCAGGTGGCTAGTAATTGTTTTTTCTGCAGTTCCAATTATCCGTTGAGTCTTGTGTCTGTCTTGTTTGGTTGCAGAGGTGCAGATGATAGACTCAATAATTCCTCTGTAGAACTGAATCAGCAGCTCCTTGGGCAGTTTGAGCTTTCTGAGTTGGCGCAGAAAGAACATTCTTTGTTGTGCTTTTTTGATGATGTTTTTCATGTTAGGTGACCATTTAAAGTCTTGAGATATGATAGAACCTAGAAACTTGAAGGTATCTACTGTTGATACTGTGTTGTCCAGTATTGCAAGAGGTGGTAGTATAGGAGGGTTTCTCCTAAAATCTGCCACCATTTCTACAGTTTTGAGTGTGTTTAGTTCAAGGTTGTTCTGGTTACACCACGAAGCAAGTTGTACAACCTCCTGCCTGTATGCAGATATGTCATTTTTTCCCTGCCAAGATGGCGACAGCTTTCTCGGTGAAATGCTCTTTTATGTTTCCTTATTCCTTATTATTATCTGCAATTCACTACGGATTTCATACTCATGAGACCATCTGCTAAAAATTAGGCAATGTTTCCTTAAGGAGCAGCTTTCTGATTCCTCACCCCCATCTGTCTTTGCAAACACGGAGGAGATTCTAACTAATTCCCTGGTGCTACGGATTACAACAAACAAAGGAGGAAAATGGCCACACAGGAAAAGGAGACAAGGTAAACGAGCGAGAATTTTAAACAGACTAAGGAATAGGGGGGAAAAAACTCTTCTTCCTTCAATCTTTCTGACTAATTTACGTTCACTTGCTAACAAGATGGATGAAATTCAGCTCTTAAATAGATGGAATTCTGATTTTTACAATTCAGCTGTTTTGTTTTACTGAAACCTGGCTTAATCCACAAATTCATGGGGACAACATCATATACATCCCAGGATTTCAGACATTTAGATCAGACAGAATTATAGAGACATCAGGTAAAACAAAGGGTGGAGGATTATGTTTATATATCAACAACAGCTGGTCTCATATAACTATAATATATAAGTTCTGTGATAAAAACTTAGAGTACATATCAACTGCAAGCCATTTTATTCTCCATGTGAGTTCTCCTCATTTCTCCTAATAGGTGTGTATGTTCCTCCACAAGCCTGTGAAAACAAGGCACTACAAACTCTTGCTGATCAAATTATGGAAGCTGAAGCCAAACACGCAGGTTCCCTTCCCTTCATTTTAGGAGATTTCAATCAAGCAAATTGAATGAGACCAATCACTGTTGTATCATCTGCAAACTTCAGCATTTTAAGAGAGGGATTTTTTTTTGAGATGCTGCCGTTGGTATAGAGAGAGAAAAGAAGTGGAGAGAGAGCACATAGCCTCGGGGTGTGTGTGTGCTAATTGTACTGGTATTTGATGTGATTTTGCATAGCTTCACCTGCTTCTTCTTGTCTGTTAGGAAGCTTATGATCCATTTACAAGTGTGGTCAGGTACAGCTAGCTGGTTTAGTTACAACAATGTCTGGAATGATGGTATTGAATGCTGAGCTGAAATCTACAAAGAGGACCCTTGCATAGGTCTTTGGAGATTTAAGATGTTGTAGGATGTAGTGCAGAGTCATATTAACAACATCATCTGTTGCTTTATTTACTCATTAGCAAATTGCAAGCGGTGTAGAAGTGGATCTGTGATAGTTTTCAAATGGGCCAGCACTAGCCTTTCAAAAGTTTTCATAACTACAGATGTTAGTGCAACCGGTCTGAAGCTATTCAGTTCCTTGATGGAGGATTTCTTTGGCATTGGGATGATAGTAGAGTGTTTGAAGCAAGAAGGAACATAGCAAATCTCTAGTGATTTATTAAAGATGCAGGTGAAGATGGGGGCCAGTTGGTCAGCTCAAGCTTTTAAGCAAGAAGGAGTTATCTTGTCTGGGCCTGGTCTTTTCCTGGCTTTTGTCTATGAAATAGACCTTGCACCTCATTTTCTGTGATCACCAGAGGTGGTGGGCCCAATGGGAGAGGGTCAGTTGTAGGAGGCTTGGCTGTTGTTGGTGTGTCTGAAATGGGTATTGTGGAGATAGGTGGCAGTAGTTTTCTCTCAAACCTGCAGTAAAACAATTCAGGTTATCTGCCAGTTACTGATTTCCTTCGGCATGGGAAGGAGGTTTGCTGTAACTATTGATATTTTTAAGTTTGCTGATTCATTAGTTGAGAACTAATTCCTTAGCTTTTCAAAGTAGCTTCTTTTTGCTGCTCTGATCTCCCTTGTTAATACGTTTCTGGCCAGATTGTACAGCATTCTATCGCTTTTTCTGTAGGTTTCCTATTTGGTACGATGTAGCTACTTAAGTTTAGCTGTAAACCAAGGTTTATTGTTATTGTATATTCACAGGTTTCTGGTCAGCAAACATAGGTCTTCACAAAAACTGACATATGATGTTACAGTATCTGTGAGATCATCCAAGTCTGCAGAGTTATCTTCAAAAACATTCCAATCAGTGCAGTCAAGGCAAGCCTGTAGCTTTAGCTTTGCCTCCTCAGTCCAAGCCCTCACTGATTTAATTATTTCATGGTTTTAATTCTTTGTCTGTAAGCAGGTACAAGATGAATCAGAGTGTCCCACAGCTACTCATGGTAAAGACCAATAAGCATCTTTTAATGTTATGTAGCAATTGTCTACAGTATTCTTGCCTATAGTGATATAATTGACATGCTGAAAATATTTTGGTAGCTCTTCCATTAAGTTAGCATTGTTAAAATATCCTAACACAATGGGAAATGAATCTGGGTATTTAACTTCAGCCCACATATTCTGGTCAACTAGAGTTCATAATGCATTGTTTACACAAGCTTGTGGAGAAACATACACAGCAATTAGGAGAAATGAGAACTCTCATGGAGAATAAATTGGTTTGCAATTGATAATTAATGTCTCTAAGTCCACATCACAAAATTTCTTTAGTATAATTATATTTTGGCACCACCGGCTGTTAATATATAAACATAAGCCTCCTCCCTTTTTTTACCTGATGTTTCTGCAATTCTATCTGCTCTTTGTATCTGAAACCCTGGGATATGCAAGCCGCTTTCATCAATTGACTCATTTAGCCAGGTTTTAGTGAAGCAGAGAACTGCTGAGTTGTAAAAATCAGAGTTGCATCTATTTAAAAGAAATATTTCATCCATCTTATTAGCAAGTGAGCATAAATTAGTCAGAAAGAGTGGAGGGAGAGAGGTTTTTATCCCACCTTTCCTTAGTCTATTCAAAATTCCCACTCATTTACCCCTTCTTTGCCTCCAGCATCTCCTCCATTTGTTTATGTTTATTCATTGTTCAGAGGAAGTTGCTTCTCCCTGTATTAGAATCTCTTCTGCATTTGTAAAGACAGGTGTGTGTGAAATCACTAAATGCTGCCCATTGAAGAAACACTGCTTGTTGTGTAGCAGTTGGAAATCCATAGTGAATCACAGAGAATGATTTTAAAAAACTATCAGAGACCATTTCACCAAGGTTGTCATCGGCAGCTCCATCTTGGCAGATGATAAGATAAGAGTGCTTTATACATACAAGCCAGTATAATGGAAAAAATATATTGGAACATGTAACTAGGAGGCTGGTGGAGCACTGAATGCATCTTGGTTGCAAAAAATCGTTGTTTGACTAATTCCTCTATTCACAATATTTTTTATGCCAATAGGTACAATGACTGATCATTACAATACCACCAAGGTGACCGAGTTCATCCTTTTGGGCTTCACTTCTGAACGTAACCTTCAGCTCCTTCTCTTCAGCTTCTTCTTGCCCATGTACCTCCTTAGTGTGGCAGGGAATCTGGGTCTAGCCATTCTTATCCGAGCTGAACGTGCCTTGCACACACCCATGTACTATTTTTTAAGCCACCTGGCCCTGATGGACCTATGCTCCTGCTGCACTGTAGCCCCCAAAATGCTCCTGGTGTTCTTGAAAGGTTGTGACTCCATTCCCATCCCAGCCTGTGCTCTTCAGATGTTCTCTTTTGCAGCTGCTTCTGATGCTGAATGTTGTCTCTTGGCAGCCATGGCTTATGATCGGTATGTGGCCATCTGCCGCCCATTGCACTATGGAATTGCCATGCCCCAGCATATCTGCTGCCTGCTAGTAGCTGCTTCCTTTATGGTAGGGATGGCCTCTGGAGTGATCCATTCCAGCATGGCCTTCCGCCTACCCTTCTGCCATGCAAATACTTTGGACCATTTCTTCTGTGATATCCCTCCAGTTTTGGCTTTGGCTTGTGCTGACACACAAATTAACCAGCTCTTACTCTTTGTAGTCTGTGGAACTATCCAGAGCGTCACTTTGATGGCAATTATAAGTTCATATGGAATTATTCTCTGCAGTGTAGGGCGAACCGGATCATTTCGAGTTATGTCCACCTGTGGATCTCACCTTACAGTTGTGGGGGTGCTTTATGGTACCCTCATTTTCATGTACCTACGGCCTGATGGCACATATGCTCCACAAACAGACAAGATGACTTCTGTCTTCTACACAGTAGTCATACCTACCCTCAACCCTGCCATATACAGTCTTCGTAACACTGAGGTCAAGCAGGCCGTCAAGAAGAGGCTCAGTAGTGGAAGGCATTAGTTTTAAAGAGTGGAAGTATGATAAGGAGGGAACAGCTCTTCCTAACTCATTACAATATCTTCCTGAACCTGGTGTCTTCCAGCTGTTTTGGACTCCCTATGTGGAAACTGAAGGCCTGAGAATTATAGGAACTGAAAACCAGCACATCTGGAGGCTGTAAAAAGTTAATATGCAATATATTTAAGTGAATGTGCTGTTGAAACATGAAGACCTATTCCTGATGGGGCATTCCTATTATTCCACTCTCTGGGAAGACGTTTGCACAGCAGTTGTGATGACATCTATGCACAAATGAGGGAAAATAAAGCCTCACTACTATTAGGCGTTAATGAAATCAGACAACACAATGGGGAGAAAAGCAAAGTTATCACCTTTAAAACGCTCCATGGCTTGGGACCTGGGTACTTATGGGACCGTCTGCTGCCACCATCGGTCTCCCGCCGGCCAGTGCGCTCCCACAGGGTGGGCCTCCTCAGGGTACCATTAGCTGGGCGATGCCGGCTGGCGGCTCTGAGAGTACGGGCCTTCTCTACGGGAGCACCCTCCCTCTGGAATGAATTACCCCCGGAGATGTGAGCCATCCCTGACCTACGAACCTTCCGGAGCGCATTAAAGACCCGCCTTTTTCAACAGGCTGGTCTGGCCTAGTATCATTAGAATGCTTTTTTAAATTGTTTAACTTTTTTACCCTGCTTTTATAGTTCTATTGTAGTTTTTAACTTCAGCCATCAGTTTAATCTTTTTAAATCTATCTTAAACTTTCTATTTGTAACAGTATCATTTTATTTGGGCTCAAGTCCCAATTTGGGAGAAGGGGTAGCATATAAATAAAATAAAATAAATAAATAAATGAAGCAAAACAATAATGTCAAATCCTTCTAAAATCAAATCAGCTAGTAGTCTTAGTACTTCATTACAGAGGTGGGCTGCTGAGGGTTCGCAGGGGTTCAGGAGAGTTCCTAGTTAAGATTCAATGGAGTTTGGAGAACCCCCAAATCCCACTCCTAGCTGGCCCCACACATTCCGCCTCGCCCCTCCCGGGAGTCTCCACACAGCCCATTTTGGGTGCAGGTAAGTGCAGGGCACGCAGGGAGGCTCAGGGAGGATAAAAACAGGCTTCGTGGAAGTTCAGGAAGGCCGAAATGGGCCTGTTTCCAGCTTCCAGAGAGCCTCCGGAGCCAGGCGAGACTGTTTTCACCCTTCCAGACGTTCGAGGAAAGCCTCCGGAGCCCGGGAGGCAAAAATGCCCCACCCCCTGTGGTGCAGGAGGCCAATTAGACCACGCCCACCATGGCCAGGCCTATCCAGCAACCAGGCAGAGAACCCTTTGCTAAAATTTTTGAAGCCCACCCCTGGTTCATTAGTACAAATTTATGTAGGATGGCTTTAAAGCACAAAATACAACAATTTGGTTATGTTAGCATTTTGCTATAACAACACAGAAGCAAGGAAGAACCAAAAGTCATATTGGCAGCTTCTTGAAGAAAAGGTGGTGGCTTTACTTTTTAATGAGGGAGTGGAATTAATTAATTGGATTTTTTTAAAAAAATGTTTGACGTTGGGGGGAAAACAAGACTCCAGGTATCAATCAATTCAAGAAATATTTTGGGTAGTTTGCCTTGCATCATTTTTATCCCATTTACTGATGTTCTATTTGGTAAGCAGATTACTGCATTCAGATCTCCCATTAGGTACTAATTTTCATATGACATGTCTATTAACTTTTTCCATAAGTGCATTAAAATGCAGGTTTATTTTCATTTGGAATATAAATCCCTACTAAAAGGATCTCGGTTTCATTATAATTAATCTCCACTCTCGAATATCTGCCTTAATCACCAGATAAAATTATTTTCAGTTGTAATTGTGAATTTATGTACAAAAAAACTCCTTTACTTCAGCCTCCTCAAACAATAAAGAAAATCCTCTCTCTCAAGTTTTTATTAAACAACTTTTTCCTCTTTCTTATAAGTGTTTTTGTAAACAAACTACATCCAACTTTAATTTCTTCAAATAATGAAATAGCTTATTTCTTCTCTCGAGGGCACTTACCCCATTTATATTCCACGGTAGGCATTTAAATTCCATTTTTATATATTTCAAAATGTCTGTATCAGTGGTACCTAAAGTAGTGGTATTTTCCTCATTTTCTTGCACCTGCATCGCCTCCCCTGTTTGTCTTTTTGGTATCTCCTCCAATTCAACCTTAATATCTTTCCAAAAGTCTCTCACCTTTTGACCTGAATTAAATCAAAATTGCTGTTGCTTAAAAGTCAAAATCAGTCCTTTCAATTTATTCTACATAAATGGTATCTTCTACTTTAATTTGTCAGTCGTGAAGCTATAGACTCTCCTTTTATGCAGTATTTTAATAAGTATTTGTTTAAGTAGGATTACATCAGAATTATTTATCTTTAACTTTGTATTAAAATGTTGCTGTAGAATTGTTGTTAGTAATGTACAATGTTCTTCCTAACAAAATAATATATCTAATATGTCTTTTGGAACGTTTCTTACTTTTGGTGTACCTTGTATTAATTCTATAAACATTATCCAACTCTGCTTCCATATTTTCTTTGTCCCATTGCAAAAAATTTGCAAGACTGACCTATCCGATATCTGTACAATCAACACAGGACCCCCCCAAGGCTGTGTGCTATCTCCACTTCTCTTCTCCCTATTTACCAATGACTGCATCTCAAATGATCCATCTGTTAAAATATTGAAGTTTGCTGATGACACAACAGTCATTGGTCTCATTCGAGACAACGATGAATCTGCATACAGACAGGAGGTTATACAACTTGCCTCGTGGTGTAACCGGAACAATCTGGAACTGAACACACTCAAAACTGTAGAAATGGTGGTAGACTTTAGAAGAAACCCTCCCATACTACCACCTCTTACAATACTAGACAACACAGTATCAACAGTAGACAGCTTCAAATTTCTAGGTTCTACTATATCACATGACCTAAAATGGACACCTAACATCAAAAACATCATCAAAAAAGCACAACAAAGAATGTTCTTTCTGCGCCAACTCAGAAAGCTCAAAGTGCCCAAGGAGCTGCTGATCCAGTTCTACAGGGGAATTATTGAGTCTATCATCTGCACCTCTATAACTATCTGGTTTGGTTCTGCAACCCAACAGGACAGACACAGACTTCAGAGGATAATTAGGACTGCAGAAAAAGCAATTATCACCCACCTGCCTTCAATCGAGGACCTGTGTACTGCACGAGTCAAAAAGAGGGCTGTGAAAATATTTACAGACCCCTCACTTCCTGGACATAAACTGTTTCAACTCCTTCCCTCAAAACGACGCTATAGAGCACTGCACACCAGAACAACTAGACACAAGAACAGTTTTTTCCCGAAAGCCATCACTCTGCTAAACAAATAATTCCCTCAACACTGTTCAACTATTAACAAAGTATACACTAATATTACTGTTAATCTTCTCATCACTCCTTATCACCCATCCCCTCCCACTTGTGACTATAACTTTGTTGCTTGTATCCTCTGTTTCCTAGTATGATTTGATGTTGATTGTACCCTATGACTATCATTAAGTGTTGTACATTATGATTCTTGATTCTTAACGAATGTTCCTTCTTTATGTATACTGAGAGTATTTACACCAAGACAAATTCCTTGTGTGTCCAATCACCCTTGGCCAATAAAGTATTCTATTCTATCCTGTCCCTTATAAGTTCCCTGGGTTTTTCTGGGTCTAACTTCAAGCAAAACTCCTCTCTCAATTTTGGCAGTGCTAAATTATCTAAGTTGTTTTCTGTGTGCTTCAGTCTTGGTTTCTAAAATTTCTATTATTTCTTTAACTTGATGAACCTCATCTTTACTCTGTATTACCTATTCTTCAAATTTCTTATTCATTATTTCTTCCAAATTCACCAGTTTCTCCTCTATAGATGCTGTCACTGTTGCTGTTATAGATGGTATAACAGTTTTTCCTATCTTTTCAAATATGCTCGGTAAATTCTCAGATATATTCCCAGCTGGTTGATCAGTCAATGATCCTCTTCTTTCCTCTTTCATTGTTTTTCTTA
The DNA here is from genome assembly GCA_023653725.1 of Bungarus multicinctus. NCBI lineage: Eukaryota > Metazoa > Chordata > Lepidosauria > Squamata > Elapidae > Bungarus > Bungarus multicinctus. Next base: position 155,826,909 of record CM042834.1, on the reverse strand, counting down.
TAGAGGCCATCTCTCTCTCTCTTTCTCTCAGTGTGTGTCTTTCTGTCTGTGTCTCTCTCTGCCTGTCTATCTCTTTCTCTGCGTGTCTCTCTGTCTGTCTCTCTCATGTGTTCTCTTTCTCTTTCTCTCTCTGTCTCTCTGTGTGTCTCTTTCTCTCCTATTCTGTCTCTGTGTGTCTATCTCTGTGTGTCTTTCTGTCTGTCTCTTTCTCTGCGTGTCTCTGTCTGTCTGTCTCTGTCTCTCTCTCTCCTGTCTCTCTCTCTCTGCCTCTGTGTGTGTGTGTGTATTTGTTAATTTACAATCCAAATAAAAGAAAAACAAGCTTTAACCTATGTTTTCCCTGTTTCTTGTTTCTTAAATCCTGCACTTTTACAACAGTCCTTGAAGTGTTCATATTCCAAAGCTCTACGGTTTTAACTTTTTTACTTCTTACTTTTTTACTCTTTTACTTCTTAAACACTTGGTTTGATATTACCTTTATTAAGCTATTAAGCTTCAGTCACAGCCTATTAGTCCTTTTTGAAGATCGGCACCATTTTCAAGACATCACTATTCTGGAATTACGATGATGAGGATTGCCAAAGGTGACTTAAATAAGAAGGTGTAGAAAAAAATTTCTTCTAATTTTGATAGGGACTCCCCCTCCCATCTTATTGCTATAGATTCCCAAGAAGGCTCTTTATAATGACATCAAAATAATAGTAAAAAGGGAGAAACGATGACAACAAAGGTCTGTAATAATAAAATAAAAGTGTCATCCATCATGATGATGCATCTTCTCAGCTGCTTGCTCTATCAAAACACAATCTCTATAATTCCTATCAAGCATGGTGAACATGAACCTTTCTGTCCCCAAGACAGTATAAGGATCATTAGGGTTAGTATCGGCTGTGTGCTAAAAGAAGAAACCATGTCTTTATTAAGATTCTTTATTAGACTTTATCAGAAGTTTCTAACTTCATTAGAAGTTCATGTCAAGATATAAGAATTGCTTCTCCTATCTGCTCTTCCTCTCCTAAGTTAAAAGAGTTGTTGTCAGTGTGTTTGCAGCATGACTACTATTGCGAGACAACCCAGGAACACAGCATAGCACACAGAGGCTTTGTCTTTTTAACAGTGGTTTATATACAGACAGCTATATACATACATGTACATGGTAGGCAAATACCTGGCAAGCAACCAATCTTCTTTACTCTGCACAGAGAACCACAATGGAGACAGAACACAAGGAGAGAGAAGTACGCCCTCTCATGGCCTCATATATATAGACAGCTTCTTAAAGTGGCAAAACCCTGTGGATCCATCTTCAGTCATAAAGCAGCAATAACCATGCTGATTCATTCTCATTGCATCAGCCTTACAACAGCTGGTCAGCTATTAAATCTCAATACCTTAACAGTTGAAGTCCCTGACCTGGAGTTTAATGCCAATCTTCCACTCTCTAGTTTCAGCAACAGTAGATGAATGCATAAGGAGAAGGCCAGGGCAAGGATATGGAGTTAAAATCTTTTTATGTAGTTGCTAAGATCAACACCAACTTGATGGCACATGATGAATCACCTACATCAAGATCTCTAGTAAGCTCAGAATGAACTAAGGAAAGTTCTTTATGTCATCCCCAAAAAGAATTTTAGGCCATTCAAATCATGTGCCGTAATATTTTAATGACATTTGCTACGTTTGGCTCCATTTTAAAAGGTATTTATACATTAGTCATTTGCATAAAGTAATGTGTTTTCTCAAGAAAACTAAGTAGTATAATAATATGCACCTATTAAACAAACAAACAAAAGTTCAGGAGGAAACTAGCATAGGAAAAGAAAAACGGTAATTTAAAAAAAAAATCTGCCAGGTTTCAAGCCAACACATAGTAGCCACTCTGTTTTTCACTACTGCTAGTAAAAAGTCCGTACGAGCTATAATTAGAGAATGCAATGTAAGCAGTGACTCAGCTGAAGTTCAGTTCTTTACAAAGCTTGTCACAAAGAGAAGCATACAATTTCAAATGTGCTAAAATATAGGAATATTCAGGGATGAAATGTGGAAATTATACATTAGAAACGGAGCATTAAAAATTTGTCCTGAGGATGGCAATGAGTGGGAGAATAAGTGAAAGTGACACCATCCATTTCAGCCCTCCAGAAAAAGTTGCATAACCAAGGGCAACTAGGAATCATGGATACTCTTAAATTCTGGGAAGAGCCAAAGTCTCCAAATATTTATATGCATCAAATTGCCCACCCTGAGGTAGACTCTTGTGTAACAATACAAGATGGAGAATGTTACTAACATCCATCTTTGTTTCTATTAATTTAACCAGAAATGGCTAACTCATTAATATGTACTTAAAGGCATGTAAGTTTTCTCATGTATAAGTCTAAAATCTAAATATTTTAAAAACCATTTTTCCCTCACCACCAATATCTCCTGAGAGAGGGGGAGAGAGAGAGAGAGATAACAAGTCTCTTGGAAGTAGAAACAGCTAACCATTTAAAGAAAGAAACTATAGTTGTCCCATGAGGATTTTCTTCAAGAAGTAGTGAGAATTACATCATCTTCTCAGCCCGAGGGGAGAGGGTGGTGGAGGAACGAAAGGTAGAGAACTTCATAACGTAGTATAAGAAATCGGGAAGCAAAGGCATCTAAAGCAATCTCACAAGAACTGAAAAAGAAGATTCATACTCTCTGCTCAGGTATGATGGGATCATGATCCATGCCACAACTAGCTAATAGGAGTAATAGTTTCAGGGGGACTTTCTGTTTACATAATATTATATTTTGCTTCAGCGTATTCAAAATCAAGGTAAGTCGGTTTTTGTTGCATTGTAGCGGGGTCAATAGAAAGAACCAATTATTTATTCTGATTAAGAGACTCCTAGATTTCTAACCTATATCCTGTTCTGATGGCATCACAGAAAGGGACTGAAGAATTCAGACAGCTGAGCAGAAAAGAGAGAAAAACCAGAAAGTTCTTAAACTATGGGGTGAGTTGAAGGAGGTGGATTGTTTTAATCCAGAACTTTAGAAGAAATTAAGTGACCTATAGGATGTGACTTGTTGGAGGAAATGGAATCTATCAGATGAAAGTATATTAACTTCTCCCCCATTCAGTTGCATGCATATTAATATCTAAAGAAATGTTCACTGCAGCAGCCTTGTGAAACCTTGGATGCATAATATTGAGACCCATTTAACGGAATAACAGAGTTTGAAGGAACCTTGGTGGAGTCCAACCCTCTGCCCAAGCAGGAGCCCTATACCATTTTAGATAAATAGTTGCCCAATCTCTTCTTAAAAGTCTCCAGTCTTGGAGCACCACAACTGCTGCAGGCAAGTTGTTTCACTGATTAATTGCTCTGTCAGGAAATTTCATCTTAGTTCTAGGTTGCTTCTCTCCTTGGTTAGTTTCCATCCATTGCTTCTTGTCCTGCCTTCAGGTTAGTGGTGGGATTCAAATTTTTTTTACTACCGGTTCTGTGGGCATGGCTTGGTGGGCATGGCAGGGGAAGGATACTGTAAAATCTCCAGTCAGAGGTGGTATTTGCCGGTTCTCCGTGCTACTCAAAATTTCCGCTACAGGTTCTCCAGAACTGGTCAGAACCTGCTGAATGCCACCTCTTCTTCAGGTGCTTTGGAAAATTGCTTGACTCCCTCTTCTTTGTGGCAGAGGGCCCTTAGTGCTTGTTATTAGACAGAGACAATGTATCTGTATCTGTACAATCAATGTTCAACTGAATTGATCATCTTCATTAGTTCCTAATGAATCAATCAACAATCAATCAACAATCATTGATTGATTGTAACTACACAATCAATCAATTTTTATTGATTGATCAATTTTACAAACAAAAGCATTAAAAATAATAATAATAAATATAAAAATAAATGGCAGACAATATATTATGATTGGTGGTGGATTATCAGGGGGCAGTTAGAGTCTGCTTAATTTTGCCTACAGCATAATAGGATTTGGCTACATTCAGAGAAACTATTTCATACTGATCTGATAATGGTAGTTGTATTTAGAAGAGATCAGTATTGAGCTACTAATGGGTTTACATAGCCATTAAACAGCAGAGGGGCTAGAATGCATTCTTGCCTTACTCCTCTGTAGGCTTACTCCTTGGTAGTGGCCTTGTGTGCTACATCAAACTTTGATTCTACAGTTCTTATTAATATTGTGCATAAGCAATAATAGTGTCTATCAAGGGTTGTATGCAGAAGCATAAACCAGAGCCTTTCTCTGGGAACTAAATTAAATGCAGATCAGAAACCAATAAATGCAGTATACAATGGTGAACCTGATCTGGACATGTATTTTTTTTTTTTTGACAATATGTTGTAGAATAATGGTATGTCCATTAATAAAATATCTAGACTGAAGCCCACTTGTTCATCTGCAGTATATGCTCTAGGTCAATCCAGTTATACAACTAATTTGTTGTATAAATGTATACATGTCTAGCATAGAGCTTTCTATAACACTTAAGCTGATAGGCCAATAGTTAGCGGGCAGGTCTCAGATGCTCTTTTTACAAATAGGTACAATAAGGGCTAGACCTCAATCCTCTAGAATTTTCCCAGTGGACTCAGTGTAAGTAAAGAGGCAAGAATGAGGGTCCATCATTCCAGATTACTTCATAAGCATGACAATGGATGTCAATTGAATTGATCATCTACATCAGGAGCTGGATAAGGAAAATGTGATTACACAGTAATCTTCAGTTTTAAGATTTAATCATGTCCTCCTTGCCCTAATAGCCAGAATTTAACAATTCCATGAAAAAGTACTTGTCTACAGTTGTCAGCGATGCCCAACATTTTTCTTCAAAGTAATGGAAATTGCCCAGGAGCAGAATCAGAAGTTGATATCTGTGAAATACAGCCTTGGGAACAGAGGTGATATTCAGCAGGTTCTGACCAGTTCTGGAGAAACAGCAAATACCACCTCTGACTGGCCTCGCTCCTATCTATTCTCTGCCTCCCAAGTCCCAGCTGATCAGCTGGGTCTTCTTTTGTTGCCCTGCACAGGAGAATGAAGCTGGAAAGCAGGTTAGTGGGGTGGGGAGGGAATGGGATTTTGCAGTAACCTTCCCCTGGAATGGAGTGGAAATGGAGATTTTACAGTAAGGATTCCCCTGCCATGTCCACCAAACCACACCACACCACACCCACCAAGCCATGCCCACAGAACCTGTAGTAAACATTTTTGAATCCTACCACTGCTTGGGAAAGGTATGTTTTTTAATTAGGGAGCTCAGTTTTGGCATTCAGTATATACCCATATTTAGTCTTAAATCTGAATATACACTTTCTGTGATAACCATGACTGAATGAATTCTGGAACCTCAATTGCATTACTTTTAGGGATAATTGGGGAGTGGGCACTATGCTAATATCGTTCTATCCATAAGTGCCATCAGATGTAGTGCTTTATACAGTACATACAAGTCAACACAACAGAAATTTTGTGAACCTGCAGAAGATGGTTGGTGATGCAGTGAATGCATCTTACTTAGACTTATATACTACCTCACAGTGCTTTATAGCCTTCTCTAAGCAGTTTACAGAATCAGCCTATTGCCCCCCAAAATCTGGCTCCTCGTTTTATCAACCTCAGAAAGATGGAAGGCTGAGTCAATCTTGAGACCGGTCAGGATCGAACTCCTGGCAGTGAACAGAGGCAGCTTGTAATGCTGTAATCTAACCACTGCCCCACCATGGCTCTCATCTTGGTTGATAAAAGAACATTGTTTGATGGAATCCTTTTTTTAAAAAAAATCTCTAGCTTGGAGAGTTATTATATTCTTTCATTTACATTTGTATTATCACTTCTTTTCATATTGAGCATTGGTATCTGCATTTAATTCAGGGCTGGAAAGCTTGAGGTGATATATGCATAACCTCTGCCTTAAATCGAAGTGAAATGGCTATCCTAGTGCCAGTGGGGTAATTGAAAATTTGTTCCATTCCTATTGTGTTCTTTACACAGAAAAGAAAAAGAGCACCATCCAGTCCAATGCTTTAGAATAGCTCTGAAACAGTGGTGGATCCTCACTAGCTGAGGGAAAGTAGGTTTCAAACAATAGCTTGACAAAAGGAGAACTGAGTCAAATTTTTTATGGAATAAGGAGAGGAAAAGTATGATATGATTTTTCATTCCAACAGGTACAATGGCTCTTCACCACAATACCACCAAGGTGACTGAATTTATTCTCCTGGGCTTCACTTCTGAACGAAACCTTCAGCTCCTCCTTCTCAGTTTTTTCTTGCCCATGTACCTCCTTAGTGTGGCAGGAAATCTGGGTCTAGCCATTCTTATCCGAGCTGAGCGTGCCTTGCATACCCCCATGTACTATTTCCTAAGCCACCTGGCTCTGATGGACCTATGCTCCTGCTGCACTGTAGCCCCCAAAATGCTCTTGGGGCTCTTGAAAGGTTATGACACCATTCCCATCCCAGCCTGTGGCCTTCAGATGTTCATCTTTGCAGCAGTCTCAGATGCCGAATGTTGTCTCTTGGCAGTCATGGCTTATGATCGATATGTGGCCATCTGCCGTCCATTGCACTATGGAACTGCCATGCCCCAGCATCTCTGTCATCTCCTAGTAATTGTTTCTTATGTGGCAGGGATGACCTCTGGAGTGATCCATTCCAGCATGGCCTTCCGCTTGCCCTTCTGCAGTGCAAATACTTTGGACCATTTCTTCTGTGATATCCCTCTAGTTCTGGCTTTGGCTTGTGCAGACACACAAATTAACCAGCTCTTACTCTTAGTTGTATGTGGAACTATCCAGAGTATCACCCTGTTGACCATTATAACTTCCTATGGAATTATCCTCTGGACTGTAGGAAGAACAGGGTCATTTCGAGGTATGTCCACCTGTGGATCTCACCTTATAGTTGTGGGGGTGCTTTATGGTACCCTTCTTTTCATGTACCTACGGCCTGATGATACCTATGCTCCACAAACAGACAAGATGACGTCTGTCTTCTACACAGTAGCCATACCTACCCTCAACCCTGCCATATACAGTCTTCGTAACACTGACGTCAAGCAGGCAGTCAAGAAGAGGCTCAGCAAGATATGTCATCAAACATAAAAACAGCACAAATATGAAGGGAGGAAGAAGCCTTCCCAACAGTTTAGAATACCATTCCTAGCCTAGTGTATCCATGGACTCAAATTGTACCTAATGTACTCCATGGTTGCAAATGGTAGATCTGAAGATTATAGGAAATGGACTCTAACACATCTAGAGGCTAAGGAAGCCAATTACCAAATGTATCCAAGAGGAAGTTCTGTTGAAACAGCAAGACCTGCTTCTGGATTTTTGTGGAAAAGATGGCAAATTGAAGATGGCTCTGCTAAAAGTAGAGCTAATGACCATAGAAGAATGATGAGCCGGTGAGTAGACCACCTCTTCATAATTCTTCTCCAGAGGAGGACAGGACTTGAGATTACACAACAGCAGTGTCTGGCACGTTTAGAGCATAGTTGACAAAGGAAACCCATCTTTTTGCTCAAACTGTGGTCGATGCCTTTCTGAAGAACACTGGATTTGCATTCTTCCTTTTATAGTCACTTTTGGAAATTGCTTTAACTACTGTTTAGCTATTAGGACTACTGTGGCTAGATTGGGGAGGAGGTTAATGACTGCCACTGTTAGTGTGGTTATTCTAGAAGAGGAGGAGGAGGAGGAGGAGGAGGAGGAGGAGATGCAGAGTTTCATCTGACAAGTAGTATTGATGTTGTGAAAAGAAAGTTCAGAACAGAATTCTAATTTCTTGTCATGTTTTCTGTTCTATTTCACCCTAACAGCTAAGTGTTTCATTATTTTTAACTAAAAAGGAATAAATACTTCTAAACAGGAAGGATGGGCAATCAGTGACCCCAATCTGTTTTGCAACTTTCCAGGGCCCCAGTTTTGCACAATCAAAATTGCCAATGGAGGAATACAATGTGTTTTGCTTAATCAAAACAATATGCAGACTTAAAGATGACACTTTCTATGTAGTCTTTCCAAAGTCTCAGGCAGAGAACACTGCTTCCCATCACCCATTACCTGACTTTTAGCCATGGTGTGGGGGAGTTAATTAAAATATTGAAATGGATTGAACTAGTTTAAAAATGGAAGGAGGAAAGTATTATGAATCAACTTCATAATGTTCACAGTGTTCTATGTCTAATTCAGCCTTAATTGCACACTGTCCATTTTTCTGTATATTATACTCTACCCAATCACACACCAAGCTTCATTTTAAAGAAAACATAAAAAGAATTTCCCCTGTCCAGTCATTTCCAACTCTTGGGGGGGGGGGGTTTGCTCATCTCCGTCTCCGTCTCTGAGGAAGACAGAATTGTCCGAAGATACTTCCATGATCATGTGGCCAGCATAACCATACACCGAAGTGCATGGAACATTGTTATTTTCCCGCCAAAGTGGTACCTATTTATCTGCTCTTTCGCATACTTTCATGCTGCTAGCTTGGCAAGAACTGGGCAAGAAATGGAAGCTCACCCTGTCACATGGTGCATGGGTCTCCAATCTGGTCTGTCAGCTTTCCAGCTGACAAGCTCAGTATCTTTAACTGCTGAGTCATCACAGTTAAATATTTTGATATTTAAATACATTTTTGTATATTATTTGCTAGCCAATCATGCAGCAAGCTTCATTTTAGGTATGATTAAAATTATATTGTTTAATGGCTAAGGAATGGGGGCTAAACCCAGGAGATGATAAGTTCTTGTCCTGCCTTAGGCATGAAACCAGCTGATGTGACTTTGAACTGGTCACTCCTCTCAGCCCTGGGAAAAATGCAGTGGCAAACCACTTCCAAAATCTTGCCAAGAAAACCGCAGGCACTTGTCTAGCCAACCAATAGGATTAAACAATGAATCAAAATTACATTAAGTGTAACAATTAATACAATTAATCACCAAGTATGTAATCCTTTTTCTGATTGATATATTTAATATTATATTTCAGTAGAACTTTGGGGATAATGGCCAAGGTTTGGGATTGGAAGTAAATGCACATCATGGTTTTCTGTGTGAATTGGAGCTGCTTAGGACTGAGCCTGGGTTGTTCTATATGCCAAACCAAACAGTTGTCTTGTCATTATGTTTTCCCAAACCCAAGCAACCTTCTCCATGTTCACTAGCAGCCCGTGGGCATAAATGATGTGAATTTGAATTTAAATTGATTGAACTGAATCCATTTTAATAGGATACATATTTGAAAGCTTATCCAATACACACATTGTGAAGAAAATGTTGCAGTGCACTTGTGACTTGGCTGACAACACAGATGTACCCACAGCTCTTAATTTAGAAGAAGCAACCCTTCTAAGCATCAGAAGAAGAAAAATTCTTGCCCACACCAATCTCTTTAGTTATATCAGAATAAGGAGCTGGTCTTGGAAACTCTTCTCTATAGCTCTGCTCAATTCAAGGAGTATGCAACTCAAGGGGAAGGTCTCTAATTTTATTCTGTGAACAGATTGAGGGTGGGAACCAAGAAGAACTGACATCTTAGAGAGAATACTCCATGTAGGCCGGGGTGTGAAACTCACGGTGTCACAGCAGTGTCATGGATTTCCCCCTTCGCTAAACCGGGTGTAGGCATGGCCAGCACATGACACATCCGGCCCATGGGTCAGATGTTTAACAGCCCTGCCCTGGCCAACTCTCCACCCACAGCCTCCCCACCCACAGGTTTTCAAGAAGACTTTATAATGACCCCAAAATCATAATAGAAAGGAAGAAACTATGGCAACAAGAGACCAAAATGACAAAAATCAGAGTGCCATCCATCATGGTGCATTTGTTCCAGCCTTCTCAATTGCTTAATCTCTCAAAACACAACTTCTATAATTCCTATCAAGCATGGTGGACCATTCTCTCCCTAGAATATACAGTACCTGTGTAAGATTAGCTATGGGATGAAATAATATATCATGTCTTTATTAGAATTCTGAGAAGTTCATGCTAAGAAGTGATGAAGCATGTGAGAGTTGCTTCTCATGTCTGTCCTTCCTCTCCTTAAAAAAAAATAGATAAGGTCCTTGCCCTGGAATTTAATGGCAGTCTTCCATTATCTAGTTTCAGCAAGAGTAAATGAATGAACAGGCAAGGAAAAGGTCAAGGATATGGGGAAAATCTTATTACACAGTTCCTAAAAGTCAACACCAATTTGATGGCACATAATTATTCAATCAGAACATAGGTCAATTCTGTGTTTCTTAATTCCCAGTTATAACCTTGAAAGGCTGTTTCTCATTTTTTAAAAAAAGATGGAATTGTTCCATGTCTAGTTCAGCCTTAATTGCATATTGTCCATTTTTCTGTATATTATATGCCATCCAGTCACATATATCGCTTCTCTAAAGCATATTGAGGGAATTGAAGGTCACTTTTGAATGTTTTACTGCCAAAACCAAGAGTTAGCAGAGTTGCAATGAGATCTAGGAGATTCAGAAGTCTTTAAAAAGCATAACTAGGAATATATTCTTCAAAGATGAGTTCAATAATAAAGTCCTGAGAGCAGCCAAGATTAATTAATTACACTCTTCACACACAGAAGGAGAACATGCAAGGAAGGTGTGATAGGGAAAACATTAGTGTTAATCATGACAATAGATGTAACATAAAATAATAAAGTACTAATATAAACCTGGAGGTAAGCCCAAGAAAACTGATTCATAGAATTAAAGTTGGTGGAATCAAATAAAACTTTGCAAGGAAATAAATAAATGCAAATGGAATTACTATACAAAGGAAGAGAGAGATGAAAAAGCCCTAAACAGTATGACCGTGAGGTAAAAGAGGTCACATAACCAAAAACAGATTAGTATTTCCTTGAAAAAAAAAATGGATATAATCATTTATTGTTAGGATAAAGTATAGAAGTTTGTTCTTTTGTTCAATTAATGCCAGGGGAGCAGAAGGGACATTTAGAATTGCAGGAACACGGAGGAACCAGTGTTACCAAACCTTAAAAAACCTATCTGCCCGGAGGTGGTATTCAGCAGGTTCTGACCAGTGCTGGAGAACCAGTAGCGGAAATTTTGAGTAGTTCGGAGAACTGGTAGTGAAAATTTTGAGTAGTTCAGAATACCACCTCTGACTGGCCCCGCCCCCATCTATTCTCTGCCTCCCAAATCCCAGCTGATTAGCTGGGTCTTCTTTTGTTGCCTTGCACAGGAGAATGGAGCTGGAAAGCAGATTAGTGGGGTGGGGAGAAAATGGGAATTTTATACTATCCTTCCCCTGGAGTGCGGTGTGAATGGAGATTTTATAGTATCCTTCCCCTGCCACGCCCACCAAGCCATGCCCATGGAACCAGTAATAAAAAATTTTGAATCTCACCACTATATTTGCCTTATATGATGTGTATGCACAATTGGGGATTGCATATTAATTATGCTTGTTCATTCTTATATATAATCTTTAGCCTGAAGACCTCAGGATTTTTAGATCTTTGATTAGAGGATGGGTAGCCCTGAATACAGGAACTTTTGTACCTATCTTCAGAGGAAATGCTGGCTGGAGAATTCTGGGAATTGAAGTCCACATTATTTTAAAGTTGCTAACTTGAGAAACACTGAACTAAAGAAAGGTTCCCCTCCCCCCCTCTAGCCCCTTCCTCTTCTTCATTACCATTAGCAATGGTAATGAAGTCCAAACAAATTAGCAATGGTAATGTATGTCCAAACAAAAGGCAGAAGTTAAACTCATGGGTCAAGAACAAAAATTGAAACTATGTGTTATAGTGGTGTACATAATCATTCAACCTCAAAATAATGGATATATACAGCAGAATGGTTTTGTGTCAGGTTATCGCAATAATAAGAACAATTTCCCAACGTCAACATGAAATTTAGCAGAGGGAGAAAAGCAGTAACTGTATCTTGTAATGGGATTCAAAATCATGGGAAAATGGTCGAGTAAGCAGCAATTTTCATTGTCAAAAAATATAGAGACTAATTTTAAAATAGGTACCAAATTAAGATGAAAAAAAAATTAAAAAATTGGCTAGGAAAAATGGAAACCCTCAAGATGAATTATTTTACCAAGACTTAATTTTCTATTTCAAATTGAAAACAAGGTACAAAATAAGTGGCCAAACAAGTAGGTAATAAACTGTATATGATCTTATAAAAGACCAAGGATTCAATTCAGTATCCTACAGATTCAAAATAGTGAATTGGATTGGCAGTTTTGAACATTAAATGGTATCCCTGGCTATCTCCAATACTGACATGAGCCAAGAATACAGTGTTGACTCTTCCCTCTTCCCTGTGTACAAATAATGATCCTGACACTTTTGGGTACCAAAGAGAAGCTTGACAAGTTTTATTTGTTATTGTGCTTACACTGTGAAGTGTGTAACTCTGACTCCTTCTTTCAGTAAAAAGAGGAACTACCTTTATTGTATACTAAAAGCAGGAGATTAAAAAGAATTACCAGTGAGGGAAGAGGCCTTCTATTAAACCACAAAGAGGTGAGACCAAGTCCTTGAGGTAATCTCATCCTTCAAGAACACTGACCAATGCATTATAAAACCCAAGTAGCCATATTTCTTGGGAAGTGGGCTGCTCCTAATTATCATGGAAGGCTGCTAGTACTTTCCACAGCTTCACATGCCTCTGCAAGCCTCACACAAAGGCTCCATTGCAATGTCTACTCGAAGGTTCTTATAGATCATCCCCTTCCATGCTCCGGTTTCATTAAATTGTTCCACATCACCATGGGGTTTCACTTTTTGGATTGTGGCAAGAAATGGTACGACCACACTATGCACTATATCAACCCAAAAGCTTGCTATTGCTTTGGTGCTGGGAGGCACTTCCACCTTCTTGATTATGATCTCCAGAACTGACCTCACCAGAGAAAAGTTTTGCTGATTGCTCTGTGTGTACTTCACAGTGGGTGTTGCATCCTCAACCCTGAAACTGCAGGAAGAAGGCAATCCCAGTCCCCAGAGACGCTTCCAAATCACTTTGTCGGCGGAGTTGGTCACCCAGTTGAGGCCAAAGGTATGTAGAACTGAGGTCGAAGTTCTGTTGTAGAAGATGTGTTTATCCACAAAATGACAATGATACTGGATTGGAAAAAGGTCATTTGGGACTACACTTATGATTTCAAAAGTTGGGAGATCAATATCTCCAATCTGGGGTAGAAAAAGACAGGTCTCATCAGGAAAGAACTTGGCTGCTTCCAGGCCATTGAATTCTTTAAACGTTCTGCACAGAAAGAGACCATTGGAAGCCCGGAAGGCTACCATATTGTCCCTGAAATACACTTCAAAACTCAGGGATGGTTTTGTTGAGTACTGAACAGGTTGGATGGGGAAGATTTTTTCTGACTGTACATCCACTGCAGCAAGAAACAAACCTAGCCAGTTTTTCAACATAACCCTTCCGGATGGTGCTGGAATCAGCCAAAATTTGCTTGATTTTCTCTTTTCAGGTACGCCTTCCACAGCCCAGTGTGAACCATTGCCCAGTGAATCCCAGTACATCTTGTTGTCCATCTGGAAAGCCACCCCTTCATCTGCACCAATGTAGGCTTCAAGCTGGCCCAGGCCTTTCCAGACTTGGAAAGCCATTAACTGAAACAGAAACATAGTGACTTTAATTCAGGCATAGGCTTTGATCATCTTGAGAGTATCGCTACCATTCCAGTCTTAAAATCTCTACCAACATACAACAGGCCAATGATATGAAAGTGGTACGCATTGGCTTTATCCTGTGGGAAGTGGCATAGGCCAATTGATTTGAATAGGTTAGTGTACATTTAAATTTTGTTTCTGACTTCATATTAGCACAGCCTCTACAATTCATTAAAGCAAGCCAGACATTGGAAGGAACTATGCAAGTCTAAAAAAAAAATGCTACTAAGTTTAAGAGTCATATTGGGAGACTCCTTAAAGAGCAGCATCCTACTTTCAGGTACATGGGGAAGCTTGATAAAAATTGGGCTGCTTTAATAAATGATAGAGAAGTGCTATAATCATACTTGTAGAAGGTTCAAAGCATTTTTAAAACATCTACAGCCATTATGATTTGTAATTGGCACAAAGTTTTTTTTTTTTGGTCAGATTGAAGATCCAAATCTTCCTAACCAATGCAATATCATTTTGCTTCCAATTGGTTTGATTTTGGTTTGTGAACCCAGCCACCAATGTTAAGTATGTCAAATCACAGTACAGTGTCTAAATCTAGTTATTTATAGTTCACAGCTGATGAAATACACTTTTTTTGACCATCCTTTGACACCAATAGCTCAAAAACCCAGTGTCATGGGAAACACCCACCCACCCCCCAAAAACCCCTTGGAATTATGTTTGGTTGATTCATGGAATCCACTTAAGTGAGATGTTTTGATCTATCTCCTTTCAAATACAGAGCTATACTTCAAAGGTATCATTTATTGGGGCAGTTGTCCATCTGCCCCCAAAAGGGACCAAGTGGTTGAAGTGATTTGGTCTTTGATGAATGAGGAACTATGAAATGGTTAAGAGTGCAAACTGATAAATCATAATGGGGTGGGTTTTTTTTTGCAAAGACTAAATAGTCCCGCTCAGCTAGTCACCAAACTCATGCTGATTCAGGCTTCAAGACAATATCATTACTTCCTTCCTCAACATTCAGATGGGTCAAATCTCAAGGCTTCCTTACATTCTATGTAGTCATCCCGCTGATATTTTAAAATGAGTCTTAACAAGGGCCTGTGCCTTCAATAATTTAGCAGTGTGGATTCTCACAACTCCCTTTCAGATGCTTACCATGATCCTAGCAGGTGCCACATGCATGCTATGTGGACAATAAGATGTTAGAGGAGTACCTGGCCGACAGGCAACAGCCCAGGATTTCTCCATTCCAGTTCCTGCCTAGTTGCTTCCAAAGTACAACTTTTAAATGAACCCAAGTTTAATTTAGAAGGAACCCAGTGCAACACAGCTCTTGGCTCCTCCCATCAAGGCTTCAGCCCACACTGAACCCTTCTTGTAAAGTGCTAACTCTTATAAAAGCTAACTCTTTTAAAAGTTTTGCAGTCCTTACAGCAAGTCCCTTCCAAACTAGAAGAAAGGGGAGAGGGGGAAGAGTACATCACATTCATGTAACAGAGATCACCCACTGGCATTTTTCAGCAATTGAGAAATAGCTGAAAGTCTGGAAAAGATTGGCAGTTTGCCACTTGGGCACCCTGAAAACTAGCAGAAATAGGGCAAGCTACCAACAGCTGTCTGTCCTGGAAGGAACAACTATACTTTCCTTCAAAGTATTTTCCTTCAATGTCGGCATAAAAGTGGAATCTCCAGCTCTCTTTTCCCTCTCACTTTTGCCCATTCTTTTCGATTCTTCTGCCTATTTCTTTTCTCCTTCCTATGCAGCTGGACAGCCTCTCCCAAGGGCCCCGTGGAAAATGTACAAGATTATGGATGTATTTACCTTTGTACATATAAAATAATCTGGGCAATTAATAGGGAATATTAACCTGTTCAGTGGAGATAGGTTTATGCTGGTACAAGTACAGTAACCAAACATGCAATGGAACTCCTTTGCCTTTAAGTATCCCATTACCAATGTTGTTACCCTTACATCAGTTAGGGCAGGGCTCTTCAAACTTGACAGCTTTAAGACTTGTGGACCTCAACTCCCAGAATTCCTCCTCCAGTCATGTTAGTTCAGGAATTCTGGGAGCTGAAGTTCACAAGTCTTAAAGTTGCCAAGTTTGGAGACCTCTGGGTTAGGGGATGCAATATTTGGATATTTTCACACCACTCAGTAATGTTAGATTCTGTGCTCTGCTGTGGAGCTCCAGCCAACTAGAGCAGGAAGTAATCCTCAGTGGCTTTTTCCAGAGATGGGACAAGCTTTTGCTGCCTCTCAGATGTTCTCCAGAAGTACAGAGTAACAGCATTGGAAGGGACGTAGGAGGCCTAGTTCAACCTTCTACCCAAGCAGGAAACTCTATACCATTCCAGACAACAGCTATCCAATTTCTTTCAGTGATGGTGTGAAACTAGGGCAGGAAGTCTTTGGGTTTCAGCAAGAGCCAAACCTCACGCTTCTATTCCACATTCATACAGGTGGAAGAGTATCAGAAGAACGTGTGGTTACTACAATCTTAAGGTCATCTCCTAGGCTTCTTTAAAATGAACTACACATTTAAAGCAGGTTTTAAAGAAGGGGGGAGGAGAAAACTACACTCAGAAATCTAAACCAGGATTCAGATACTAGGCTGAGCCACTATTTAAGTATTACTATTAGCAGCGTTTCCTCAATAGACTCTAGCTTGCAAATCACAATAGTCAAGTTCACATTCCACACTAAGTTAAAACCTGGTTTAGCATGAAACATGGAGTCAAAGAAAGAAAGGAAAACACTCCATCCCCTCATAAAAATACTTACCACCAAAAAATCTGCCACAAGGCGAGGCCTGAGGAGAAGGGGGGAAAAAAGAATCGGTATTCTTGCCTCAGTTGGCCTTCATATCTGCCTGGCTCAGTGTATCTACCAATCAAAGGCCAGCATGGGCCATTGCTAATTGATTGCAAGTGAGGTGATTATCTTCCAGTGCGCTGAATAAAAGGGATAACAATCATAAAGGGTCGGAGGGGGAAGGATTAAAGTGTAGAGATTTTCATCAGAAGTCACTGGCTTGCTACACAGAGCCACCACATCTGCTTGAAGCTCAAAAAAAATAAAAAATAAATAAACAATAGTCCTTTCATTATCCTTCTCAGAAGTTTCTAAACTATTAAACAAAGTCATTCTTTCAAACTTCCTTGCTAGGACAGATGCATCCAGGGAATCATACAGTTTAATGAAACCCTTCTAACTGGCACCCCCAAACCAGATTTTAAATGAATTTTTCTATAAGGTGGGTTCTGTATTGCTGTAGCTTTTTTTTTTAAGACTTGTGGTTTGCTGACTAACCCAGAATGACTGGGATTATGTATCATGTTAAGGCTTGCATCAGGACTGGCCAACCACAATGGCTTGAGTTCACATTGCTAAACCATCATTGAGTGAAATGCATTAAACTTAATGCAATGAGCATGGCTTGTGGTTTGCACTATGCAATCAGTAAGAAAACCTTCAGTAGGCACACATACTTGATTTGTGTCACATACAGTTCTTTCTTATAGGTAAAGGCTAAAGGATTCCCAAATGACTTCCATCTTGTTGAATTGTATCTATGTCTAGATTTACATGTTACCTTAAAGTCATACATTTAATTCACAAACTACCATAATCCATTATAAGGCGTAGTTGCCCTTTGGCTTAGTATATGAATCCATGATTGCTTTGTAACACATCAGAGGTGGTATTCAGCAGGTTCTGACCAGTTCTGGAGAACCGGTAGCGAAAATTTTGATGAGTTCGGAGACCTGGTAGCAGAAATTTTGAGTAGTTCGGAGAACCGGCAAATATCACCTCTGACTGGCCCTGCCCCCGTCTATTCTTTGCCTCCTGAGTCCCAACTGATCAGCTGGCTCTTCTTTTGTTGCATTGCACAGGAGAATGGAACTGGAAAGCAGGTTAGTAGGGTGGGGAGGGAATGGGATTTTGCAGTAACCTTCCCCCAGGAGTTGGAAGGGAACAGTATCTTTCCCCTGGGGTGGGAATGGAGATTTTACAGTATCCTTCCCCTGCCATGCCCACCAAGCCACATCATGCCCACCAAGCCATGTCCACAGAACTGGTAGTAAAACAAATTTGAACCACACCACTA
This sequence comes from Bungarus multicinctus, assembly GCA_023653725.1. Taxonomy (NCBI): domain Eukaryota; kingdom Metazoa; phylum Chordata; class Lepidosauria; order Squamata; family Elapidae; genus Bungarus; species Bungarus multicinctus. The sequence continues at coordinate 155,809,160 of CM042834.1, read as the reverse complement.
TAACACATGGCTTAAGTTATATGCAATCTGTTTTTAGCTTACTCAGCCAACTGTCATTAAAACAATCAATGTATGAACTAAGTCACCGTGTAGCTTGTTTATTTGTAGCATAGCATTTGTGCCACCTATTGTTCTTAAAACATCCTTTAAACGTAAGAATGTGTCCCCAGAAAGTTTTGGTTTATTCAATAAATCATAGTTAAAAAAACTTCACTAGCATATATGTGAGTAATGGAGATATTGGGAAAGTCATAGCATGGAGGGTAAACTGTCATTTTTCTAGTTTAGGGAGGGGATTTAAGATGAGACCCTCTCTCCTTTAAATTGGTAGATCCCTTAATTGATGTCCATGAAATTATTTTTAACAGTGATTAAACTCAAAGAAACTTTGTGATAATTTTTACAGTAAACCTTGATTCATTCCACACGTCTGTTTATACAATGCAATTTAAAAAAAACTTCAAGTGACTCTGTTAATATACATCAAAATGTTAAATTAGAGTACCCAAATCTGAGTTGCATAAATCCTGATGGCCATTAAGAGACACGAGAAGTAACCGTTTTCCGCTTTAGAAATCATGGGGAGTTTTGCAGCCTAGGCTTTAACTGCTGCAAACACTGAGTAAAGGATGCAACTTCACAGGCCAATCCTTCCCTCCCCTCCCACTTTAGCCTTTTGGAAGTCTGTGAAAATGTGGTTCTTTAGCAACCTTGGGGATCTAATGGAGAGTCTGCGTAGTGGTTGTATTATGTTTAGATGAGTGTCTCCCACAATCTTGTTTTTGTTGTCCTGCTTATCTTGTTTGTATTTCTTTTTTTTTTTAAACAAACTTTATTGATTATACAACTAAAGAAAGAAACAAGCACATACACAACACAAAAAAGGAGAAGGAAAAAAGAGAGAAAGAAAGATAACGAATAAAAACAAACAATTCCATTATAAACAGTCTGTGATTCCTTATTTGTTATCATTATTGGTGTCATATTTTCAAATACATCTTAATGCGAATATGTAATTACTACCACTTTTTCAATTTAACAATATTTACTAATATACTTTTTATTTCTGTTCTATCCAGTCATACCAGCATTCCCAGCTCTTATAATATTCTGATGATTCTTTATCCTTGAGTGCTAATGTTAATTTATCCATCTCTGCACAGCTGCTATTTTCTGAATGATCATTTCCTCTGTTGGAATATCGGCTTGTTTCCAACACTGTGCAAAGATTAATCTAGCTGCAGTAAGAATGTGTAATATTATATATTTGGCTTTTTTGGAAAATTGTCTATTAAAAATTCCTAATAGAAAGAATTCTGGTTTTAATTCAATTTGCTCCATTTTTTAATTCTACGCCAATATCTTTGGGCTTCAGTGCAGGACCACCACATGTGAAAGAATGTTCCATGTTTCTTTTTACATTTCCAGCACTTGTTAGAAGACATCTTTGCTATTCTCGAAGGGGAGAGATGCCATCTATGAAACATTTTATAGGCATTTTCTTTATATGTTGCTGATTTTGTGATTTTATTATTCCTAATCCAGACCTATTTCTTTTTTAAAGTGTTTTCATAGTTGTGATTATGTTTTAACTAAGGGTTTGTATCAGTGGTGGTATTCACGTTTTTTTTTTACTATCAGTTCTGTGGACATGGCTTGGGGGGGCGTGGTGTGGCTTGGTGGGCGTGACGTGGCTTGGTGGGCATGGCAGGGGAAGGATACTGCAAAATCCCCCCACCCCACTAACCTGCTTTCCAGCTCTGTTTTCCTGTGCAGGGCAACCAAAGAAGATCCAGCCAATCAGCTGGGACTCAGGAGGCAGAGAATAGATGGGGACAGGGCCAGTCAGAGGTGGTCTTTGCGGTTCTCCCAACTACTCAGAATTCCCTCTACCAGTTCTCCAGAACTGGTCAGAACCTGCTGAATATCACCTCTGGTTTGTATGCTTCCCAAAGTCAGATTTAGGGAGAAGTTACTCTGTTCAGAGTCAATAATGAAAATCACCAGATCCCAAAGAAGTCCAGCCAAATTCCCAGTTTCCTTGGCAGAAGTGGTTTGCCACTGGCTTCATCCAGGATATATGTCTGACTTCTCAATCTAGCCTACAGCACTATGAATTCCAGGGTCCCTAGTCTCTGTTCAAAATCTGGGTTTTTTTCAAGATCAAGGATGGTTTTATACTGCCATCTGCAGGACAAATCTGAAATAATTGCACCTTTTTCAAGGGAAATTGGACCCTTGTGATTGGACCTTCTTACCGTTTTTCTTTTTCCTGTTTCCCTTTTCAATACACAATTATTATGTGACAATAATGTCATTTATTTTTTAAAAAAATCTATCAGGGGAAATAGAACAGTTCCAGTTTTATTCAACAGAGTGATACTAGCGACAATTCTGTTTAAACTTCCTTGAATTTGTGATGGATAGGATTCACATCATGATCTAAGGGTCATGTACTGCATATGTATAAAATATATAAACTGATGTTTATGACTTTGCAATGTTTGAATTCAGCCCATATTGCCTTGGTATGGTAAAGGTTTTCTTTGTCCAGTCATGTCCAACTCTAGGGGGCAGTATTCAGTTGAGTATTCAACTGAGGGAGCTAGCTTTGTCCAAAGACATTTCCATGGTTATGCGGCCAACATGACTACATGCTGAGGGGCAGGGAATGCTGTTACTTTCCCACTGAAGTGGTACCTATTTATCTACTTGCATACAGGAGCCTCTGTGTTGCAGTGGTTAGGGTGCAGTACTGAAAGCTACTTCTGCAGCCAGCTACCTACAATTTGGCAGTTCAAATCCCACCAGGCTCCAGGTTGATTTAGCCTTCCATCCTTCTGAGGTGGGTAAAATGAGGACCCAGATTGTTGGAGGCAATAATGCTGATTCTGTAAACCGCTTAGAAAGGGCTGGAAAGCACTATAAAGCAGTATATAAGTCTAAGTGCTATTGCTATTTGCATGTTTTTGAATTGCTAGGAGGGCAGAAACTGGGGTAAGTAGTATAAGCTCACCCCGTCACACGGAACTTGAGATTCAAATCCAGGCTATCAGCTTTTAAGGGGGTGAGCTCAGCATCTTTAACCACTGAACTATGTACCATGTGTAAATGAGATCAAAGTGTAAGGAACCTAGAAGAAAAATGAATGGATGACTCACTCTCCCACATGTGGGCGTTTCCAATGGATTCAGCAGCCCCCTTCTCCAAATAATCTAGATTTTGCTTTAAAAAATATTGACCATTTTATGAAATTGTCTTTATTGCCTGATGTGAGGAGGAGAGCTAAGTCTCCCCATCTCACCCCATTCTCTTGCATTATAAAAAGGGAACCAACTTCCAGTCCTTCAGAGGCAGATATTGTGAGAGAGGCTCTTTAGGAAACTGATGGGTTTTTCACTCACAACTTCCAGAGGGGAATTTGTCCTCACTGTGAAAGTATGAAAAAAAAACCCCTGAGGTGTAACTAATCTAAGCAAACACATTCCTTCAGAAGAGCAAAGCTACTAGCCACCAATTCACTGTTGCCCAGGCTGGGTTTTCAATGTCTAGAACTTGCTTTGATTGACAGGTTCTTCATAGTTGAAGACCTGGCTCTTTGAGCAGGCTGGCCTGTGCTGAGATAGTTTTTAAATTGTCTCCTAAATTTGGCTTTAATTGGGTTTTAAAGTCGGGGGGGTGGGTTCCATTAATATAAACAGCCACTGTTTAATGTCTTTTTAACTTTTGTACTGTTTTTGGGATTTGATTTGGCTGTACACCGCCCTGAATCCCTCGGGAGAAGGGCGGTATAGAAATCTTAATAATAAATAAATAATAAATAAATAAATAAATAAATAAATAAATAGTGACCTCCAAGGAGAGATCACAATAGACACCTCCATCCCAGGCCCCACCTTCATTCTTCCCCACCATTTCTCTCTTAGGTCTCACTTCTGCAGCGATAGCAGCGTATGACAGAAGAAGTGATAGGATGCTTCCTGACAAAACAGTCTGTGTGCTGAGATCTTAGGGGTCACCTTCACATTCTTGGCTTTCATCCCCTGGATATCCCTTCCCAGAGACACAGGTTGTTCCTTCGTCTGGGTGTTGTGTCTTCAGTTGTAAACTTCTCAGAAATTGTGGTCCAGGTAATTGAGCCTTTGCAACATGGGGAGGGCACGTCATAGTGAATAGGTCTTGGGCTGGAATTTCACTCTTATTGATATACTGTAGTTCACTGCTCCAAGAAGCAATGGTGGTATCTCGTTCATGAAATGAGCCACAATCACAAAGGTTGATAGAGCAATATCTCAGTTACGGTCTGGAAATAACAATAACATTGAGAAAATATGTCTCTGGAAAGCTGCCTTGTTGCCTCTATGGCAGAGGTGGTATTCAGCAGGTTCTGACCGGTTCTGGAGAACCGGTAGCAGAAATTTTGAGTAGTTCAGAGAACCGGCAAACACCACCTCTGACTGGCCCTGCCCCCATCTCTTCTCTGCCTCCCAAGTCCCAGCTGATTGGCTGGGTCTTCTTTTGTTGCCATGCACAGGAGAACAGAGCTGGAAAGCAGGTTAGTGGGGTGGGGAGGAAATGGGGATTTTGCAGTAACCTTCCCCTGCCACGCCCACCAAGCCACACCCACCAAGCTACACTCACAGAACTGGTAGTAAAAAAAATTGAATTCTACCATTGCTCTATGGTAACTATTATACAGCAATGTAGTGTGCTTTGTGTATTGGGCACACTGGATAGGTAAAGCTGGGGCTTTACTTTTATGTACTGGGGCAAGGAACATGCATATATCATTTCTCATCATGGCTTTTCCCAAAGGCAGGTAGGTGATCCAGAATTTAGAGGATGCTGTCTTTTCCCTTATACTTTGGACAGCCCAGTTAGAACTAGTATCCTGTAAATCCACACATTGTCAGTTGTCCATCTGGAAAGTTACCACTTCCTTTCTGTATATCAGTGTAGGCTTCAAGCTGGCCCAGGCCTTTAGCAACTGCTGGGGAAATGAGCTGAAATGAGAACAGAGATTCAATTCAAGAGAAGATCTTGAGGGTTGTCACCACTACTTCAGTTCTGCAAACAAGAATTGTCTGAGAACATATAAAGATCCCCAAATCATGATGGAAGATTGGACTCGAGATTCTCACTCCTATTCCACCCACAATCACCCTTGTAAAGAATTTTAGTTCATATATATTAAATTATATTACAATTATACGCTTTTCAATAAGTGAACTTGGGAGAACTAAAAAATGCATGAAAAGCTCCTTGGCATGAAATCACCAGCCAGCACCATTAGTCTTGTATTGCATAAATCATTGAGAGCTACACATGGAGCACTCAGCAGATGTTCCAGATCAATATCCACCCAGTATCAGAATATCATATCTGTTGCATCACACTTTTGATATAAGGGACAGAGTGAGTGGAAGATAATTCTTTATTGGTTGAAGCATGAGCTTTGATAGCCCAGTGGTTAGAATGCAGTATTGCAGGCTGACACTGCACATTGCCTGGAGTTCGATCCTCATCAGCTCAAGGACCCAGATTGCTGGGGGCAATATACTGACACTGTAAACCACTTAGAGAGGGCTGTAAAGCACTGTGAAGTGGTATATAAGTCTAAGTGCTATTGCTAATTTTTCTATTCAAGTCATAGATTGGGGCCATCTGCACATTTCTGTGAAAATGAATTGATCCTTAGAGAGGCATACTGGAAAATATTATAATGTCTTCTAAATAGTCTCCACCTCTACTTTCTCCCTTGCCCCCCCCTCCCCCCCCTCCCCCCCATCAATACTTTTTCCAAGTCAAACAGGACTTCAGGATATACAGGTGCAAACAGGGTGCAGAGGGAATCCACAAGTCTATTAACCCAGTCTGTCCCCCTTACAGGCCAAAAAGCTGGGGACTCGCCATGATGAAATGTTTCTGTGGTCTTCAAAACCAGTAAGACAGAAGAGGAAGAAAGACACTGAGGTCAGCCATTGCATCATTTGAGGTGTTGGAAGCAAGTTGGACAGGAAAGCTGGGTTTCAGCCTCATATAAGGGAGCAGAGCAAACTGCAAATAGAGTCCAAAGAACTGCACTGGATCCTCTTCCTTCTTTTTACCCTTTGATACAGAAGATCTAAGTTTCCATCCAGTGAGAAGAAGTCAAGTACTTTTGTCAATAAAAACTATCTCCGGGACAGCCACCATAATTCAAATATCATCTCTAGTGATGACCTGAAGAAGTTTCATCTCTTTATAAAGGCCCTCCAGAAGATTAGAGCAGCCAACTAGATCCAGGGATATCTTCGGTTGTATGCAAACATTGCTGAAAGCTGTACTGTCATGTATTTGATAGTACTTTACCATGAGCTCAGCCTACTGTGAACAAGTCAACAAACCCGATTTAGCAAAACGTGTTAACCTGATATTAGATGAAAGAACAGGGATAGAATCAATCCTGACTCTAGAAAGGCCAAGCAAGTTTTCTGCTGCTTACTACTTTCCACCATTGCCATTTTCCAAAGCACCAGAAAGCAAGAGAAGAAACAATGGATGGAAGCTAATCAAGGAGAGAAGCAATTAAGGAATTAAGGAGAAACTTCCCAACAGTGAGGACAATTAACCAATGGAACAGCTGGCCTCCAGATGTTGTGGGTGCTTCATCACTGGAGGTTTTAAAGAAAAGACTGGACAATCACTTGTCTGAAATGGTATAGGGTCTCCTGCTTGAGCAGGGGGTTGGACTAGAAGACCTCCAAGGTCCCTTCCAGCTCTATTCTGATTGATGTGCAACTTCCTCCAGAATTAGCCACTATGTTTTCATAATATTGAACCTGGCTCTTAGATGCTGTGGCTGATTCTAATATGTTTTTTCTTGGCGCCAACATGAAGAAACACAATAGGTAAATATTTTGCTCTGTGTACAACTGCCTAGACACAAAGAAGCAAATAGCTTTCTGTATCATACATACTTATACTTCGGTGTGTTTATGAAGGATGTGATAATGTCAATTACTAATTTAAGCATATAGCAACCTCATTTAGAGGTGCACCTTCAGATGATCAAAAGGACAACACATTTCTCAAGCTATTTTCACCATCTATGAGATCAGCTGCTGGCTTTTAAAGCCTGGCGAGAAGCTAAGAATTTCATTGCTCAGTCTGTCAGCCTTCAAGATTTCTTCCTTTATTTCTTTTTCTCTGCTTTGCATCTTTCGGCTGCCATAAGTAACGGGAGGGGGGAAATGGGCTATGATATATTTGGGAAGCGTGCTGGAGTGTGTAAGAAACGAAACTGTATTCTAGGGGAGGGGGAGTTTTACTTAAGTTTCTATTCCTTGCTTTTCTATTCCTTGCTATGCGCAACTGCGACTCCTTATCAAACTATGCCAAGGTCAACGGACAGAGGCCTCATCACCACCTGAAGATGCCCACATGATGCTATGCATACTTCCTCATTGGAGGAGCAATATGGACTGTTGGGGGTGGGAACGTTGCCATCACTTTGTATATGTGTTTTTCGCGCTCATCTCTTCAGATTCAGAATTCTTTTGTTGCTACCACTTTGATTTCCAGTAAAAGATATCTTTACTCTAACAAAATGGAGTTTAAGTGTTTCTTTCTTGGATATTGAATGGAGCACCAGCTGACATTATTCTGAATCTCCCTTTTACCAGCCCACCCGGAGAAAACCCAAATTTTCTTCCGTGGGGGTTTGCTAACAAACGATGTCTAGCCCAGCCAGTGACCGAGAAGGCCAGGGAGCGACTGGAGGACCTGGATCCCTGCTGATGGAGGGAGCAGAAGAGACTGACTTCTTAGCTGAGCTAAGTCTTGAGGAAACCCCAGCTGTGAAGCCTAAATGGTCCCTGGGAGTCGGTTGGAAAGATCCTGAGGAAAGGCCCCCTCCAGGAGTGACCACGACCCGTCGCCGAGGGAAAGATGAACCATGGCAGGAGAAGGAACGGAGAGGTTTCTCACTAATGCAAGCCGAGCAATTTTCACATGAAGCTGCCGGAGAGGTTCCAGCTGATCAAAGGTACGAGGGGGAAGAGGGGGAGGTAACCCCAGGCAGAAGAATCAGGGCAGCCACCCCCATAAATCAACCTGGGCCAGCGCAACAGGCAGCAGCAGCAGCACAGGGCCCCCCGGCTGGGGGGATAATTGCCAGAAGGCGTAGAGCTGCAAGAGTGCCTCCGTTGGAAGTAAAATATGGAGGGGACCCCCAGGAATTGGGGTTTTTCCTAGCACAAGTTTGGAGCCACATGGAGGAGTATGGGCAGGATTTTTCCTCAGAAGCGGCCAAAGTCAGGTGTGTGACCAGGGCTTTGGAGGGAACGGCTGCAAAGTGGATGGTGACTTTGCATAATGATAATGCCCCTCAACTGCTGAATTATAACCAGTTCATGACAGCATTGCGCACCAGATTTGAAGATCCCCTAGCTGAACGCAAGGCTAGAATAAGGATGAAAACCATAAATCAGGGGCGAAGGTCAGTAGCTGATTACACCCAGGAGTTTAGAGAACTGGCGTGCCATATCCGCGGCTGGTCCCAGGGAGCCCTGATAGAGGCTTTTAAGGATGGGCTAAATGAAGATGTTTATCAATGCTGCGTGGCCAGAAGAGACCCTGGGGAGCTGCAGCAGTGGTACGTGCTGGCAGCAGAGGTGGAGATTGACCTAACCCGAAACAGACGCCGGGGGGGCTTTGTCTTGAGGAATCCCCCCCCTACCAGGCCTCAAGAAACCTTAAAACCCCTGAAGGGAAGACCAGCGGCAAAACCCAGAACCAGAGCGTGTTTCCGATGTGGGAAGGAGGGCCACTGGGCTGCAGACTGCCATGCCAAGCTGGAACCGAAAGGGGCGCCAGGAGGAGGGAGAAGGTCTGAGAGGCCTCCAGCCACGCCTCGTGGATCGGCGCTAAAAGCGGAGGAGGTTGTAGAGGTCACCCCTCTAAAAAGAGGGGGGTTGGGAACTCCAACCTCTTCTGAAGGGAGTGAATCCGAACTGGAAGACGACGCACTGGTAAGTCCGAACCAGGGCCCTATGACCATTCCAGTGAGATTAAGGGTATCCACATCGGGGGCTGAAGGGGACATGTTGGCTTTGTTAGACTCTGGATGCACAAGGTGCGTAATCAGTGCAAAGATGGTAGAGAAACTGGGATTAAGGCTAAAGACTCTGAAAACGCCCATAGCTTTTTGCCAATTGGATGGATCGGTAGCCGGGGGTGGACCTGCTCATTTTATAACGGAGCCAGTGGAGATGACAATGGGGAACCATAAAGAGACTCTGTGTTTTATTGTGGCCCCTGGGATGGAGCGCCCCTTAATACTGGGTTTGCCTTGGCTCCGGAAATGGAACCCCCATGTTAATTGGAGGAGGGGATTACTACGCATACGCACAGACCAACCCCCGGAAAAGGAAGGGAAATCCAAGCTGAGACCCAAAGCTCCCATAGAATTGGCTTCTACTGGCACCGAGATTCTGAAAGGGGAGGAGAAAATTCCAGAGGAATACTGGGACTTAAAGGAGGTGTTCAGTGAGAAGGCCTCGGATGAGCTCCCCCCTCACCGCTCAACGGATTGCAGTATCGAATTTTTGCCAGGAGTGAAACTCCCAAAACCCAAACTGTATTCAATGACCCCACGGGAATTAGGGGAATTGCGGTTGTTCATTGAAAAAAATTTAGAACGTGGTTTCATCCAACCTGCTAGGCCCCGGGTGGCGGCTCCAGTGTTGTTTCGGGAAAAGAAAGATGGTTCCTTACGCTTGGTGGTGGACTATAGGAATCTGAACGCCATCTCGGTGGAGAACGTGTACCCCCTTCCCCTGATGAAGGACATGCTGGCCCACCTCGCTAAAGGAAAGATTTTTTCAAAACTCGACCTGAGAGAGGCATACTACCGAATCCGAATCAAGGAAGGGGATGAATGGAAGACTGCTTTCAACTGTCCGATGGGGTGTTTTCAATTCAACGTCCTGCCGTTTGGCCTACAGGGGGCGCCTGCGGTATTCATGCAAATGATAAACCAAGTGTTGCAAGAGCATTTGTACAAAGGAGTGTTAGTTTATCTTGATGACATTCTTATCTACACAGAGACTCGTGATGAGCATGTGAAACTAGTGCGGTCAGTCCTGGAGAAACTTCGAGCGGCCCAGTTGTATGCCAAACTGTCAAAGTGTGAATTTCACCAGGAGAAAATTGACTATTTGGGCTATCGCATATCGCACGACGGCATAGAGATGGACCCGGGGAAGGTGCAGGCGGTTTTGGAATGGGCCCCTCCCCGTACCAGGAAACAACTGCAAAGCTTCTTGGGATTTGCAAATTTTTACCGTCAATTTATTCCTGCGTTTGCGAAGATCGCGATGCCTATCACGAATCTCCTTAAAACCAAGGGGGAGGTGAAACCAAAGCCCAGTACGCCATTGAAGTGGTCCATGGAATGTCAAGCTGCGTTTGAGAAACTGAAACGTCTGTTTGCTGCTGAACCCGTACTTAAGCACCCAGACATGAACGTTCCGTTTGTAATCCAAGCTGATGCAAGTGACGTAGCCGTTGGAGCGGTGCTACTTCAGGTAAATGAAAAGGGATACCTGCAACCATGCGCCTATACCTCCCGTAAACTAACTGAAACCGAGAGAAGATGGGCCATCTGGGAAAAAGAAGCTTTTGCAGTTCGATGGGCTTTGTTAACGTGGAGGCATTTCCTAGAAGGAGCCAAACACCCTTTTGAGGTTTGGACAGATCACAAAAATCTGGAAGCTCTGAAAACACCTCGGAAACTGTCTCCCAAGCAAGTTCGCTGGGCGCAACATTTTAAGCGGTTCAATTTTTCTTTGCGGTACATTCCCGGGGGGAGGAACTTCATGGCAGATGCTTTGTCCAGATTACCTCAGTATAATAGTGCCCGCCAGGAAGTGATAAGACCTATCATCCCAACCGAACAGTTGGCAGCTCCAATGGTTACCAGAGCTCAGAAGAAAAAAGAGGTTGATGTGTCAAACGATTTATCGGCAAAATTGAAAGAAGCTCTAAAACTGGATGATTGGTTCCTGACCCACTCGAATGACTGTACTATCAGAGATGGGTTGGCCTGGGTGGGGGCCAAATTATATGTACCGGGAAAGCTAAGGCACGAAATTTTACATCAAGCTCATGATTCTAAACCTGCTGGACATTTTGGGTTCGTGAAAACCCTACACTTGGTCAAAAGGCAATTTTGGTGGCCCACGTTGAAAAAGGACATTGAAACCTATGTCGCTAGTTGCCCTATTTGTGCTTCGGCTAAGAGGCCGCCTGGTAAACCAGCAGGCTTATTGCAGAACGTGGCTAGACCAACGGCCCCATGGAAGGAAATCTCCATGGATTTTATTGTAGAATTACCTGACAGTGGAGGAAATACAGTCATTTGGGTAGTGACAGATCTGTTTTCCAAACAGGTACACTTTATACCCTGCGCGAAGATCCCGTCAGCGAAGATGTTAGCTAAGTTGTTTATTCTGCATATCTACAGGCTACATGGAGTCCCTGAACGCATAATCTCTGATAGGGGTGTCCAATTTACCTCAAATTTCTGGAAAGAGTTCCTGAAGTTACTAGGCTCCGCCCAGGGGTTAAGCTCCGCCCATCATCCACAAACCAATGGGGCCTGCGAGAGAACTAACTCGGTACTGGAACAGTATCTGCGGTGTTACATTAATTATCAACAGGATGATTGGACTGATTTACTGCCTTTTGCTGAGGTGGCATACAATAATTCGGTACATAGCAGCACCGGATTCACTCCGTTTAAAGTGGCCTCGGGTCAAGACTTTGTACCCATACCCGAGCTTCCGCAAGAGGCAACTAATATTCCCTCGTTGGATGAGTGGATAAGGCATCTCCAGATGACTTGGCCAGTTGCCCGCAAGGCATTGGATGATGCTCATCAAGCTCACAAAAAGTTTGCAGATAAAAAGAGACGTCCACAGGAACTATACCAAGTTGGTGATAAAGTGTTTTTATCTACCAAATTTTTGCAGACCACACAGAAATCGAAAAAGCTTGGACCTAAGTATGTGGGACCTTTTCCGGTTGAACGAGTTGTGAATCCTGTGGCGGTCCAATTGACATTGCCAAAAACTCTCCGTCGGATCCATCCTGTTTTCCATGTTAGTTTGTTAAAACCTGAACGTACATCTGATCTGAGGCCTACTCAGGTAGCCCCCCCTGTGCCATTGCTCATTGAAGGTGAACAACATTTTGAAGTTAAAGAAATTTTGGATTCTAGGAAGAAGCGGGGTCGACTCCAATATTTGGTTGCGTGGAAGCATTTTCCTTCTTCCCAGTCTGAATGGGTAGACGAGAGAGATGTTAGAGCCCCCCGATTGGTGCAGGCGTTCCGCACCATGTATCCTGATAAACCCTGAACAAATGTGCTGTTGTTATTTGTTTGTAATATCTTGTCTTTTATTCTTATATTTTCTAGGACTAACGTCTTTTTTCAGGAGGGCCGAATGTCAGCCTTCAAGATTTCTTCCTTTATTTCTTTTTCTCTGCTTTGCATCTTTCGGCTGCCATAAGTAACGGGAGGGGGGAAATGGGCTATGATATATTTGGGAAGCGTGCTGGAGTGTGTAAGAAACGAAACTGTATTCTAGGGGAGGGGGAGTTTTACTTAAGTTTCTATTCCTTGCTTTTCTATTCCTTGCTATGCGCAACTGTGACTCCTTATCAAACTATGCCAAGGTCAACGGACAGAGGCCTCATCACCACCTGAAGATGCCCACATGATGCTATGCATACTTCCTCATTGGAGGAGCAATATGGACTGTTGGGGGTGGGAACGTTGCCATCACTTTGTATATGTGTTTTTCGCGCTCATCTCTTCAGATTCAGAATTCTTTTGTTGCTACCACTTTGATTTCCAGTAAAAGATATCTTTACTCTAACAAAATGGAGTTTAAGTGTTTCTTTCTTGGATATTGAATGGAGCACCAGCTGACACAGTCATTCATCTCCCTTGTTGGTTTTTTTCACAGCCATCAGAATATTGCAAATTTCGAAAACTTAAAAGCAGATACTTGAGACATTTTTAGGAGCCTGGGGGGGGGGGGAACCCTATTGTGCAACCTGAAAAGTCTAAACCAATTGCTCTGGTATTCAAATGTTACTTTGAGGAACAACCCTCATGAACAGTGTGCTCTGTTTGCTTACCATTCCCTTGGTAAATCCTTCCAGGAACAGCTGAGCAAAATCGTTGTGTCCATGTTGATTAAGCTGCAAAAATGGCTGCGTCCTCCTGTACAAACGGCAGCTTTTGTACAAGCTGTGCATGCTCACTTGAAAAGTAAAGATCTATAAGAAGGCAAGGCAAAGGTCTTGGAGTTATTCACCGACAATACTTAGGTAGAAGACAGTACAGACACATACCTACACTCCTCAGAGTTTTATACCAATTTCTATGCAAACATGTGTCTCCTTTTGTACTGACATAGTTCCTTGTTTTAGTAATGCACTCAATTGAATCCAATCTGATTGGTTGGCTTGGGATGCACTACTCCTGTCTGAGAGTTGCAGCCACAAGATATTTAAGCAGTGATTCATTTTTTTTTACTATGCCTATGTGGGCATGGCTTGGTGGGCGTGGCTTGGTGGGCATGGCTTGGTGGGCATGGCAGGGGAAGGATACTGCAAAATCTCCATTCCCTCCCCACCCCATTAACTTGCTTTCCAGCTCCGTTCTCCTGTGCAGGGCAACCAAAAAAGACCCAGTCGATCAGCTGGGACTCGGGAGGCAGAGAAGAGATGGGGGTGGGGCCAGTCAGAGGTGATATTTGTTCGTTCTTCGAACTACTCAAAATTTCTGCTACCGGTTCTCCAGAACTGGTCAGAACCTGCTAAATACCACCTCTGTATTTAAGCAGCAGCAGTCTGGAAGAGACTGATATAGATCAAGAGTTCCACCTTCAGTGACCATATCCCATGGATGACAAAACCTTTACAGTATTGAGTTTAAGGATTTTAAGTTTCAAGAAGGAAAGGGTCACCTATGCCTTTGGAAGACTGGGAATTATGAATCTTAATTACAGCTTAGTATGAATCAGGGCTGGAAACATGTAATAACTTCAAAGTCAAACAATATCTGGAAATTTTGTCTTCTGATAGCTATATATTTTGTGAATAGTCTCCTTCTCCACGTTCCTCATCAATCCTTAAGATCATCCATGGCTGGTCTGCTCGATGGTCTACTAATATGCCTATCAGCTGCAAAAGATTATTTGCTGTAGCTGGATCTAACAAAATATTGATATGTGCCACGAGAGCAGAGGTGGTATTCAACAGATTCTGACCTGTTCTGGAGAACCGGTAGTGGAAATTTTGAGTAGTGCAGAGAACTGGCAAATACCACTTCTGACTGGCCCCACCCCCATCTATTCACTGGCTCCCGAATCCCAGCTGATCGGCTGGATCTCCTTTTGTTGCCCTGCATAGGAGAATGGAGCTGGAAAGCAGGCTAGCAGGGTGGGGAGGGAATGGGATTTTGCAGTAACCTTCTCCCAGGAGTGGAAGGGAATGGGGATTTTGCAGTATCCTTCCCCTGCCATGCCCACCAAGCCATGCCACGCCCACCAAGCCACACCCACAGAACCGATAGTAAAAAAATTGAATCCCACCACTGTACCAGAGACATGTTTTTTTAATCACCTTCTCTCATTTATCACACTGGGACCTTTATAAAAAGTCAAGTTTGAGAGGAAATCATTATTTTATCTTCTTTCTGAGCTATTCCATATGTCCTTTTTTTTTTTGGGAAAGTTAGAGAGGACTCTGGCTCTCTACTGACATTTTTGGAAGACTGATTTTCTTTGGAATGGATGTGTTCTGCTTTTAGTTTTGATTGTTTTTAACCTATTTGTGGAATGTCATAGCTGTAAACAGGTGGCTTGTATTTTCCTCCCAGTTTCATGGCTAAAGATATTACTACGAGTCCTTACTACAAGATAAATTTTTTTTGAACAAAAGGAACACTCGGTAATGAAGCTTGGCTAAGTTGCTGAAATATTTGTCCTTGTCATTTGCTTCGTTATACAGGTAGTCCTTTGACTTACAACCCCAATTGAACCCAAAATTTCTGTTGCTCAACAAGACAGTTATTAAGTGAATTTTGCCCCATGCCATTTCTTGCCACAGTTAAGTGAAACACTGAAGTTATTAACGAAGTTGTTAAGTGAATCTGGCTTCCCCGTTGACTTTGCTTGCCAAAACGTCACAAAAGGTGATCACATGACCCCAGGTCACAGCAAAGATCATAAATACATACCAGTTTTCCAGTGTCTGAATTTTGACCACCTTACTATGGAGGTGCTGCAATGGCTGTGTGAAAAATGGTTGAAAGTCATCTTTTTCAATGCCACTGTAACTTTGAGCAATCACTAAACGAATAGTTGTAAATTGAGGACTACCTGTACTGTGCGGGGGGAGGGAACAGATAATGGGGTATGAATGGGCCTACTCATTCTATCACAAGTTGATAGCAAGTTTTTATATTTGTTTCTTGGTACAATAGCGTCCAACAAGTACTCTGGAATTGTTTATTCTCAGCCATGTGTGTGTGTGTGTGTTTGTATGTATGTTTGTGTGTGTGTGTGCGCGTGTGTGTGTGTGTGTAGTGGCCAAAAAGTACTCTGGAATTGTTTATTCTCAGCCAAGTAACTGTGTCTGTATCTGAGAATAAACAATTCCAGAGTATTTTTTGGCCGCTACACACACACACGCGCGCGCATACATCTTTTTATTTCACAATATTGATAGCTCATCTCAATCCTAACAAACTCTAGAGTACAAGAAGGTTTTACAAAATGGATTACAACATTTATAAATAGCAGTCAACAATAAAAACCTTCCTGTACCAGCAGCATCCTAAGAGACAAACATTTGCTGAAACATGTTGCTTTGGCCTGGTTTTGCACAGATCTCTGAAGCCTCAGCTTTAATGTCACTGGCTACATTCACATAACTTACTTAATAAATGAATTTTCTGGGTCTGTATACTTAATAAATGAATTTTCTGGGTCTCTATACTCAACCAGGTGGCAGCACCTGGTCAGGTTTGGCTGTTTCCAAATCACAGTGTAGCACTTAGATGTGGGACCACCACAGTAACCTCAGAGTTATAGGATATTAACTTGAGAAATAAATAAACTAGGAAGGAAAAAAAGTCAATGGCAAGTATTTTATGCCCTGTTGAGACAAAATCTCCAGACATGCATATTCATATTGTTGAAAGAAATATCCTTCTGGGTTCAGTTCCAAGTGGGGAAAAAAGACACTGGAAACATGGAGGCTGCTTGGAAGGTTTAATGGTTACAGGGCCACATGGCCTAGAGCTCCAGAGAAGAATGATCACATGCTTCAAGATGAGAAGGGAAAAGGGGAAAAAGAAAAAAAGGAAGAAGAGTGTTGAGGTGCTGAGAGTACCTGGGTTTTATACTCTCTGTTGAGATTTGAATTGGAGCTTGTATTCTAATTGGTTGTCAGACTCCCAGGGGCGGGGGTCTTAACTCTATAGGCTTGGTCTGGCCTTTCTGGGTGATTATGCCCTTAAAAGGGCTTTTGGCAATTGCTATAGCTTTTACCTGGAGTTCCTTCTTATGTAAAGTATTCTGGCCCAGGCCTTAATGGCCCACCCATTGACAAAGGTGGGGGTGAGTTTCTGCTTCTTGAGTTTCTACTCTTTTTAGAAGAAATATTCTGCCTTTTAATATTTCCTGGGCTATTTCAATTTTTCTAGGAGAGGGGTGGATGCTAACTTCCCACAATCCCTCATTTTTTTTTTTTTTTTGAAAACACGTGAGAGTTCTGACAAAAAATTAAAAGGTGATCAGATCAGGGAAACTTGATGGGTGCTTTTAAAAAAAATTTTTTTTTCTCTGATGCAAAGGAAAGGCATTGAAAAAGAGGCAACAGAAAAGGATTCCTTCAGTGGCTCCCAAAAGCTTTCAACCATAAAGGTCTGGGAAAACTTCTGTTTTTTTTTTTTTTTTTTAGCTGTATCCAATTTTTCTTGCCAAATGATTTTCAGATGTTTGATGTATTTTTTGTGAGCTTACAGTCAGGTTGTAAGCACATGCCTCTATACAGTCTTCACAACCTTTAAATTACAGGCTGCTCATATCCAAGGTTATGGTTACTACCTGCCTAGCTCTTAGCTTCCAGGGTTTGTGAGGCCAAATTGAGGTTAGCCAGTGTGCAACCAGCTATTTTGTATTTTTAAAGTTACACACAATGAGCCCTGGTACTTCTACTCATGAGACCACCAGTGCAACATATCCTGCTTTACTGGGCAACTGGGCAGCATCATTTGTGAGTCACAGTCAGGACTTGGGGTTTGGAGATCTCTTTTCTGCTATCTCTTCAGGAATTGCCTGAGGGAGATGCCTTCTCCCCCATGGAATTAAGCAGGGTAATATGACTGCTTGGGCTTTAGTGCCTCAGAGCAGCAAAACAAAAACAAAACAAAACAAAAAAACACATTAAAATTGAAGCTAGGAGCAGCTTTTTGTGGAGGTAGGTAAAAAGGGGTTAGCCTCTATCTAATTCTGAATGGTGTGTCTCTGTGTATGTGCCTGTGTATGCAGCTAGTTTTACAATAGATAATACAAACATGTGGACAATTTTCCCTCCCACCAGACAGAAGTACAGGGTGTTCAGAACTTGCTGGGCCAGCCACTCTCAAATACAATCCTTACACGAGTACATTAAACTGGTTACAATATAAATAATACAAGAAAGAAAGAAAGAAAGAATTACAATAGATTTCACATTACAATGAATTTTCAGTTACAATAAATTTCCATCCTCCCCCCATAATCTTTCTAACTTCTGGGGATTGAAAAGAGTCTTTTAGTCTTTTACTGGTCCATCTCAGGGTCCTTTCCTTCACGTCTCTGGGTGGCATAGGCTTCGCCTGGTGGTATGGGTGGTCAGTCAGGCTTGGGAAGGTCTGCCCACTCTGGTTTGCTGTAATGACTTTCAGTGGAGGCTGGATCCAAACCCAATTACTGGTTCCAATGGATGGAATGGCTTTAGAGGGCAGCATCTGCTTTCACATGTGGCAGGCCTGGAACACACAGAACAAGGGTCCCCTCCCCCCTTCGCTGGTAATTCTACCAGGAAAGGCATTGTAAAAGGATTAGAGATTTTGGTGGGGGGGTAGATAGCTTGCAGGCATGGTTTGAGGATGAAGAATAACACATTAGTATTGCAGTTACTAAAAAGATAAATCAATTTCAACAAAATGGAGACACAGTAGATGAGAAAGGAAAAAAACTGGATTCACAAGCTTCAGGAAAAAGGATGAACAGGTAAAATCATTTAAACACACAGTAAATGCAAGGATGAAACTTTTCTTCTAAATGAACTTAGAACATTCACTAAT
Source organism: Bungarus multicinctus (assembly GCA_023653725.1). Taxonomy (NCBI): domain Eukaryota; kingdom Metazoa; phylum Chordata; class Lepidosauria; order Squamata; family Elapidae; genus Bungarus; species Bungarus multicinctus. The sequence continues at coordinate 155,790,748 of CM042834.1, read as the reverse complement.
AACCTTGGGTTTTTCTTAAAAGCACAGAGAGGAAAGAAAATTGACTATTCCTCATCCAGTTTGGTTGGCCAGACCAGACCGGGAGAAGACAATTAGTGTTTTTAAATCTTAACAATTTAAAATTAATATCTGAAGAGGTCAGACACTTTTAACAGTTGCAACAGTTACCTCGAGGACACACAAAGACTTAGACACACACACATGCGCGCGCACACACACACAGAAACAAGGACAAAGAAAACAAAACTCTGAGATTTACACACACACTGATCATTCCCACAATAAATATCTTAGTTAAATTGGGGAAGGCATAAATCTTAAGGAACAAACCACGTGGTTGCATAGAAGACAAAGAAAGAAAGATAGAAAGAATTAAGAAAATTCCATGTGATCCTGTTTATACATTGCCCTTTTAAGTACCTTTATTTACCACATTGGTCTTCCTGTATCCCTCAGCAAAGCCTATTCTCTACCTATACATTTTACCTTTTTCTTGCTTATTCCGGCTAGGGTCAGCATCTGCTGCTCATCCCAAGCCTCCAATAGCTCTCCCTGGGGGGTTCCATCCAGGACCCTCGAACTACCGCTTCCCATGTTCCCCTTACATGTGGGGTTTCACACTTTGGCTTAGTCGGGTCAGTCAGCTAGGCGAACCAGTTTCAGACACAAGCAATATCCGAGCAAGAAGAAGAAATAAAAGAAGGGTGTCTGGGGGAGACTTTGGTCGTTGCTCCTGGCGCAACAGAATCAAACACTTTTCTTAAATCTCAGAACAAAAATATAAAAGAGACTGGTCGTTGCTCCTGGCGCAACGGAATCAAACACTTTTCTTTAACCTCAGAACAAAAATATAAAAAAAACTAGGTGTTTCCCAAAGTATGCGCACTCCCCTTTTTAGTAAAAAATTCCCGAGAGACTTTTCTCTCTCTCTCTCTCTCTCTCTCTCACTTCACCACGGTTTTCGGACTGGGGGTGTTGCTGTCAATGCAGCCTACTTTCCTTTCCCCAAAAAAAACAGCCCGTGAGACTCTCTGCCCCCCTCAGACAAGTACGAGTACTCCACTTTTCTCTATTCTATTCTTTTCTTCCTAGCCCACGTTTACAGATCTGGAAGAGCTCAGATCCGAGGAAAATTTGCTGCTCTTATGCAGGCAAGTACTGGCGCTCCTAATTTAGTGTCCAAATTACACTAAAACTACCTAAGTTTACCTAAAACCCTGGGGTTTGCTTTTGGGATACACTGGACAAAAAAAAATGACAAATTTTCTTCCCTCCCTTCAATCATAACCCGCTTGGCTTTTCCTCTTATATACAGAAGGTCCCACACTCTGATGGCCCCCCCTTGCTTTTCTTGTCCTGATGGTCATGGCTCTGTAGAGCTAACAACAGGTAAGAGGGCGGCTAGAGGCCAAACAAAGAAATGAAATCCAGCTGCTGTCCAAGGATGAAGCCACTCATAAACATGCTCTTCCTTTTTCCCTAACAAAAGGTCCTGTGCTCTGGCAAAACCCCCATGCTCTCCAGATTCTTGGTCTTTCTGCGGTTAGGAAATGCACAGAGGAAGCAAGATCCAGTTGTGTTTGGGAGAAGGACACTCTCACACACATGCAAACATACACATATTTCCCATACTTTTCCATGCTTTAAAATTAAAATTTAGAGGTACTCACCTTCTTTCCAAGCAGCCTTTGAGCTCAACACTCAAAACCCCTTTAAAACCATTTTTCCAAATGGCCAAGGTCCAGGAAAAACTCACCCACAGACTCAATGGGTCTGTTTGCTAGCAAGGGAATCTTACCTGGGCCTGGTCCATTGGTTAGGTTAGCTTGGAGTCCCATCTGCTTGGGTGCCAATTGTTGAAAGAAATATCCTTCTGGGTTCAGTTCCAAGTGGGGAAAAAAGACACTGGAAACATGGAGGCTGCTTGGAAGGTTTAATGGTTACAGGGCCACATGGCCTAGAGCTCCAGAGAAGAATGATCACATGCTTCAAGATGAGAAGGGAAAAGGGGAAAAAGAAAAAAAGGAAGAAGAGTGTTGAGGTGCTGAGAGTACCTGGGTTTTATACTCTCTGTTGAGATTTGAATTGGAGCTTGTATTCTAATTGGTTGTCAGACTCCCAGGGGCGGGGGTCTTAACTCTATAGGCTTGGTCTGGCCTTTCTGGGTGATTATGCCCTTAAAAGGGCTTTTGGCAATTGCTATAGCTTTTACCTGGAGTTCCTTCTTATGTAAAGTATTCTGGCCCAGGCCTTAATGGCCCACCCATTGACAAAGGTGGGGGTGAGTTTCTGCTTCTTGAGTTTCTACTCTTTTTAGAAGAAATATTCTGCCTTTTAATATTTCCTGGGCTATTTCAATTTTTCTAGGAGAGGGGTGGATGCTAACTTCCCACAATATCACTGGGACTCAGTCTTTAGCAATGCATTAAGCCAAATGAAATTGGGATTTACCTTAATTAAAATCAGTTTGCTGTGGAAATAAATTTACTAAGCCTGGATTAAATTAATTGTCTCATTTTAAATTACCAGAACCCATTTCTTAGGTATCAAAATAGATCCACTCCGTGTCTGCATTGGATCTTGAGCTACAAATGCAGAACTGTAAGATTTTCCCAAACTGCTGGTACGTCAGGAATTTTTTTAAAAAAGGACTGTATTAGAATTCCTCCCTTTGATATTTAGTTTACCACCTTGCAAGAGATTTGAGGAAAGAAATCAGGTGATTTTATTCACTCACACCAGATTCTGTTGAGACACAGAGGGGAGAACTTCTATTTCAACTGCCTGCAATTTCAGGAAGCACAGAGATAAAGGAAAATCCGAATCCCATCTATCTAGTAATCGTCTGGATTTGTGTAGCTCAGATCTGCCAGCCTTATTTAGGAGATCCCAGCCGGCTCTGAGCAACTTTTGCAACAAACGTGTAACAAATGAAGTGCTATTGTAATGCTGAAGACTCATTTTGGAAAAGTCTGGTGTGAAAGTGCGTACAGTGTAACTTTTAATTTAGAAACACAGTATTTATTATGTTTAACGCTGTTTTACTCAAGCTTCTGAGAAACCGGGGGCTGCCCAACCACTTCTGGTTTTCTCTTTAGATGCCTTCGATCTTCTTTTCTCCAGCCTTCTCGACACTTTACCTTCTCCAGCGTAGGGCACAGAAGGAGTTAAAACTCCTTCCTTGTGCGGGGAGATTCCTTCCCTTCATTGTGACGTCGGTTCGTTGGTCACGCCCCTTCGGAGCGTTCATACAAGATGGTGGATTTTTCTCTCTGACAGGTAGGGGGGAGGGGAGTTGGTCCTTCTTTTACATTTTCTTTCATTCCGCTCGCCTGGTTCGGCTCCACCCCTCGGTGGTAGACCAGTGGGCGGGTGAACGGCTGGAGTGTGCCTCTTCGGTCATGTACAATGGTTTCCCCCGTATCATTCTGGACGGAGGTAAGTCGGGTTCACCTCCTTCTCCCCCCCCCCCCCCAGAGTTATGGTATCTTCCCGTGTAGTAGGAGCCCTGATAGGAACTGGAGGTGCTTCAGTTCACTCCGTCGGTCCCTTTCCGAGCGCCTTTGATGGACCCCCGCCCATTCCTCGCCATAGGATCGCTTTTGTGGACGGAGGAATCTGTTGTACATGCCCCGGAGGCCCCTTTTCCCGTTAGCCGAAGGAGCTTCTCGGGCTTGAGCAGGTGAACGGGCGGGGGGAGGGGGAGGGCCGCTTCCTGGGTTCGGTTGCATTTGGGGGAACGGGATCGAGCAAGCCGCACTGGAAAAGGAGTGGCGGGTCCTGGGCCAGCAGTTAGAGCCAGAGTCCAAACGATCCACGGGTAAACTAGCCTCCGTGCCTCGGGAATGCTGCCGAACCGGCCTGGATTTGGCCTGCGGCTCTGGTTCTAATTTACAGGTCGGTGGATTTTTCTCTTCCGCAAATCTTCCCCGCCCACCTTGTCGTGGATTCCTTTCCCTAAAAGTAAGTCTGAGCCTCAACTGTGGAACCAAAAGAGCCCGGACAAGTCTTCCGCAGGGTTCCCTGCGTCTCAGGATGGAGATGCGTTAGATTTTTTTTTTTTTTAAAAAAAGAAAGACAACAGCTGCCCCGGAGGTATCTTCCTGCTCCTGCTTTTGCCCGTCAAAGAAGTGCTAGTTTGAAGAATTTCCGCTTAGTGGGGAAAATAAGCAGAACAGTCCCTTGTACCTGCTAAGAAGTAAAGGCAGGACCTTTGGTTAAATGTGGCCCCAAGACAATTTGATGATGAGTAGAAGTCCTCATGGTGCTTCTGTCAATCTGTGGGGCCCTGTTCTAGATCAAGAGTCTTCAAACTTGACAAGTTTAAGACTTGCGGGCTTCAACTCCCAGAATTCCTGAGCTAACATGACTGGAGGAGGAATTCTGGGAGTTGAAGTCCACAAGTCTTAAAGCTGTCAAGTTTGAAAACCCCTGTTCTAAATTACTATTTCTTTTATTACCGTTTAAATGGTACTGTAGTCCAAACAAGGCTCTAAGTGCCTTTAAATGTTAATGCAAACATTTGAATAGAAATAGCAGCCAACAAATAGCAGAACAAAACAGCAGGATCTAAGATGCAATCAATAACTTCCAGCCCCTGTAGCAGGGAGAGGCCTTCTCATCCGGAATATATTTCTCAAATGCTTTTGAATAAACAGCTTTTAATGGCTATCGAAAACACAATAGTTTTGCTAGGCCAGTTTTCTCACAGTGAGGAACATGTGCTTGAGGGCATTTCAGTATGTGTGAATAGTTTGTTGGAATTGGGCTTTCCTAGGGTTTTTGCCTGAGCCAGCTGCTTGCTTTGCTTGAGCGACTAGAATTTTTAAGAAATGTATTTCTCACTGTAAAAATGCTGAGAAAGAATCCCCTAATTTGAGAAATAAAATGTAATATGTCCAAGATTCTGCAAGGTAAAAAATACAAATGGCATCTGTATCTGTCCTCCTGGATGCACGGCTGTCTCTAGAAGACCATATTGCGGCCGTCTCCAGGGGGGCTTTTTATCCGGTTCGCCTGATCTACCAGTTGCGGCCCTTCCTGGATCGGAACGCCTTACACACGGTCACTCACGCCCTTGTCACCTCTCGCCTGGATTACTGTAACGCTCTCTACATGGGGCTCCCTGTGGGGAGCACCCGGAGACTCCAACTGGTGCAAAATGCGGCCGCGCGGGTGATTATGGGGGCGTCGCGAAGCTCCCATGTGACGCCTCTCCTGCGCGAGCTGCATTGATTGCCGGTGGCTTTCCGGGTTCGCTTTAAGGTTCTAGTTTTGACCTTTAAAGCGATCCATGGCATTGGGCCAGGCTACCTGCAGGACCGCGTTCTGCCGGTGATCTCCAACAGACCTGTGCGTTCCCACAGGGAGGGCCTTCTCCAGGTGCCGTCGGCCTCTATGTGTCGTCTGGCGGCCCCCAGGAGTAGGGCCTTCTCTGTGGGGGCCCCTGCCCTCTGGAATAGTCTGCCACCAGAGATACGCACCAGCACGGACCTGAGAGCCTTCAGGAGGGTGTTAAAAACCTGGCTCTTCGAGCAGGCTGGCCTGGGCTGATACAAGATTTTAACCGTCTCCCGTTTTAAATTGGGTTTTAAATATTTGGGGTTTTTAATTAGTTATGGGGGAGGGTAAATTTTTAATTACAACAGCCAAATTATTTAATTCATTTTAATTTTTGTATAATGTATTGGGGTAGGATCGGCTGTGCACCGCCCTGAGTCCTTCGGGAGAAGGGCGGTATATAAGCACTTAAAATAAATAAATAAATAAATAAATAAATCTGTGGAAGCCAAATGAAAATGGCTTCTTCTAACTGGATTGTGTTTAGAGAGTAAGTGACATCAAAGGATTTGGTTGCTTCAGATTCCGTGCTTGCCCTCAAATGAGTGGATATTCATTTGATGTTTGGTTGGGGAAAAAGAAGATATCTGTATGGATCAACAGTATTCTATTAGTATATCTACTGAGAAGGATTGAGAATATAAAATAAAAACCAGTGATTAATCAGCAAGTGAGTTTAACTTAGGCTGCTATTCTGTTTGCAGTACCTGCATTTCAACACTGAAGAGATCTTTGTGAACGAACTTACCTTCACTCCAGCTCTTGTTTCCTTTTAATAAGGAAAAAAAAAAATTGGTACAAAGATCTGCCTCCACTCCAGACGCAGCTGTGTCTAAGCAAGAGACTTGGCTTGATTGACAGGTGCAGTGTAACTTTGCTCCTTTCTGCTGTCAGATATGAAATATTGGGGTATATCTGAAATCTGCAAGGCTGTTTCTCCTCTGGCACTCAAGACAATGCAAAGGAGGTCTAATGGACCCCTTTGCTTTTAAATTGGGGTGAAAAATCTGTAACTTTCCAGGTGGGTTTCCAATATCTCTTAACTTTGAGGATGCCCACAGGGAATGTAAGAGTTGACAACTGCAAGTTATAAGGTTGCAGAATTGTTTCCTTTTTGATGGATATGCTGAGGATCTTTATTTTGCATTGAGGATGGATTTTGTAAACTCTAAATTGATTGTAAACTGCCCTTAATTGGTTTTAATAGAAAAAAGGATTGTGACTATCGATTAGAAACTCATTGAAGAAGAGCTACTAAAGGGACATTTATCCTATAGCCAGTTTCTTCTCATTTTGGGTGAGTCTTGTAATTACCCTTTCCATTCACATGCCTGTCTTGCTTTTCTACTTTGAGGTAGTAGTTTGCTGCTTATAATACCTATGATTTACATGGACTTGAGTGACAAAACTGCTCATTTGTTTCTTCTTATGGATATGCCTCCCACGTCATTAGAGAACAATTTAACAGCAGAAAATTTTCATCTAGTGAAAGCAGCTACTGAGAGTTAGGCTTTAACCAGGAACAAGTCCCTAGAGCTGATGCAAATTAATTGCTGACAGAAAACTCTTGCATAAAGAATAGCAGGGACATTGCATTTACCCCTGAGGGTCTAATTTTGTGACCTGAGATAGAATTAACCCTCATTTATTTCTGTATGCTGCTCCCTATGGACCAGTTTGACTGAGTGCAAGTGAGCTATAAATATGGTAAATGTGTATATAAAGAGCAATATATGTATGCACACACATCATAAATTTCATACACAGAAATACAGAGTGTCTACTGCAGTTGAAATTTGAAGTTCTCCATGCTGAGGAGCAATTTCTACTTGGAATTTGAGTAGTGGTTGTAGCAGCGTATATCTTTATTTTACCAAAGCTGCTTACCGTCTGACTGTTGCTGTCTTCTTGTTCTTTTTATATATATGTTATTCACGCTCTCCGTTCTATACATCTGTGTGACCACCCACAACATTTTCTCCTAGAGGAAGACAATATCACTTAATTAAATACTGTCAGTTTATCACACGATTGTTAATGTGCTGGGGGTGACCTCAGAGCCATTATTCTCCCATTTAATCAGGCAAACCACAAATGGATCTTGATAAATAGGCTTTCTAATGTGCTGTATGGCATCCTCCCCCAACTCCAGTTCCTTTCAGCCTTAGCTGGCATGGTTAGAGATGATAAGAGATGTAATCCAAGGTCTGGAGCAGGGGTGTTAAACTCACATCGTTGTGGAGGTGTCATATGACGTATCAGGACTTCCCCCCCTTTCGCTAAACTGGGCATGGGTGTGGTCAGCACGTGACGCATCCAGGCCAGGGGCCAGGAGTTTGACAGCCCTGATCTGGAAGGTAAAAGAAAGGGACTTATGAATTAAAGGATCGGTTGTCTTGTAAAAGTAGACACTTAGTGAGGTAGTAGTTTAGTAGACCAGTTTGTATAACACGCAGTCTCTTTATGCAAGAGGATTTGACTTCTCTGACGTCTGTCATTTTCAAATGTGCAATCTGTCAATACTTACAGACTAGTCCTAATTTTTTTTATGAAGCTTCTTCCCATTGTTCCTTGGGGATGAGAAATTACTAATAGCACAGAGGAACTGATTGATCTAGACCAGGGGTGTCAAACTCAGGTTGTCACGATGGCATCACGTGACATATCGGGACTTCCTCCCCTTCACTAAACTGGGTGGGGGTGGGGCCAGCACATGACGCCTCCGGCCCACAGGCCTCATGTTTGACACCCCTCACTTAGACTGTCTCTGGTTCTACCACAGTTGCAGACGTTCTGTCTATACAGGTAGTTTTGACTTATGACTGTAATGGAACTGTCCCATTATGGTCATCAGTCATAACAGTCATGAAGTGGGTCACCCATCCAATTTTATTATCTTCTTTGCAGCCATGACTCCCACAGTCGTAAAGCAAACCCATTATTCGTTATGTGTTCTTTTTACTGAAAACTGGACATAAGTAACAGTTGTTGGCAAAAACATAAAACATGGTCATATGACTTCAGAATGCCATAAACTGCTGTAAATGCAGCCAGTTGCTGAGCGCCCGACCTGCAGTCACATGACTATGGTGGAGGGTTCACACTTTGGAATTGGGTTTTGTATCTATAGAAGAGGTTCTTCGTAACTTTGAATGGTCACGAAGTTACCGGTCATAAGCAGAGGATTTTATTGCTGTGGGTAAAGACTTCCAAGTACATTCTACAACTTCTTGGTCCTTGGCATGATGTCTGGGAGCAAGTATTCCTGCGGATATACTGTATTCCTTAGCTACTGCCCGACCTAATTTATAAGGATGATTCTAACATACTTTGAAGGGGATGACAGAAAAAGAGAGGAGGAGAAAGAGTAAGATGGTGAAAAGGATAGAAATCATAATTCTATTTTTTTTGTTCTGTCGATTCTTTAGTTTTTAAACATTCTAATAAATTTAAAATAAATTCCAAATGTCCTCACAGGCCTAAAACAATTGAAAACCCTTGCACTACATCTTAACACCAATAAACCATAAGTGTCTGTGAAGAGCAGACCAGAAGAGATCCTTTAGCTGATACCACTGAGTGGTACGTCTACATTCATAATAATGGGGCAGCAGTCCCTAATTTTTAAAGCATATAGTAATTTAAAACTCGCTCTGATGTGATGAATATTCATTGAATACGTCAATTAGGGAGCATAAGGACATCAACTGCTGCATTACATTGACTCAGATTATCGATTCATCCAGCTCAGACTCCACTGATTTATAAGGCTCTTTGGGTTTTCAGAAAAAGTTGGTCTCCAACTTTATCTGGAAAGAATAAGCACTATGTCTTAGTGAAGAGGTTTCCAAACTTGGCAACTTTAAGACTTGTGGACTTCCAACTCCCAAATTCTCCAGCTATGCTGGCTGGAGAATTCTGGGAGTTGAAGTCCACAAGTCTTAAAGTTGCCAAGTTTGGAGACCTCTGTCTTAAGTCTGTTCGGAATTATTAACATCTGACTATACAATGATAATTCCCATTGAAGCATCAGTTATTCAGAAAAAAGTTTGAAATGCTTCCTGATTTGTCTCTTAGCTGACCAGAGGTAACAAGGCAGAAACCTCACTGGTGAAGAGGTTGAGATATGCACTGCCTTCTCTCTTCTCTGGTCTTTAGGATCTCCATTCTCCACAGGAATGGGAGGAATGTATAATAATACTGCAGTCAAATTTCCTGTTGGACAGTTTACTTGTGGTTTTGCTCCAGATGCGGTTCAGTTATCCCATGTGTGTGCCTATGTATGAAACTGGGATTGAGATTAAAACAAGTTTTATTTGATTTGCCTCTTTCAATCAAGAAGGCGCAAACAAACTATTGCCAGCCAGCGATTAGACATGTTCTGTAGTATTGTAGGTCATGCACACAGATGAAAGCGCGTCTCCAATATCCATTTGGGTCTGTTGTCTTTTTTTCTTCCTCAGAATCACCCGCATGAGGCGCAACCTACACTCCTCCGACTCTCTCTCCAATGGCTTCTCCTCACCTTCTCCAGATCGAGACCCTTCAAATGGGGGTAGCAATGAGGACATCCTACCTTTCTCGGGTAGCCTGACAACGGTGATTGCTTCTTGCAGGAGAAGATTAGGAAGGAGGGCCATGGCTGAGAATCGGAGCACTATTAAGGTGGATCTTCCCAACCAACAGCGAACAGTGGTGAGTTGGCCATTCAGAGAGCTCTGAAGAGCAAAGGGTCTGGTGCTTCCTGTTGGTTAAAATGCTTGTTCTCCTGTAAAGGAGGGATACAGATCCTCTCACTTTCCAGCTGTTTTGGACTACAATTTCCGTCCTCTCTGGCCTGGCTCGCAAGGAATGATGGAGTCCAACAACATTTGGGAGTCTCAGGTTTTCTATGTCTGCATGAAAATGATGAGTTGTAGCCTCTCCCACCCATCAAAAATGCTCTATGCTTTAGCCCAGTAAAATCCCCACTCTTTTAATGTTTGTTTACATTTTTTAAGGAAAGGAAAAAAATATGGAGGTAGAGATGAGAGAATAGCAGACAGAAAGGGAGAGAAGGAAAATCTCAAAGAGGAAGAGTGAAAGGAGGACATATGTGGTAATAAATATATGTAGATCCTATTGTTTGCAAGTTAGAGTTGAAAATAAATCTTGCTGGTTTCTTTTATAATGAATCAATTGGTTTGTCCTGTTTTATTGAAAATCAGCTTTTGTGTAATTTTATGATAGTTCTAAAACAACAGCAGTTTATTTTTGTTATTCGTAATCAGTTTAAAATTTAGAAAAATAAGCTCTTAAGTAATTCTAATGAATGCTGAGCCAGACTCAACACAATGATTACATTTTTATCTGTATTGAAAGGGAACTGAGGTTGCTTTCATTGGATAGGCAGCCAGAAGAGTTCCCAATCCCATCACAATGAAACCTGGACCAAAATTAGAACCTTAAGAGAATAAAATTTGCTAAAATTTCGAACTGTGGATTTTGTCTTTGAAATTTCATTTTAAAATTTGATTAAACGTGGGTTCTGGTTAGTCCTCAGAACCTGAGCAGGAGCTCCTCTGGCCACAACCTGCTGATCAGGCAGATCATTGCTGGAGGACACTCATGTCATAGACATTCTTCAAGAAAAATGCAACCAAGCTCAACATAAGAGCCATGATCAAGCCAGAGTAACTGTAAACAAACTGTGTCTCCATCCTGTTAGGATTCAATTTCTGCTTGTTTAGGCTCATGCACAAACATCAGCTAAGGATCTCCATTACATCTGTGACTTAATCTAGGCTGGAAATATATAAGTGTCATTTTTTTTTTGGTCTGCACAGAAAAAAAACCTTGATAAGAGCAGCTTTGTGACACCCCACCCACACCTGATCCTACCAATTTCCTCCTCATTCAACTTTAATCTTCAGAATCCATAGTGGCTAAGGTGTCCAGGTAGAAACTGGGAGGCCATAAGTTCTAGTCTTCCTGTAGGCATGAAAGCTGGCTGGGCAACTTTGGTCCAATCACTGGATCTTAGCCCAACCTTCCAAAATGATGGGTGACTTCTGATAGAGATGTTAAATAACATGGGGCAGATAGCTGGGCCTTGTGTAGCCACTCCTCCCTCTTAATTACTATGTGGAACTCGCTACTCAGAATTGTGTGGAACCACTATAAAACTGTGTCTTCCACTTCCAAACCATGCCAAGAAGGCAGTCCATGATTAGTGGCAGTGAATACTGCCAAGAGGTCGGATAAGGTCAGGAAGGCCACAATTTCTCTATATGACTCTTTCTTTACTGCAATTATGTACCATAGCAATCAATGTACAATAGTTTCCATCTTATTCAGGTCTGAATCCTAACAAAAAGATAATCCAATTCCTATAAGATCCTTTGCAAGTATGCCAGGATTCTCTCCTGCTTCAGTGAACCACAATGGATTTCATTTTAGCAGCATTATTTAGGATTGTGGTTTCTATTCTTGTTCAGATGACCAGTAGGCTGAGATCTATATTGTAGGGATCAGGGAACAGAAGATAGAGTTTAAAATCCAGATAGAACCTTGATGGAATCGAAGGATCAATTTGGCAACATGACCCTACACGCTACCTTGATCACATTACTACTCTGCTGCTTCCTTCTAGGTCACTGTCCGGCCAGGTATGACTGTATATGACTCCCTAGACAAGGCCCTGAAAGTGCGTGGACTTAACCAGGACTGCTGTGTTGTTTACAGAAAAAGGGGTGATGGGTAAGTAATTCCAATGAGGAGGTTGATATGAGAAGGAATTGGAGGAAACGTGAGCAGAGCTAGTTGTGTATAGACCAAAAAGCTGTTTCCTGCACTTGGGCAGATCATCAGTTTGTTTCACTCTCTGTGGTTTTTGTAAGCATTCCTCATATAAGTAGCATAAATAAATATCTAGAAACAAATTCCAAACAAACTCAAAACTCCAAATAAATCTTACACTCCAAAGTTTTACATGTTTTCACAAGGAATTACTCACTGGACCAAATGTCTGCCTACTGGTAGCAACTCCATCTCCAGCTGTCATTAATTAGGCCATGAGATTCTGGTTTGTAGTTGTAAAGAGAAAAGAAGAGAACAGTCCACTCACAAAAGTATGAAGGTTGGTCAGTTCTGAGGCTCAGACTGATAAATCTGGAATTTGGCCCCAATTTTTAGAGTCAAGAAGGGTTGCCTTGCATCCTTCTTTCCAATTAGCCTATTTGCCCTGTTCGTATTCCACATAATCTTTCCTCACAGTCCACTTTCTTTCATTTAGGAAAACTTCTTCTTTCAAAGGCACATTTGCTCTCCAGACATATGTGAGATTTTAATTTCATCTAATTCGACAATTTCCCCTTCTCTCCCAGCATTCATGTGCCGACGTTTGGCATGTTTTGTTTTCCTAAGTTGTTGTAATATTTGTCAGTATTCCATAGTGAGGTCAGAGCTTCTTCATCATTCTCATCCTTCCTATTACCTATCATCTTTCTACTTATGACTATAACCTTCTTGCTTGTATCTTTATGATTTATGTTGTTTTATTTAGTTTCCTAGTATAATTTTGATTGCTTGTTTAGTATCCTATGACTATCACTAAGTGTTGTATCTTATGATTCTTGATGAGTGTATTTTTTATGTACACTGAGAGCTTATGCCCCGAAGACAAATCCCTTGTGTGTCCAATCACACTTGGCCAATAAATAATTCTATTCTATTTTGAAAAAGCAGATAGAGTGGAGAATAATTACGGGGCACAAATGTAGAAAAAGGGCTATAGTGTTGTGGAAAAAAGATCCTTATTTCCTCACTGCCTGTTGAAGGTTGTTAACCATTAAGTTTTGCTGTGGTGAGGTAATATTTCAGGATTTTATATATTGGTTCCCCAAATCTGCAACCTTAATATTAGGGATCTACATTTGACTTACCTACATGTGAACATATTTTAAATTGGTCTCTTTAAAATGGGTAATGTTGCCCCTGAGGAGCAACTACGGACTCTTGATTTCATGAATTGGAAGCAATGTTAGATTCGTAGGCTTGGGGTCACCAAGTTAGATAGTGCTTAGTATCTTGTTTCTGTTTTCTTCTATGCAGGCGAAAAACGATCACAGATTGGGAGACAGATTTGATCAATCTGGAAGGGGCTGAGCTTTCTGTTGAAGTTCTGGAGAATGTACCTCTTACCATGCACAATTTTGTGAGTCCTGCAAAACTCTGCAAAATCATGTTACTATTCTTGCATGCTATAGTTCTTTTCCAGGCTAATGTGTAAAATGAATGGGGGATCTGCAGACCTGCAGATATTCTTGGACCAAAGTCTCCCTCACTGATGATTGTGTGTCTTATTGGCTGGCCAGGAGTGATGAACGTGGGAGACCAGCAACATGGCTGGAGGTTTCCCATCTTATAAAAATGCTTTAATTTTCTCTGTCCCCGAGTTCAACTACAGCAACTCAAAGGTCCTATGCTGTTCTGCTATTCAGCAAAATCACTGGATTCTAGTACCGGAGCCTAGAGCATGAAAGACTTTGATAGCCTGAACTGATTTGTTTCTGAATTGATATGACTTTGGATAATTTTTCCAAATCTCATTAGATAACCTCACTGTCTACTGCTGACCATCAGGCAGATAACCAAACCTTCTTCCTCCATTTTCCTTTCATATTCCTAATTCATTTCTTTGTACAGGTCCGCAAGACCTATTTCAATTTGGCCTTTTGCGATTTCTGCCTTAAATTCATGTTCCATGGCTTTCGATGTCAAACGTGTGGCTACAAGTTCCATGAACATTGCAGTAGCAAAGTGCCTACAGTATGCGTGGACCTGGCTACAACTCACAAACCGTGAGTATGCCTCCCTTTCACTTGCTGTAAAGATCAGCTCATAAAAAATTGGTCTCATTGGTTTGGTACTGAAGACAATTTTTCTCCCTTGTAGTGTTTACAGCCATGAATTGTGTCAAGACAATAACTTTACAACCCTTATCCAGCCTAGCTACAAACCCATGACCCCTCAAGCAGTCAGGTAAGACACTTGTTCATTAGACAACTGCATTGGGACAGGTGAACTAGAACTCTCCACCAGGGAGTACTATGAAGCCAGAGAGAAAAATGCTTAATTTGCACTTCCCTAGTAATGTCAACATGTGTTAGGACAGCAGCAGAGCCATTAGCAATCCTTTGGAGTCATTATACCAACACATCTGGAAATTATCCAGGTAAAAAGGCAAGCACTTCCAGGGGACTGTAGATAATTGCAAGGGGGAGGTACATGTTAATCCATAACCATATTTATTCTGTTGCATTAAATGTTCATACATTATGCTAAGATACAATGTGGTTTATTTAATGTTAGCTTAGTATGTTGTGTGAACCCATATATTATTTATTTGAAACTCTGCTTATTAGTTTAGCATGATAAGTGAACTTGGACATAAAATACATCTTCACCAGTTCAGCATCTTTGTAAAGAGGAAAAAATATAGACCATCTGGGCAAATTATGACCCTGTCAAAACATATGCTTGAGAAGTTCAAGAAAACATTGGTGTTATTTATTTAAAGGAAATAATTCCTTGATTTCATTTATGGGATGTGAGGGCGATCTGGCTGCGACATCTGTCACCCCATTGATCGCCAGGGTTGATTCGGCTGATTTCATTTATGAAAGACAGAAATTTAATAATTTGTTGAAAGAAAAATAAAACTTGAGAAGAACTCACATTATAAATAACTCTAATCTTAATACTTAAGAATTTTCATTTAGAAAGTGAAAACTTTTGTCCTCCTTTTCCTTTGTAGCTCACCCATCAATCAAGATACCTTCAATTTCCCCAGCCTTCATAGTGATGGGCGTCTACAACGACACCGCTCAACTTCTACCCCTAACGTCCATATGATCAGCACCACCAGCCCTGTGGACAGCAGCATCCTTGAGGTGAGACAATCTGAACCTGGCGCATGAGCTGCTCTCTAAAATATTTCTTTCTCAGTTATTTTTGCCCACTAAGTGTCACCTAGACACTACAATAGTATCCTTATGGCTTTGCAGCAAATATGGAATCCAGGGACTGGTCTTAGTGAGCTAACATCTATTGGTCAAAATTAGATATGACAACATGCAAGTTTTGCGGCATTATTTATAGGTTAATCTCTTCCGGATATTTGGTACATTTTAAAATATATTACAATGTATCTGGAGAGTTAAGAGATCACAGGTCTCAAAAATATAGTAGGCCTGTAAACTAGGTTTCTTATTCTGACATGTAGTTTGGAGTCCTTTTTACTGATTACAACCTCTAAAAGGTAAATCTAAAACTTAATTATTCTGATCTAGTTTAATTCACTAGATTTTGCATTTGTCTTTTTAAAAAAATATATATATACTTGAATTCAATTTTTTAAAAAAACATCACGAGCTGTTATCTTTCAGCCTATAGGTAGATTCTGTTTTGGTGAAATGTTTCACCATGTATTTCCTGTATCTAGAAAATTAGATATGGGAAATCAGGATTCCAAATTCATTCGGGGAATCCATAATATTCTACTTTTTTTGTGAGAAGATCCTTAACCCAGGCCGATTTTCTCTGGGGATTGGCTTGAGCAGAGAAGTATTCACAGAGGAGGATTCTGAAATTGTATTGTATCGTATCGTCCCATCTTTTTACTGTCATGGTCAAGGCCTTATGCTTTGAAGAAAAAGCGATATCAAGGTGCAAGCAAACAACCTTACTGTATTGAGAATCCAATTCTATTTAGACAGCTACTGAGTACAGAGTCTTCCTTTTCTTTTTCCAGGTCATATCCAGGAACTACAACACAGATGGTAAGTTTTTCAACAAAGTAGTAATTGAAGGGAGTGCCTTGTGAATGTATGAGTGTTCTGTATGAAGTCCTGCTTTGTATTGTAAGGACCAAGTGTCAGGTAGCAGGGATAATGATCTCTGAGAATGAGTGACAGTCAGTGTCATGCAACAGCAGATGCACCAGAGCTGCAGAGTCTAAATACTAACACGATCAGATTATTTTTGATGAGAAAGACTGCTGGGGATCCAGATAATTTATCACCACAGTGAGTGGTTCTCTACATGTTGGGCTGCAAGCCGTCATCACTTCTGGCCATTAGCTGTGCTAGCAGGAACCATTAAGGCTTGGAATCCAGTAATATCTGAACAGCCTATATTCCACTCCTCTGCAGTCTGCAATGATTGATGTGATTCTTTTCAAAAGCCAGCTTAAAATCAAGTTTCCAGTTATAGAAAGATGCAAAAGTCTATTGTAATACGCAATCTAATGTTAATATTTGCCCACTTTTCTAAATTACAAATTAATGGGCAAGTGAGACAATCTATTAATTGGACTTAAAAAATATGTTGGCTTCACTGATGTTTATGGTTGTATTCTATTTTATCAAGTCTGGTTTTAATTTGTAGCCTTATAATTTCAAATGTGTTGATACTGGACAAATCCTGGCTGACAATGTATGTGAAATGAGTTCCATAAATTAATTGTGCAGTGTGTGAAGAAACCATGCCCTTTCATTACTACAGACACTGATATCAGTCCAGTTTCTGAAATGATTGTAAACTGTGTTATGAGATGGACAAATTTTGATTTTCCAATCTGTGCTTTCTGTGAATTATTTTACATACTCCTTGATTTTTAGTTAACTTTTGTAGTAGTTGTAAATTTCTTAAGGTCGTTTGAAGGGGTTATCTAGGTGGAGGTAAAATCTCTCTTTTCCTCTTGCCACAGCAGTGAGTGGGCCTGAGTTGTTTCCTAACACCCCACCAGTGCCCTCAGTTGCCGTTTCTCCTGGTCGACGTTCTCCACACCCCAAATCCCCAGGCGAGTCTCCAAGAGAGCGCAAGGTGCCTTCTGAAGACAAGAAGAGGCCTGTGAGTATTGAGGTGGGAAAGTAGGTAATTTGGTATGTGGCTCTTGACTGGATATTTCAAAATGGTAGCCACAAGAAGTGATGGTATCTGTACTATTAAGCATGGTACCAGGGAAGAGTAATGGCTGAGCTGTTTGGGTAGACCAAGAGGTGCTAGAGGGTAATAAGTGGAACAGTGTTTCATTGTGGTGATAGCCAACACTATGACTGTGAACATTTTGTCTTTCTCTTTGGCTCCTCCTCTTCCTTGGTGTCACCTTGCTTCTTATAGAAAACTTTGGGCTATCGGGACTCAAGCTGCTACTGGGAGGTTTCCCCAAATGAGGTCACTTTGCAGAAACGCATTGGGGCTGGATCCTTCGGCACTGTTTTCAAAGGCCGCTGGCATGGGGACGTGGCAGTCAAAATCCTCAAGGTCACCAACCCCACCAATGAGCAAGTGCAGGCCTTCAAGAATGAGATGCAGGTGCTTAGGTAGGCCAAGTATGTGCATGACCTGGCAGCCGTGTTGGGGAAGGCTGGTTTAAAGGCCGATCCTGGAGATTTTGCCCAGGAAATCTTTGACTTCATTCCTATTTTTCAGGAAGACGCGTCATGTCAACATACTGCTCTTTATGGGATTCATGACTCGACCCAGTTTTGCCATCATCACCCAGTGGTGTGAAGGCAGCAGCCTTTATCAGCATTTGCATGTGCAGGAAACACCCCTAGAGATGGTGCAACGGATTGATGTGGCCCGACAGACAGCACAGGGCATGGAGTAAGTGCAGAGCCATCAAGTCCTAAGGCAGTATGTTTTGAAGAGCAGTTGCAAAGGAAGAAAGCGGACTATGAACAACGTCCCTGGTTGGGATCTACTCGGAGCCTCTCGGCTAACTGAGGTGGAAACCTAATAATCCACAGGGTTTTTAGCAATAATAAATGATACATGTATTTAGACCACATCTTTCAAAAAACAACACACCAAATAATCTCTTGCGATAGTACTATAAAAGCATAACCAACCAATAAAAAGACCAGCAATTTACAATCATTAAAAGAGCAGAGCTAATTAAATGTGCTATACCAAAATCGCCAGTGCAACAACAACCCCAGTTAAGGAATGTAAGAACTCTGGCAGACCAGTTTAGGATTGTTTTTTTTTTTTAAATCATCTGACTTCCAGAACCAACATTAGTTTTGCCCCCACACTGTCTGCAACACTTTTTCTCAAGCAAGCATCTTCCAGTTGCTTTGGGGCTGCAATTCCCAAAATACTGTCAGGATTCCAAGTAATACTCCCATAGCAAACAAAACTCAGAGGCAAGCAGATTCCTCAAAGAATAGCTTTATTGGATATACCATATTGGCACAGTTCTGGTGGAAACAGCCTCTGAAGGTTCCTGCGGTTTTCACCTAATTAAAAGTAAATATTTTTCACCTTCCCCAAACAGTCACATGGTCCAATCAAGGTACCGTCTGGTCACTTGGTAACATCACTACTACTCTCTCTGGCCAAACATTAGAATGTCCTTGGTTCCCAGGGGAAAGTATTTTATTTTGGCTACAAAACCCCAGCTATCTCAATTCCCTCCCCCTATCCCTCAATTCCAGTGTAGCAACACTGAAGCCTCAAAATGGCTGCCGTCAGGTCAGCTTCAGGGTTGACAAATATCTAGGTTGGGGAAGGCTGGACAACAATATTCCTGGCGTTACAGGCACAGCATAGAGAATCAGCACCTAGGCTGTAGGCTTATGTTGAACTCCACAACATCCAACCAACTGTAGGCAGAAGTCATAAGACTCCACTGAGTTTATAGTAAGTATCACAGATGTAGAAGTGACTATAAGTAGTCCTTAGGTTCCAACAGCAGTTAGATCAGAATTGCTAGTACTAAAGAGTCTGTTATAAAGTGTGATTTCACATGACCCCATCACCTAGTAATGGCAATGGCAGCAGTCCTGTTGTCCCTATGTCAGACTGTGACTTCTGACTTCCTGTCAGTATCCTCTTGATTTTGTTTGTGGGAAGCAGGGAATATCGGGAATTGCAGTCATGTGACTGTGGCTCGCTACAACAACATTGTGAGCTCAGCGTCAAGTATCCAGATGCAGTCCCATGAGCACTGGGACATTGCAATGGTTGGAATGCTGAGGACCCATCACCCGGACCCTTTGTCCAGCACTGCCTCAAATTTAAACACTTTTTGAATGAGAGGTAATAACCTGAGAACCACGTGTATGTTTGTGGGATCTGAGCTCTGAGAAATGGATCTAATACAACAGAAATGGCCCTGTGGTGAATGTAAAGATGCCTGAATCAGAAAAAATATGCAAAATAATAATAATAATTACTTACTCCATGTAATGTATGCCCAATATACAGGCAGGCAGGCAGGCAGACCGAAAAGTGGGAGGCACACCTATGAATGATTATGTAAAGAAAAGATGGTAAGATAAGAACCGTGGTAGTGCAGCGGTTAGAATGCAGTATTGCAGGCTACTTCTGCTGACTGCCAGCTGCCAGCAGTTTGGCAATTCGAGTCTCACTGGCTCAAGGTTGACTCATCTCTCCATCCTTGTGAGGTTGATAAAATTAGGACCCAGATTGTTGGGGGCAATATGCTGACTCTCTAAACTGTTTAGAGAGGACTATAAAGCACTGTGAAGTGATATATAAGTCTAAATGCTATTTCTATAACTCATTGTCTCTTTTCCCCCAGTTACCTTCATGCTAAGAACATAATCCACCGGGACCTCAAATCTAATAGTATCCTTCTCTTGCATCTCTTCCGTCTTGGGTGGGAATCCTTTTTTTAAAGAAAACCTGAGTGAATTAGTTACCTAACAGCCAGCATGTCAGAGTAGAGAAAAAAAAAAAGGATTTGTACTACATTGTTGAAGCTCCTAAACTGTAAGAATTTCCAAGATACTGCATGAGATAAAAGTGAGCCTTTGGGGAACTGAGATCAGGAATAGATAACAGATGCTTCTTGTTGGACAAGTGATTAATTACTCAGGCCAAGATTGAAGTTCTTTCACTTAACTGCTGCTAGATATCTTCCTGCATGAAGGCTTGACAGTGAAGATTGGTGACTTTGGCCTTGCCACAGTGAAGACACGTTGGAGTGGCTCACAGCAAGTGGAACAACCCAGTGGTTCCATTCTCTGGATGGTGTGTATGTTGGGAAGCAAAGCTTTGAAACAGGCCAGGGCTGGGAGAGAGGAAAAGATAGGTAGCAGGAAACAGGCAGCATCTGTCTGCAAATCTGCACATCTGAATGCCTTCCCAATGGACTCCCTCAGGCATCAGAAGTGATTCGAATGCAGGATCCCAATCCTTACAGCTTCCAGTCAGATGTCTACTCCTATGGAGTCGTCCTCTATGAGCTGCTCTCCGGGACTCTTCCATATAGTCATATCAACAACCGGGACCAGGTAAGGAAGGAAGGAAGGAACGGAATACTGGGTTCAGCCAAATCCTGTGTCCTAACTCTTTTCCCAAATGCTCTTCACTGGCTATTTAATGCAGTCAACAGAAGGGGCTCAAGTGATTCTCAAAGTAGCCAAGGTCTTTGCTAGGCCTCCTCATCTTCTGCCTCTGGTGTGATCTCCCACTGAAGTGTTCTTCAAGGAGAGGCCCTATCTTATTCAGATAGAGAGTCCCCCTTTTTATTAGAAAGTTCATGTTCAAAATTGGGCATTATTCAGCCCAAAACCAGAAAAACACCTGGAAAATTCCTCCATTGTCTTTCTTTGGGGCATGGTGTGGAATGCTGCCAACTCCTCCATTCAGGTTTTCTTCTCTGCTAGTCACGTGATCCAGAGTGGAGCTATTGGGGATGGGGGTGGGGACATTGGAAATAATTGTGGTTCACCGGCAGCCAGTGCAGATGGCAGCAGAGTCGGACAGTGAGGAAGAACGGGGACCAGTCAGGGAGTCTGGAGAGAAATTGGATGAGGGTCCTGCATCTGATGAAGAGGTGGGGCCAGGACCATCTGGGAATGATGTGCTGCCTTTGGAGTCTTCGGTGTCTGACAGCAGCGAAGCAGAGAATCCAGGGGAGCCTGTTCCCAGTGCGCGTGTGCACAGGGCTGCTAGAAGGCGAGAGCAGCTGCAACAAAAGGGGCGACTCAGGAGTAAGGCTGGGAGGTGATGGCCCCTCCCATAAGGGATAAAAGTCAGACCTCAATGATGAAATCTTTGCAGGAAGCAAAGTCGTTTGATAGATTCTGAATCCTCCTTGAAGCTCTGTGTACTCTGGTTGGTTTTTTCTAGTACCTCGGTTGGTTTCTGTTATAATTAATTGGATACTTCTGTTTTTGGCAGCATTCCACAGCACTGATAAGGGTGTGCTTATCTTGAGGAACTGTTTAAGATTAATTCTGGCTGAGAATGAAAGCAGTTCCTAGCATTGCAATAAAATAGGTTTTGCTTTTAAAACAAGTTTGTGTTTAATTACATTTGACGAAGCCTGGGTCAGAACAATAATATCAGAAACTCTGCCTTTGCACAGTTTTCCTACATTGCTTTTAAATAACACTGCATCTCTCTTGTTCTTGTAGATCATATTTATGGTTGGTCGGGGATATCTGTCCCCTGACCTTAGCAAGGTGCCAAGCAATTGCCCCAAAGCCATGCGCAGGCTAATGAGCGATTGCCTTAAATTCAGTCGTGAAGAAAGGCCTCTCTTCCCTCAGGTGAGACCATAAGGGATTGGGATGTAAGATCCATCAGTCAGGATGATATTTTAGCTGATGGCCAAACATACATTTCTGAGAAACCAATCGGCAAAATATCATGGCAGAAAGTATCTCTAGCAATCTAATAGGCAGAAGTACAGAGCACATGGATTTGCCTGTTCCTCTTTTGAAGATGTGAGGTAATTTTTGTCATGAAAGCCAATAGACAAATCTTTGAAAGATACAGTCACTAATCATAATGGTTATATTCATCAATATATTATAATTTGACTTTCAATTGCTGGGAAATGCTAACCAAAAATACCACTATTGCTCTTATCTCCTGCTTCGGTGGACAAAAGACATTGGCTGCATTAGGATAAGCCTTCAGGCTATTGCTGTACAGCTTTCCATGCACTCTTGTCCATCAAGTTAATTATAAGTTAAATGAAGAAATGCTTTACAGATAGTCCTCAACTTACAACAGTTCATTTAGTGACCGTTGAAAGTTACAACGGCACTGAAAAAAGTGACTTATGACCGTTTTCCACACTTATGACCATTTCAGCATCCCCATGGTCACATGGTTTAGTTTCGAATGCTTGACAACTGACTCACATTTATGACGGTTGCAGTGTCCCGGGGTCATTTGTGATTCCCTTTTGTGACTTTCTGACAAGCAAAGTCAGTGGGGAAACAGGATTCACTTAACAACTTGTATTTCTAATGTTGACAACTGCAATGATTCCCTCAACAAATGTGGCTAGAAAAGTAATAAAACGGCAAAACTCACTTAACAAATTTCTCCCTTGGCAACATAAATTTTGGGCTCAATTGTGGCCGTAAGTTGAGGACTTCGTGTATTGCATGTGTCCTAAAGTTGCTGATTAAATATCATAGTGTTATGAAAGAGAAAGATTCATTTTCCTCTCTTGAGCTTCTCATCTCCATAAATAAACTGCTACCATACCTGGCTTCACTTTCATGCTTTCTTCCTAGGACTATTGATTCTGAGGCAGGCCAATGCAATTGCAGGGTCTCTGTGTTCTTTTTAACATATAACTTATTTCTAACAATGGACCAAAACTCCAAGATCACAGAACGATTAGAGACATAAATCACGCAGATGTTCATAGCATCATCATCTCCTTTTTTATGACACCCCCCCCCCCAAATCCCTTGCAGGATGGAGTCTGGGCAATTGAATGGAGCAAAGTGCTTATTGACCGGATGCCCTTCCTGTTACCAATGTGGAATTTTATTCAGCAGATAAATTCTCACTGTGCCCAGAGGTAGAAATATCTGCCTCTACCTAGGATTGAACTCACAGCCTCCTGAGGCGAGAGCTCCACCTCTAGGCCACCACACCACTCAAAATCTTCATATAACAGATCTTCATCTAACATGCATCATTCTACTTCATGGAGCTGTGGAGAGACGGAAAAGAAATGGGAACAATAAAGTGCAGATTTACACATTTTCTCTCTTCATCTGTGTCACATAAAGAGAGGCAAATCTGCTTGAGTTTCTATGGCCTTCAAGCTCTTATATTTTGTGCCTATTGAACAGCAAGCCCGAAGGATGGAATTTTGCTTTTCTGCCAAAAAGGTGAAAGGAAACTGAGATTCTGTAGATGGTCTGGCAGCTTTAGTGCTTTTGTTACTAGGTCACTTTTAGAGCTAGGCCAGCTCTACCTGTGATAGCATTTTGAACCCAATTGTGCTGAGATAGCATTTTGTGAGATGCTTGTTCTGAGTGAAACTCTCTTATCTTCTCTTTCAGATTCTGGCCTCCATTGAGTCACTTCAGCACTCTTTGCCCAAGATAGAGCGCAGCGCCTCTGAACCTGCATTGCACCGTGTGGCCCACAACTGACCACAACTGAGTCTCTGCGGCTCTACAGCTGAGGTGAATTCAGAGAGTGAGGCTGCCAAGGGCCATGCAGTCCTTGAGGCCAGTAGCTGCTGTGCTCAGCCTTTCCGTAAAGTTGGGAACCTGGTGAAGTCGGCATGGCATTCTCTTTTCTACACCTATGGACAGAGGAAGTCCCACTGAGGAGTTCTGTGTGGCCTGATTTTTATTCTATTCTTAGCCCTATGGCTTCAAGGAATTCCCAAACAGCAGCTGCTGTGTTGTAAAAAGCCCACCGTGAGGTGATTTGGGCTCCATCTTCTCCAGGAGCACTTCTTTTAATGGGCTCAACCTGTTTCAGGAACTTTTGTCCATTTGTTTTGAAAGTCAGAAGAAAAGTGTAAAAAAGAAATGTGATGATTAAAAAAGCAATAACAATGAAAGTAACTACAATGTGGGGTTTGTAGACATTCCTTATAAGAAGCAAAGTGGAGAATTATCAAGCAATAATCTCATAGAATATTAAGCCCCGTCTGGTTTAGGGACTTCTTCTGTGTGTTCAGTCCTGTCAAATTACAGATTTAAGACTGTCAGCAACAAAACCTTGCTAACCGGTTGTTTTGTTTCAAGAGCTTCTGGAGAGTAAAAATTTGCATGAGGGAGATGCTGCTAGAATTCTACTGTAATTTGTAGGCTTTTGGTACCTTCAAAATAATTAGTGTTTCTGAGCCCCCTAGTCCAAATACCTAGGCCCTTCATCTACATGCACATAAATGAAATAATAGTGAATGTTACCTCGTTAAAACAAAATACCTGATGCCATATGGTGAAACTTTTAAGATCAGACGCTGCTAAATAAAGTCAGCTGTGATTCACCCTCTGTATAATCAGTTTAAGAGCTGCTATGGTAACAAGAAAATAGGAAAAGAAATGAAAACATCTGAACAACATGGGTGTTGAGTGTTTTGCTCAGACCTGCAGAATCTAGCAGCATTAAAAGGAAATAAAAAGGAGATAAACCAGATGAAGCTATAGTAATGTGATGACCCAGGGCGTGGCACAAAGGCAACACAGCCAGATAAGCAATAAGAGTCCCTTTATTATCTCCAACTTTGCCCCCAACGTCCAGGTTACCTTCAGGCTGGAGAAAAACTCTTCCAGGAACAGCCTTTGACTGTAGAAAATTCAGTCCAAAACAAGGTACACATACACTGTAACTTAAAGTTCAAACAAATCAAACTGAAGTAATTAGTTTGGCAGGGCAAGAGCAGGAATTTCAGACTTGAAAGCATGGCAAAACTCACACAGTTGGGAAGACGCCAGGAATACAGATAAGCCACAACGATACAAGATAAAATCACATTTGCTCCCAAAAACCCGCTGCACTCAGCTTGCCTTTTTTATACACTGTATTCCCAGCTGCAGTGAATGAAGGGAATCAGGACCCTTTCCACCCTCATAAGCCATGCAACCCACGTTGCTCTCTTCTCCGTTCCCCCCTGCGTGCCCTAGGATGAAGAGGGGGTGGGCCTGGGTCTTTCTCTGAATTCCCTCTCCCTTGTTCTACTTCTCTTCTGCTCTGCCCAGCCGCACTTTGCCCTTCCCCTGTTTCTTCCACAGCCAACTGAGCCACGCTCCCACTCCCTGTCAGCTGTTCGGCTTCCTCCTCCAAATCAGATTCCGACAGGGAAATGACAAGTAACTTTATTTAATAGTGAAAAACCAAAAAGTACAATGCCAAAAGGGAAAGAAAATGATAATGATTATAATGTGTGTGTGTGTGTGAATTTTATAGTATCCTTTCCCTGCTACACTCACCCAAGTCATGCCCACCAAGCCATGCCCATTGAACCAGGAGTAAAAAAATTTGAATCTCACCACTGATGGGGACATATTACGCTGCCAGTTCTTTGAGAAATCAAATGTGGCGAGTTTGAATGACAACTATAAACATCAAGGCAAGAGAAAATTTGGCAGAAGGTGTGAGGGGAAGCTTTAAATATCAGCAAGGTACACTGGGAAACAAAGTTTACCTCTGGAGAAGGAGCCAGGGGTGTCAGAGTATAAGATGAGGAAAAAAGAGCCGCTTTCTTTTGTAACAAACTCTAGAAAAGCCAATATGATATAGTGGGCAAGGCACTAGATTAGAAACTTAAGTTCTAGTGAAGCATCAAAACTAGCTGGTGACCACAAGTCATTCACATACTTTCAGTCCCAGGAAGAAGTCAATAACAAAATATTTCTGGAAAAGATTATCAAGAAAATACATGGAGTTGAAAATGAAGACACCAGCAAAGATGACTGATTTGAAGCTTATAAAAATAAAACAGCAGACAATAATTCTTATCCTAACATCTTCCTTCTTGCCTCGGCCTTGTCTCCTCTTAGAAGGTGACTGTCTTTCCCAGGCTGGCATAGAAACCTCTCACTTTTTCAACTGTTGATACATCTTACAGCCCAACTTTTCGCTCTTCTTTACAACTCGGCATCTTGACCCCGCTAAGTCTTCGTTTCGTGAAGAATGATTCACACAAGAACAACACTTTGAAATCTCCATCCACAGGATGATCCTTCCGTATATTTTCAATTTTTGAATCATCTTCTGATTTTGGAATCTGCCTCATCTTCCCACCCTACAAAACATCCCACTGGTCTCTTTGCTGGGAGCAGTCAGCTCTAGAACATTTTAAACACCTTGGGTGTTCTCTCACTCAAGCCACTTGCAGAAAAACTGCTATAGAAAGAAAGCATCACCTCTGCTCTAAGCGAGTGGCTTTATAAAGGGCAAGAAATGGATTTGACAGAATCACATGGATTTTCCCTAGCTAGCTTCCTTGCCCTCATGCTCTTGGGAGATTTCACAGATTCCTGCAGCTGTGTGCAGGATTGGGCTGCTACCTCTACTCTCCAGTTCAGGGGAACCAGTAGCTAATTTTATGGCTGGTTTGGTGAACCAGCAAATCCCACCCTGGCTGGCCCTGCCCCACCCACTCCGCCCCTCCCAGGAGTCTCCACATGGCCCATTTTCAATGCCAGGTAAGTGCAGGGCCTGTGAGGAGGCTCAATGAGGGTGAAAAATGGGCCTCCTGGAGGCTCTGGAAGACCCTCCATTTCCAGCCTCCAGAGGGCCTCCGGACCTCAGAGAGGCCTTTTTTGCCCTCCCAGAGGTTTGAGGAAATAGCCTAGGGAGGGCAAAAAATGGGCCTCCCGGAAGTTTGGGAAGGCCAAAAATGGGCCCATTCCTGACCTCCAGGAGCCTCCGGAGTCTGGGGGAGGCCATTTTTGCCCTCCTGGAGGTTCGAAGAAAGCCTCCAGAGCCTGGGGAGGGTGAAAAACGGGCTTCCCGGAAGTTCTGGAAGGCCAATAACGGGCCCATTATTCTGGCCTCCTGAGGGCCTTTGGAGCACAGGGAGGCTGTTTTTGCCCTCCCAGAGGCTTGAAGAAAGCCTCCAGAGCCCAGGGAGGGTGAAAACATGCCCCCCCCAATGTGGTGCAGGAGGCTGACTAGGCCACACCCACCCAGCAACCAGGCAGAGAACCGGTTACTGAAATTTTTGAAGCCCACTCCTGGCTGTGTGCAATCATCTCTCCAGAAAGCATGTTGCACAACTAAGTTTGGTGAGTTTTGAAAATGAATGTTTTTCTCCCTTCAATCCCTCACTTCTCCCCACTTCCTTTCTTTTTTGTAGGTTTTGCTGCTAGCATTACTCCTTCCAATTGCAGCAAAATCATTCCTATGGCGTGAATGCCAAACGTATTACTTATATCAGAAGCTTTTGTTGAATAAGACTAACCAGCACCATTGAGTTTGTCCATACTGAGAATCTGCAAGTACCTCTTACTAGAAAATCCCTCTCTCTCTCTGTCTCTGTCTCTCTGTCTCTCCATCTCTCCCGTGATGAGGGCCAAATTTATGAGCGTCAAGCCGAATCCTGAATCTCCATCGTTTTCACCCAGCTCACCCAAGCTTCTCCTTCTCATGAAACATTATCAGAAACAAGTTTGCAGACGTTCAATCTTTTGTGAAGCAATATTATTCCTCTCATGACAAATTCTCCTGACCTACTCTTGTCCTTATCATATACTGAATTATCTTTCTTTCTGAAGATATACAAGGCCCCAGAGAAACTAAGAAGTGTACAGTTTCTCTACAGCCCAGTCTCAGGTGATTATTGTGGATATGTACACAAAGGCCTCTCAAAGGAGAAGAATATGTATTTTCAAGTAGAGAATACCAACTAGGAGTCACAATTTGCCTTTACTCCACGTACTCCACTGCAAATTTCCAGTGTTGACATGTCCTGGGAAGAAATGGCAGCAGCGAGTTTGCAGAAGGAATTTGGCATCGGTGAGGAACCCCATCCCCCAAAACTGGTCGTGTAAAGTTAGCGGCATCAAGTTATCATAGACCCATCTTGGGTACGGGGTCTTTTTTTTTTTTTTAGGAAGCCTGAGTGAATTAATTACCTAATTTATTATACCAGTGTAAAAAAATTGATCATCCACCTCTTTTTAAATTTTCTTTCACAGGATCCAATTAAAAAATAATACTTTCTGAGGAGTTAGTCATGTTCAAGTCATGAATATATCGCATATTTCTTAACACTGGAAACCATGGACTCTCCAAAATTAGATATTCCAATTTGTCATTAATCAAATTCAAATAATTAATAATTCCATTTTACTTTTTAATTTTTTTTAATAAAAAATGAATTGTAGTTTCAAGCACTGCATTTCTTAAGGCTCCTGATGTTCCAGGAGGCTGTTAGAAGTTCTGGGCCATGCTGTTCAATGCATATGTTTCAACTGCATATATAGCCAAGCAGAGATTGTAGATAATCTTCAACACAGAATCTCTCAAAGCGTTAAAATGTTTGAAGTCAACTGATTTTGATCTCTTATTTAGCACAAGATTTCTAGCAAAACATCTCTCTTATTTTCAAATCTGGTTATTCCACAACTCCAGGTTCTCATATGATTTGGAATTAAAGCATAATTGCTCATCTGTTAATAAACAAATAGGTTTAGCAGCCAATAGGTTTAGATCACTATATCCTGAAGTTTGCAAAAGTCTTGGACTTTTCAAACAAAGGCAAATATACATGTCCCAGGATCAATGTTTGAGGATCCAATCTAGATCAATCACCGGGACCAGAGGTTTAATCTTTGGAGGTTTCAGACTTAGGTAACTTCTCTCCATCAGTTATTTTTTCCTCAAACAACCCCCCCCCCCATTGGACCATGAAGAGTCTAGAAACACAAATGGTTGATTTTTATGGTCTGTGTTAATATTACATTAATGTAAGATACGCTGTGTCCAAACCTGTTTTCCAGAAATCTAATCTACTCAGCAAATCAAATGGGAACATATTATGCTGCCAGTTCTTGGAGAAATCAAGTGTGGCTAATTTGAATGACAACTATAAACATCAAGGCAAGAGAAATTTTGGGGAAGGAATGAGGGGAAGCTTTAAATACCAACAGAATAGGTTGGGAACAAAATTTGCCTCTGGAGAAGAATCCAGGAGTAACAGAGAATAAGGTGAGGAAAAAAGAGCCGATTTCTTTTGAAGCCAACTCTCCAGGATAGACAGTTTGGTATAGTGGGCAAGGCAATAGGTTAAAAACTTCTAGTTAGGCATAGGAAAGTAAATGCATTGTTTCTGATGTTGTGTCATACACAGTATATACAAATGATCAACAGATCTCTGACAATACATGATTATTTATTTATGCAGATGATATAGCAGTGGCCACAGAAGGGTCAAGTTTCGATGAGTTAGTTGCAAGACTCACTGTAGCCCTTGAAAAATTAGGATGGTATTATATACCATCAATCATATGCAGCCCAACCCATTCAAGACCTAAGTGTGTGCTTTTCATCCTTGAAATCGAGGTGCAGGGGTTGAGTTGCATGGCAAGAGAATCAAATACAGCATTGCACTACACCAAAGTATCTCAGTGTGAAACTTGGTAGGACACTTTCATTTAAACAACATTGCCTGAATACTAAGGCTAAAGTTAGAGTGTGGAATAATGTTATCAGGAAACTGACAAATTATATACAGTATGTGGTGTTCAGCCACCCACTCTGCAGACATCGGTTTTGGCCCTGTGTATTTCAGCAGCGCAGTTGTAGTGCTGGGCAAGGCACTTTTAACCCAATGCTTTACCCACGGCACCAAATTGGCTTTCCTATGGAGTGCCTCCACACACACAAAGCCACTTGACATTGCTGACCATGGAGCAGTGTGCATCATGTCAAGATGCCTTAAAGCCACACCAATTGAGAAAGTGTGTCCTCTTGTTGGTATTGCTCTCCCAAGGATTAGGAGAGTAGTAGCAACAGTTGGTGAGGGACCCAAACAACAGAATGATCCCCACTATCCTCTGACTGGATAGGTGCCCCAAATTCATCAACTTAGATCTAGAAGGCTTTTATGGCACAAAAGAAATATGTTTGAAGGACCGCCAGAGCAAAAACATATTAGAAGATGGAGGAGAGAATTCACAGAACAAGAAATAATGCCAGAAAGGTTCTTGGCTGAGGGATTTGATCTCCCCTATCTTACTTAGAAGACATTGAATAGGCGGAGGGTGAGAGTGCCTAAATATGAGGCCAATATCCTCAAGCAGGGGTTGCTACAAGATAACAACATGCAATGCAATGTTGGGAGATGAGAGTCCGGGCCAATTGTTGGTCTGTCGATAGCTACCATTAAAATACAGCCAAAGTGATTTGTTTCTGGCCAACAATAAAACAGAAATTGTGGCCTCATTTTGGAAGTTATAAATAATAAATGAATAAATCAAGCAAGCGAGCGAGAAAGAAAGAAAGCATGCATGCAAGCAAGCAAGCTCTAAGAAGTCAACAGCAAAATATTTATGGAAAAGGTTATCAAGAGAATTCACAGAGTTGAACATGAACCAAAAGGGATGACTGATTTGAAACTTACAAGAATAAAATACCTGTATGAAGACAATAGTTCTTATCCTAATGGCATTCCTTCATGCCTCAGACCCATCTCCCCTTAGAAGGGGACTCTCTTTTCTGGACTCCCATAGAAACCTCTGATTTTGTTGAGGGCTGAGTTGGAATAACATTATCAGGAAACTGACAAATTATATACAGTATGTTGTGTATGATGTGTCTTTGAGCCTAACTTGTCACATGTTTCTTCGCTACAACTTAGACATGGTGTTCTGGCTCTGCTAAGGCTTTGATCCTGTGGAGAATGATTCCCACAGCGACAAAGCTTTAAATCTCAATTTGTCCCACAGGATCCTTCCTTATATTTGACCCATGATCCTTCCTTATATTGCAGGACTCAAATCGTCCTAAGACCATTCTAGGACCATCTCAAGTACCACTTTAACTTCAATCTGCAGCTGGTGTTTCTCACTCAACTTTCTTCCAGAAAGACAGCTGCAAAGGAAAACATCTCCTCTGTCCTAAGTGACCGGTTTCATAAACGGCAAGAAATGGATACTACAAAACCACATGGATTTTTCCTAGCCAGCTTCCTTGTCCTCGTGTTCTTGGGAGAGCTCACAGAGGCCTGCAGATGTGAGCAACTATCTCTCCAGGAAGCATATTGCAAACATCACTTCAGTGAGTTTTGAAAATGAATGTTTTTCTCCCTTCCATCTTTTAGTACTCCCCACTTCCTTATTTTGCAGGTTTTGCTGCCAGTGTTAATCCTTCCAGTTGCAGAACATAATTCCTATGGCATGAAAACTGAACATATTATTTCAGAAGCTTCTGTAAAATAAGACTAACCAGTACCACTGAATTTGCTCTATATTGAGAATCTGAAGGTACATTACATCTTACTGGAAAATCACTCTCTCTTTCTCTGTGTCTCCAGTGATGAGGGCCAAATTTATGAGTGTCAAGCTAGATCCTGAATCTCCATCGTATTTTCCCAAAAATATTTATACTATTCAGCCCATTGAGGTAAGCCTCTCCTCCTGAAACATTATCAGGAATAGCAGGGTTTGCATACATTCAACTTTCGTAAAGGGATATTATTATTCTCATGTCAACTTCTCCTGACGTACTCTTGTCTTTATTATATACTGAATTATCTTTCTTTCTGAAGGTATACAAGGGTCCAGAGAAACTAAGAAGTGCACAATTTCTCTACAGTTCAGTCTCCGATGATTATTGTGGATATGTACACAAAGGCCCTCTCAAAGGAGAAGAATACCTATTTTCAGGTAGAGAATACCAATTATCTAGTAATAATTAATACATATAAATTAGAGAGGATGGCACATTGCAAAACATTTGTTTCAATATTATCATTTTTACTAATCTGCTTTATAGTACTACTTGGTCAACTTCCATCCCATTTTTGGATGGATAAGCCAGTGTCAGTGAGATACTGTATTGTCAGTTCCCTTAAAGAAATAAAGCTTGCTTTGAAAGACTATGGGTTTGCTGAGAAAAGGAGAAAGTTGGCTTATATGGAACGGACACATTGCCCACTTAAAATGTGGACCAAATAGCAATAATTAGGGTATGGGTTCAGATTAGAGTTAGGATTGTGAATAAATCTTCACAGTTACTTATTGACACCATCTTTTCGATTTCAAAAGGGTCAATTTCTGACGATCGTTTCAAAATCTCAATGTGCAGCTTTTCAGAACCATGGGATAAAGTAACTTCTAAACAGAAAGAAATCCTGAAAGGTGATGGTGGCAAAGACTGCTGAGTCTACTGTTCTAAATCTTCATGGCCTTCACTGTCAATATGCTAATGTTTAGAGAATGAGAAATAAACTAGATGTACCTGCATGCTTATTACAAGAAAGAAAACGTTCAAAACAAGATGAGCAGCAAATAAATCAAATGTGATTGAAGAGTGTCGTTTATTTTTCAGGCGGGTATTTTCTCCATATCATTCCATCTTGTTATCTACTGTGGGATAAAACATCCACAGTGAATATCATTGATAAGGCATGGTACAACAAACATTGTACAATTTACTATTAAAAACAGTTTTCTGAAATTCAGCAATTCTATGATAATTCCCCAACAATTCACAAGTTAATTCAATAGCAAGGTACCATTCAAGTTTGGAAAAGCTCAGTTTTACCACTTTCTGAAAGGATGAGGTGGGAGAAACCATTTTCTCTCCAAAGGGAAGCTGTTCTCTAGGATTGGGGCTGTGATGGAAAGACATAATCTCCTTTCGGTCCCATTTATTTCATAGAAATCTGAGATTACTCAGATTGTGATCTATGTATTGGAGATGTCAACCCGGGTTGGAGAAGGTGGTCCAGAAGATACTGTAGTGCCAGCCATGTGGGGCTCCCCGGGTCTCGAGGCTTTCCTCGGACCTCCGGGAGGGCAAAAACAGCCTCCCCGGGCTCCGGGGGCTCTCTGGAAGCCAGAAACGGCCTTCCCAAACTTCTGGGTGGCCCATTTTTTGTTCTCCATGTGTGTTGCACTTACCTGTATTCAAAATAGGCTGCGTGGGGACTCCTGGGAGGGGAGGGGTGGGTGGGGCTAGCTAGGAGTGGGATTTGGGGTTTTTTCCAAACTGTACAGAATCTTAACTAGAAACTGTACAGAATCTTACCTCTGCGAACCCCCAGCAACTCACCCCTGGCTCCCACCCACATGAGTCATTCACCATTTTTTGGATTCAACATGTCTCAGCAGTAAAAATAAACAGAAAATGACAACTGCTTGATGCTGCCTACTCTTTGCCCAGATCTGATGGTCCTAATATAAAAAAACTCTCAAACTGATCTCTACAGATTTCCCATTGGGGTAGTATAGGAGACTAATACTTCCATTTCACTTTTCAATTTTTTTATAAAAAAATGAATTGTTGTTTCAAGCACTGCATTTCCTAAGGCTCCTAAGGCTGCAGGAGGCTGTTAGAAGTTCTGGGTTATAATGTTCAATGCATATGGTTCAACTGCATATCTAGCCGATCAGAGATTCTAGATAATTATTCTGACCCAGCCAAAGTTTCCAAAAACAAACACAGATAAACTCCAAAACTGAAAAGTTCATGGCTTTATTCCACAAATAACCCTCTTTGTAGATAACAGGTGGCTTGCGGCCAATCAGTCCAATAAATCAGACTCTGTAAGCATCACACTAACTCCTTCGAACTATTTTTGCCTTCTGCAAAGGCAAAATCTGTTTGCAACCAAGCTTACATTCCCTAGAGGGAGGGGCCATTACATTGCCTCCTTACTCCCAAGTCATCTATGCAGCTTCAGCTGTTCCCTTCTACGAAGCATCCTGCGCTCACGTGCACTGAGCACAGGTTCTTCTGAAACCTCCTCATCACTGCTGCCAGCCCCCACACCATCTCTGAAGGCAGCAGTCTACTCCCTGATGGTCCTGGTGAATCCTTGCTCTCCTCCACCATCTGCACCTGCTGCCGGCTAACCACAACAATAATCTTCAACACAGAATCTCACAAAGCGTTAAAATGTTTGGAATCAACTGATCTGGATCTCTTACTTAACCCAAGATTTCTAGCAAAACATCTGTTATTTTCAAATCTGATTGTTTCACAATTTCCGTTTCTCATAAGATTTGGGATTAAAGCGTAACTGCTCATCTATTAATAAACGAATAGGTTTAGCAGCCAAGATAGCAATAGTACTTAGACTTATATACTGCTTTATAGTGCTTTACAGCCCCCTCTAAGCGGTTTACAGAATCAGCATTATTGCCCCCAACAATCTGGGTCCTCATTTTACCCACCTCGGAAGGATGGAAGGCTGAGTCAACCTGGAGCCTGGTGGGATTTGAACTGCCAAATTGTAGGCGGCTGTCTTCAGAAATAGCTTGCAGTACTGCACTCTAACCACTGTGCCACAAATCCATATCAGATGTGGTATTCAGCAGGTTCTGACCAGTTCTGGAGAACCAGTAGAGGATATTTTGAGTAGTTCAGAGAACTGGCAAATACCATAACTGAAGATTTTCTAGTATCCTTCTCCTGTCATGCCCACCAAGCCACGCCCACAAAACCGGTAGTAAAAAAATTTGAATCCCACCACTGATCCCTATGTCCTGAAGTTTGCAAAAGTCTTAGTTACTTTTTTGAATGAAAGAGAATACATACAGTATCTCACAGGAGTGAGTACACCCCCTCACATGTTGTAAATATTTAAGTATATCTTTTCATGTGACAATACTGAAGAAATGACACTTGGCTACAATGTAAAGTAGTGAATATAAGCTTGTATAACATGATAAATGTGCTGTCCCCTCAAAATAATGCAACACACAGCCATTAATGTCTAAACTGCTGGCGACAAAAGTGAGTATATCTCTAAGATAATGTCCAAATTGGGCCCAAAGAGTCAATACTTTGTGTGGCCACCATTGTTTTCCAGCACTGCCTTAACTTCTTGGGCATAGAGTTCAACAGAGCTTACCAGGTTGCCACTGGAGTCCTCTTCCACTCCTCTATGATGATGTCACGGAGCTGGTGGATGTTAGAGACGTTGCGCACCTCCACTTTCCATCTCAGGCTGCCCCACAGATGTTCAATAGGGTTTAGGTCTGGAGGCATGCTTGGCCAGTCCATCACCTTTACCCTCAGCTTCTTTAGCAAGGCAGTGGTTGTTCTGGAGGTTTGGGGTCGTTATCATGTTGGAATTCTGCCCCGCAGCCCAGTCTCTGAAAGGAGGGGACCATGCTCTGCTTCAGTATGTCACAGTACATGTTGGCATTCATGGTTCCCTCAATGAACTCTAGCTCCCCAGTGCCTGCAGCACTCATGCAGCCCCAGACCGTGACATTCCTACCACCATGCTTGACTGTAGGCAAGACACACTTGTCTTTGTACTCCTCACCCGGTTGCCACCACACATAGTTGACACTATCTGAACCAAATAAGAGACAGTTTGGTACAGTGGGCAAGGCAGTAGGTTTAAAAACTTCTCCTGTTCAATGCATATGTTTCAACTGCATATATAGCCAAGCAAAGATTGTAGATAATATTCAACACAGAATCTCACAAAGTGTTAAAACATTTGAAATCAATTGATTTTGATCTTTTATTTGGCCCAAGATTTCTAGCAAAACATCGTCTCTCTTATTTTCAAATCTGGTTATTCCACAACTCCAGGTTCTCATATGATTTGGAATTAAAGCATAATTGCTCATCTATTAATAAATGAATAGGTTTAGCAGCCAAGATCACTATATCCTGAAGTTTGAAAAAGTCTTGGATTTTTCAAACGAAGGCAAATATACATGTCCCAGGATCAATGTTTCTGGATCCAATCTGGATCAGTCACCGGGACCAGAGGTTATTTTTTTCTTCATCCGCCTCCCCGCCCCCATTAGACCGTGAAGAGAAGAACTGATGCCAGAAACACAAATGGCTGATTTTTATGGTCAGTGTTAACATTAAATTAAGATACGATATGCTGTGTCCAAACTGTCTTCCAGAAATCTAATCTATTCAGCGAACTAAATGGGAACATATTATGCTGCAAGTTCTTGGAAAAATCAGGTGTGGCTAGGAAGGCTTCTTAAAAAAACATGATTGGCTGTATTAAAAATTAGAATAGATTAAAAAATTAGAAATGGGAATATTGTTATACATATTTTTACATAACATATTTAAAGTGAATGTTAGAGGTTAAGGTCAGATTTTAAAAAAGGATCTTATCAGGTATGTTCAAAAATAATGCTATTACTATTAGAAGGATGTAGCAAATATTGAATAATTGAAAAATGAAGGATTATGTACTGATACAGATATGTATAGTAACATTAGATCACTTAAGTCTGATTAATGTAGTAATTTTCATTCATATTAATACTACTTTTGTATCAAAATGAATGACACTCAGACAACATACTGTCCATGAAATGATATTGATGTATGTTTAAAAAAAAACTTTACAAAAAAGTTGAGCAAATGCCAGAAAATTGTCAAAGAGTTTTGACATGTTACTGTGAACAAATCTTATCAGTTACATATTGACACCACTGTTATGTGCCTTTTCTCTTTCAAAAGGGTCGATTAATGAAAATAGACCTCAAATCAAACCTTGCAACTTTGCAAAACCATGGAATAAAACAAGTGATATACAGAAAAAGAAACTTACCCATGTTTTAAAAACAGTTTCCTGAAAAACAGCAATTCTATGATAATTCCCCAATAACTCACAAGTTAATTTAATAGCAAGTGCCATTCAAGAATGGAAAAGCTCAGTTTTACCACTTTCTGAAAGGATGAGCTAGGTAGGGGAAGCCATCTTCTCAACAAAGATTGGGATTTCCCTAGGACTGGTGCTGGGATGGAAAGGCACGATCTCCTAATCTCCCTTCAGTCCCATTTATTTCATAGAAATCTGGGATTGCTCTGATTGTGATCTATGTATTGGAAATGTCAATCCGGGTTGGAGAAGGTGGTCCAGAAGATACTGTAGTGCCAGCCATGTGGGGCTCTATTAAACAAAACCAGCCCTTGGATTTCCACTCAGAAAATCCCAGGTAATCTGTGCAGGGCATTGATCACATTCCCCTCTGACTGCAACTGCCTAAGAAAGGAGTTAAACTACTGTAAAACAATCTCCAAAATTTGCAGGTGATCTAAAGAATAACAGGATCGATAGTATCCAAAGCTAATGAATAATACAACAGTACTGGAAGAGGGTAATTTATCCAAAAACAAAGTCATGGCAAAGGTCATCAACTATACTAGGAGCGTTGTTTCTGTCCCTGGCCTGGGACTAAATCCTGATTGAAAGAACACACCCTCCCTCCAAAAATTGCTTCTTCTCCAGTGCTTTGTAGTTGCTTTGTCCCTATCTTTTCCCAGAAAGGAAGGCTTCAGATGGTTTGGCTTTCCAATGGACCAAATTATATTGACTGTTTGCTTACAATTTATATTGACTGTTTCCTAGTATGATTTGATTGTTGATTGTACCCTATGACTATCATTATGATTCTTGATTCTTAACGAATGTACCTTTTCTGTATGTATACTGAGAGTATTTACACCAAGACAAATTCCTTGTGTGTCCAATCACACTTGGCCAATAAAGTATTCTATTCTATTCTATTCTATTCTATTCTATTCTATTCTATTCTATTCTATTCTAATGAAGGGGCGCATTGCAGCAACGTGTCCCCAGCAGCAGAAATAAACAGAAAATGACAACAGCTTGTTGCTGTCTGCTCTTGGTATGTTGTGGTTTACCAGCAGCCGGTGCAGACAGACAGTGAGGAAGAAAGGAGACCACTCAAGGAGTCTGGCGAGGACTTGGACGAGGGTCCTGCGTCTGATGCAGGGATGGGGCCATCTGGATGTGGGGTGCTGCCTTCAGAGCCTTCGGAGTCTGGCAGCAGCAAGGCAGAGGAACAAGGGGAGCCTGTTCCCAGTGCGCGTGTGTGCAGAGCTACTAGAAGGCAAGAGCAGCTGAAGCAGAAGGAGCGACTAGGGAGTAAGAGTGGGAGGTGATTATCCCTCCCATAAGGGATAAAAGTCAGACCTCAATTATGAAAGCTTTGCAGGAAGCAAAATCGTTCGATAGATTCCGGGTCCTCATTGAAGTTCTGGTTGTTTTTTTCTGGTATTTCGGTTGGTTTCTACTATCATTGGATACTTCTATTTTTGGCAACATTCCACAGCACTGAAAGGCATGTGCTTATCTTGGGGAACTTTTATTTATTTATTTTTATTTGTCAATTTCTCAATTGCTTACAAGATAATAGGTATAAAAACATAGTTATGAATACATGGATACATATAAGAAAAATAAAAGAAACAATAGGATAGGGGCAGTAGGCACGTTGGTGCGCTAATGCACGCTCCCTACAGACCTCTTAGGAAAGGGGTGAGGTCAATAGTAGACAGTCTAAGGTTAAAGTTTTTGGGGTTTGGGGAAGAAACCACAGAGTCAGGTAGAGTATTCCAGGCATGTTGCTGAAGTCGTATTTCCTGCAATCAGGTTTGGTACGATTAACCTTGAGTTTGTATCTATTGTTTGCTCTTGTGTTGTTATGGTTGAAGCTAAAATATTCATTGACAGGTAGGACATTGCAGTGTATGATTTTATATACTATACTTAGATCTTAGAACTGTTTATAATTAGTTCTGGCTGGCAATGAAAGTAATTCCCAGCATTGCAATAATATAGGTTTTGCTTTTAAAATAAGCTTGTGTTTAAGTACGTTTGACAAAGCCGGGGTCAGAACATGGTGGTTGGCTAGGTCCCACCTTATGTAAAGTTGCAATCAGAAAGAATCTTGCTTGCAATCACATGATGATCGCTGGGACCTGGCAATGGCTGGAATGCTGAGGACCCATCAGCAGGACCCTTTGTCCAGTGCTGTCACAAGTTTAAACGGTTGCTGAATGAGAGGTCATAACCTGAGAACCACGTCTATGTTCATGGGGTTGAGCTTTGAGAAATGGATCTGATGCAACAGAAAAGGCCCGGTGGTGAAAGGTGAGATGCATAAATCAGAAAAATTAAGAAAAGGGAAAAAAAGAATCATTTACACCATATAATACACGCCCGATATACATGCAGGCCAAGCACACAGAGAAATGGGAGGTGCACTTACAAGTGATTATGTAAAGAAAATATACTCATAGCTCTTCTTTTTTCCCCCACTTACTTTCATGCTGAGAATATAATCCACTGGGACCACAAATCTAATATTATCCTTCTCCTGCAGCTCTCCAGTCTTGGGTACAGAGCCTTCTTTTAGGAAACTTACTTTCACACTAAGAATACAATCCACCAGGACCTCAAATTTAATACTATCCTTATTTTGTAGCTATCCAGTCTTGGGTCGGAATGGGATGATTTGACACCACATAACTTGACACGGCTAGCAGGGGGCAGCCTTCTTGCCACCACCAAGTTCCCTCTGCCAACTCGCTGCCGCCATTTCTTTGCCGGACCTCTGAACCCTGGACAGATGCTGCAGGGAATAACTCACTGCAGGCACCACAGGGAGAGCTGGCTGAGTGACTCTGCAAGTTTTACCTTGCAATGCGATGGTGGCGCTTTAAAAAAAAGCTTGAAGAGCCGTGGCATTTAAAAAAAAAAAAATTGCAGAGTCGCAAAGCTTTTTTTTAAAAAAAAAACACCTGCAGAGCCACAGCACTTTCAAAAGAATTGCACAAAATAATCTCGCGAAGCTGCCAACCTGCCTGTCCTGTGCTCAGTCCAGAGAAAAGGCACAGAGGACCAACACTGGCGGTGAAAAGGTCAAGATGGGAAGCTGCTACTGGCGCCTCTCTGCCCTCTGACAGCCGGCTCACTCGTTTCCCATCCGATGCAGCCCAAGACACGGGGGCAATGGTAGCTGGTGTCAAAATAGGAAGCTCCAGCCTGCCACTGCCTCCCTGCCTTCTGCCCCATCCCTTGCTGCAGCCAAACTGCCATTTCAGCCTTCGGGCCAGAGCAGAGATGGTATTCAGCAGATTCTGACCGGTATTGGAGAACCGATAGCGGAAATTCTGAGTAGTTTGGAGAACCGGCAAATATCACCTCTGACTGTCCCTGCCCCTGTTTTGGCGGCGGAAATAACGAGGCTTGCACTCTTTAGTGATTTCAGCTCTTCTCTTGTTTATTTCAGAACGGACACACTGGAGAGTCGCGGCAGCCTCTCTTTTAAAGGCTCCCCGCGCCTCACCAGCCAATGACAGGAGAAGGATCTCCCGCCGACTCAACGACCAATGAACGGTGAGTATTTCAAATACAAAGTATCCAATACAGAACACCCCTCCCTTCTTGGTCCAGTCTGACCAATCAGGGGCTCCGCCTATGTTACGTAATCACGTAGATAGGCGGGGCTCCTGTGGGTCCGACTGGACCTGCGCGGCTCATTCACAACATCGCTGATGGTCGGTGCAGGTGGACCTGTTGGTCCTCCTGTCCCTGGCCTGGGAAACTTCTGGAAGGTCGAGCCGGCCGAGTCACTCCTAGCGGGCCTAGCTTGACTAGTTGAGATGGCTAGGCCCCTCCCTTCCTGGCTTGGATTATCGTCGGTCGTGTCTGGTGTTTCATCTGGAAGTTCCCCTGGCTCAGGTGCATAGCTGCAAAACTCGACCGGAGCTAGTGTTGAGGGTGTATGTGTGGAGGTTAGGTTGTCGTTGTTCGTTTGTGGGTCTGTTGTATTATGATTGTTGTTTGGGTGTGGGTATGGTGTTTCTTGGTTGTTCAGTGGTTGATCCCCTTCCCCCCCAGGGAGGTCGTGAGGTCTGGTAAGGGTGCGGGATCTAAGTTGATCGATGTGACGCTTCCAGCTTCTGTTGTCAGAAGTGGTAAGCCGGTATGATCGTGGGCCTGTGAGTTGGGTGATGGTGGCTGGCACCCATAGGGGATGTCCCACCAAATTTTTTGCGTAAACTAAGTCTCCAATTTGAAATGTTTGGAGTTTGCTGGAAGAGTCTAGTGGTTTGTCAGTGGAGTATGTGGGGTGAAGTCTATCTAAAGGGGAGCGTAATTTCCTCCCCATGAGTAGTTCGGCTGGGGTTTTGTTCGTAGTGCTGCTGGGTGTAGTATGTTGTATAAATAATAGTTTATCGATGCGTGCTTGTATAGGGCCCTGGCCTAACTTATAGAGTGTCTCTTTGGTGAACCGAACCATGCGTTCGGCTCGTCCATTCGCTGCCGGGTTTGCCGGCGCGGTTAGGGCATGCCGTATGCCCAAACTGGCTAGATAGCCCTCAAATTCGGTAGCTGTGAATTGAGGGCCGTTGTCTGAGACTAGGACGTCTGGTAACCCATGTGTGGCAAACCATTTTCTGAGTTGTCGGATGACAGCTTCGGAAGAGGTTGATTGCATGAGGCTTACTTCTAGCCAGTTCGAGTAAGCGTCTACTAGAATTAAAAATGTATAACCTTTAGTCGGACCTGCGAAATCTATGTGAACCCTTGACCATGGGCCCCTGGGCAGATCCCACTCAGTGACTGGTGCTTTCGGGGGTGAGGGACGGGATGTCTGGCATGGCTGGCAACCCGCAACCCAATCAACAACGTCCTTGTCCAGCCCAGGCCACCAGACATAGCTTCTGGCCAACACTTTCATTTTAACCACCCCGGGGTGTCCTTCATGCAAAAGGTTCAAAATCGGATCCCGCAGTCTTGGTGGAATAACCACTCGGTCTCCCCAAAGTACACAACCTTTAAGTACGGAAAGTTCCGTTTGTCTCTGTTTAAAGGGTCTATAAGAGTCCTGCAAGTTCTCATCTGGCCATCCCTTGGTAATCCACCCACTCACTTTGTGCAGTAGGTGGTCATTAGTGGTTTCGTGAGCGATGTCTGCTGCCGTCATCGGAAGGTCGGTTAGGGCTTCAATCAGTAGTGCAGATGTGGTGGGGTTCAGATCAGGATCACTGTCCGGCAATGGGCAACGACTTAATGCATCTGCGTGTATGATAGACGGACCGGGGCGGTAAGACAAAGTATAGTTGTATGCAGCGAGGAATTCTGACCATCTTGTCATTCTGGGTGATAATATGTTAGGCGTTGTTTTATTCCCAGCCAGAATTCCTAATAGTGGTTTATGATCGGTAATTACAGAAAACAGGCGGCCATAGAGGTATTCATGGAAGCGTTTAATACCTGATATGATGGCTAGTGCTTCTTTGTCTAGTTGACTGTAATTTCGTTGGCTTTTAGACAACGTTTTTGAATAAAATGCAATCGGAGCCTCTCTGCCATCAGGTAAAAGGTGGCTTAGAACAGCTCCGACCCCAAACGGCGATGCATCGCAAGTCAATATCAACGGTAAAGTCTCGTTATATTGTATTAGTACCTTTGTTGAAGTAATGAGGTCTTTTATTTTGTTAAAAGCTATTTCCTCCCGACTGCCCCACTTCCAAACCGTGTCTTTGTCCAGGAGTCTATGTAAAGGTTCCGCAACTGTGGCTTTCTGCGGTAGAAAAACATGGTAAAAATTTATTAACCCTAGAAAGGCTTGTAGTTCTCCCTTGTTAGTCGGAGTGGGGCGTCTTTGATTGCGCAGATTTTTCCTTCTGTCGGGTGAATGCCATCGCCATCGATTAGGTATCCCAGGAATTCGATTTTCTCTGTGATTAATGTGCATTTGTCTTTTTTAACTTTGAGGCCTGATTCAGCGAATTTGGTAAGAACTTTTCTTAGACGGTCTCGCAGTTGCACTTTGTCTTTAGCTGCGATTAGGACATCGTCAAAGTATGGGATGACTCCCGGTATTCCCTGGAGGAGGCGTTCCATTAAGCATTGGAAAATGCCTGGTGCCACACTAACGCCGAATTGGAGGCGGTTACATTTAAAAGTGCCCCGGTGTGTGACAATTGTTTGGGCTTCTGCTGTTTTTGCGTCTACAGGCAGTTGTTGGTATGCCTGGGCCAAATCGAGTTTAGCGAAGATTTTTCCGCCTTTGATGGAATGTAACAAGTGTTGGACGACTGGAACGGGGTATGCACTCTGTTGTAATGCATGGTTAAGGGTTGCCTTATAGTCCCCGCAGATACGAATCGACCCATCCGCTTTAATAGGGGTGACTATGGGGGTCTCCCATTTAGCGTGGTCAACTGGTTCTAGGACTCCTTGCTTAATTAATTTATCTAGTTGTTCCTCTATTTTTGGTTTTAAAGCGAAGGGAACACGCCTTGCCTTTAGTCTAATTAGGGCTACCTTAGGGTCTAGGTTAAAAGATATCGGGTTACCCCGGTACTTGCCTAATTCGCCGCTGAACAGGTCCTGGAATTCTTGAATAAGGTCTGCTTCCCAGTCTGCATCTGAGATGTGGTTGATTCCTGTCATCCCAATTCCAAGCGGTTCGAACCATTCCAATCCTAACAGGCTGGGTCTGTTCCGGTCCACAATTGTTAGTGGTAGAATTTCGGTGTGATTTTTGTAGGTGACCTGGAAGTGTCCAACGCCTACGACAGGAATTTTGTTGCCTTGGTAGTCTTTTAGTGTCAAGTTTTGTCTTTCAAGTTCACTTCGTTGGATGTCTGGAATTAAGTTTCTGATCGTGTCCCACGATACCATAGAGAGAAAGGATCCCGAGTCCACTTCCATTTCACAGTCTTGTTCCTCAATCCTTACTTGGA
Organism: Bungarus multicinctus; assembly: GCA_023653725.1. Taxonomy (NCBI): domain Eukaryota; kingdom Metazoa; phylum Chordata; class Lepidosauria; order Squamata; family Elapidae; genus Bungarus; species Bungarus multicinctus. The sequence goes on along the minus strand of CM042834.1, from coordinate 155,746,945 downwards.
CGTGGACCTTCCTTACATTTTTTGTATTTGAGTGTCCAATTATAACTGTTTGGTGTGTTTCTTCTTTCCTGTACCTTGATTCTTTGTATCTCCTTTCTCTTCCCTCTTGGCTCCAACGGCTGCTTGTCTTTCTCTCTTTCTCTCTCTCTCTTTCTCTTGGGGGAGGGCTTCCTTTTCGCCTCGGGCTATAGCTTGATCTGGATCTGCATACCTTTGCGATGTGCCCTTTCTTCTCGCATTTTCTGCATATCGCGTCGATGAAACGGCACTCTGACCTGGGTGATTTCCTCCACAGCGGTTACATTCAAAATCGAACCTTCTGTTTGCCCGCTCTTTTTTTCCTCTACCTGTCTTCAGGTGGCATACATCGTCTTCCTCACTACTGGTCTCAGTTTCTAGATCTTCATGGTGTGTTGTGGTCTTCTCTCGATCCCCCTCTGGTTTGGGTGATTCTCTGGTGTTGTAGTTTGCAGCTTTGCTGATCTTTTTCATTTTTGCCGCTGATTTCTGGGTGGCTTCGGCTGCGGTGGCTTCTTCCATAGCTTCTTTTACTGTTATTTTGGGCCGATTTAACAATCGGCTCTGTAATATCGGATCTTTTAGCCCTAACACGATTCGGTCTCTTAGGGCTTCGTCGAAGTCCGAGAATTCGCATTCACCCCCAATATCTCTTAGGACTGCCACGAAATCAGCGATAGATTCATCTTCTTTCTGATTTCGGAGATAAAACTCGTGGCGCTTAATTAGGCAGGAAACTGTAGGAGCGTAGTGTGCTCGCAGGATCTTTTCCAGCTCGGGCCAGGTTAACGTCTTAACATCGATCGGGGATGCTAGCGCTTTCGCCATGTGGAAAACCGCCTGGCCGCAATGGGTCAGGAAAACCGCTCTCTTCCGATGTTCCGATACGCCGCTCAGATCGCTGCTCTCCAGGAACATGAGGAAACGGTCTACATACGACTGCCATTCTTCCTTTGCCGGGTTGAATTGTTCGGGCGGGGTGTTGTTTCCAGACATGGTGCCGCTCGATCTCCGCCACTATCGCACTCGCTTAAAAGTGCTGTCTCGATCCCACCTTCGTCGCCAGTGTTTTGGCGGCGGAAATAACGAGGCTTGCACTCTTTAGTGATTTCAGCTCTTCTCTTGTTTATTTCAGAACGGACACACTGGAGAGTCATGGCAGCCTCTCTTTTAAAGGCTCCCCGCGCCTCGCCAGCCAATGACAGGAGAAGGATCTCCCGCCGACTCAACGACCAATGAACGGTGAGTATTTCAAATACAAAGTATCCAATACAGAACAGCCCCCATCTATTTTCTGTCTCTCGAGTCCCAGCTGATCGGCTGGGTCTTCTTTTGTTGCCCTGCACAGTAGAACGGAGCTGGAAAGCAGGTTAGTGGGGTGGGGAGGGAATGGGATTTTTCAGCAACCTTCTCCCAGGAGTGGGGAGGGAATGGAGATTGTGCAGTATCCTTCCCCAGCCATGCCCACCAAGCTATGCTCATCAAGCCACACCATACCCTCAAAGCCACACCCACAAAACCAGTAGTAAACATTTTTGAATCCCACCACTGGGCCAGAGCCAACCTACCAAGCCACCCTCTGACACCCTGCTCACTCGCTCTCCTGCCCAGCTCTCTATCCAGCTCCCTGCCCATCACTGCCACTCTCCGAAGCCCACTTCCTTGCTCACCCGCTTGTCTAGCTCTCCATCTGGTGCCCATAGCGAGTTATCCTCTCTACAGAATCTTTTTGCTTTGTTTTGTTTTAGGAAACCAGAATGAATGAATTACTTAATTTATTATACCAGTGTAAAGAAATGGATTGTCTACCTCTTTTTAAATTTTCTTTCGTAGGAAAAAATAATACTTTCTCAGGAATTAGTTATGTTGAGGTTGTGCATACATTTGATATTTCCTACACTGAAAACCATTGATTCTCCAAAACTAGATATTTCAGTTCCTCATTAACCAAATTCAAATAATTAATACTTCCACTTCACTTTTTAATTGTTTTACAAAAATGAATTCTTGGTTCAAGTACTGCATTTCTTAAGGCTCCAAAGATTGCAGGAGGCTGTTAGAGGTTCTGGGCCATACTGTTCAATGCATATGTTTCAACTGCATATATACTGTAGCCAAGCAAAGATTGTAGATAATATTCAACACAGAATCTCACAAAACGTTCAAACATTTGAAATCAACTGATTCTGATCTCTTACCAGAGGTTTAATCTTCAGAGCTTTCAGACTTAAGGAACTTCTCTCCAGGAGAGTTATTTTTTCATCACCCTCCATTAAACCGTGACAAGTCTAGAAACACAAATGGCAGGTTTTTATGGTCAGTGTTAACATTACATTAATGTAAGATACGCTGTGTCCAAAACTGTTTTCCAGAAATCTAATCTATTCAGCAACCCAAATGGGGACATATTATGCTGCCAGTTCTTGGAGAAATCAAGTGTGGCTAGTTTGAATGACAAGTATGAACATCAAGGCAAGAGAAATTTGGGGGAAGGAGTGAGGGGAAGCTTTAAATACCAGCAGAATACATTGGGAACAAAATTTGCCTCTGAAGAAGAACCCAGGAGTAACAGAGAACAAGGTGAGGAAAAAAGAGCCAATTTCTTTTGAAGCCAACTCTCCAGGATAGACAGCTTGGTATAGTGGGTAAGGCAGTAGATTAAAAACTTCTAGTTAGGCATAGGAAAGGAAATGTATTGTTTCTGATGTTGTGTCACGTACAGTATATACAAATGATGAACAGGTCTCTGACAATACATGATTATTTATTTATGCAGATGACATAGCTGTGGCCACAGAAGGATTAAGTTTTCATGTTAGCTGCAGGTCTCACTGTAGCTCTTGAAAATACCTAATACATTAGGATGGTATTATATACCCTCAATCATATCCAGCCCAATCCAAGCAAGACCGAAGTGTGTGTTTTTCCTCCTTGAAATCAAGGTGCAGGGGTTGAGTTGCATCGCAAGAGAATCGAATACAGCATTGCACCGCACCAAAGTATCTCAGTGTGAGACTTGGTAGGACACTTTCATTTAAACAACATTGCCTGAATACTAAGGCTAAAGTTAGAGTGAGGAATAACATTATCAGGAAACTGACAAATTATATACAGTATGTGGTGCTCAGCCACCCACTCTGCAGACATCGGTTTTGGCCCTGTGTATTTCAGCAGCGCAGTTGTAGTGGTGGGCAAGATGCTTTTAACCCAGTGCTTTACCCACGGCACCAAATTGGCTTTCCTATGGAGTGCCTCCACATACACAGAGCCAGTTGACATTGCTGTCAATGGAGCAGTGTGCATCGTGACAAGATGCCTTAAACCCAGACCAATTGAGAAAGTGTATCTTCTTGTTAGTATTGTTACCCTACTCACAGTCACTCGTGGCCTAGTCATTTCACAGAACAAGAAATAGTCCCAGAAGAGAATGTGGCTGATGGATTTGATCTGCCCTATCTTACTTGCAGGACATTGAATAAATGGAGGGTGGGAGTGCCTGAATATGAGACCAATATCCTCAAGTGAGGGTTGCTGCAGAATAACAACTTGCAGTGCAAAGTTGGGAGATGAGATCTGGGCCAATTGTTGGTCTGTTGATTACTATCATTAGAGTACAGCAAAAGTGATTTGTTTGTGGCCAATGATAAAACAGAGAGAAAAGGTGGCCTCATTTTGACAGTTAAAAATGATAAATAAATAAATAAACAAACAAATAAATAGATAAATAAAGAAGGAAAGAAGGAAGGAAGGAAGGAAGGAAGGAAGGAAGGAAGGAAGGAAGGAAGAACAAACAAACAAACAAGGAAAGAAACAAAGAAACTCTAAGAAGAAGTCAACAGCAAAACATTTATAGAAAAAGTTATCAAGAGAATGCATAGAATTGAACATGCAGAGTCCAAGAAGGGATGACTGATTTGAAATTTACAAGAATAAAATACTTATATTAAGACAATAATTCTTATCCTAAAGATATTCCTTCATGCCTCAGACCCATCTCCCCTTAGAAGGGGACTCTCTTTCCTGGATTCCTATAGAAACCTCTGATTTTGTTGAGAGCTGATGTGTCTTTGAGCCTAAATTGTCACATGTTTCTTCGCTAAAACTTAGACATGGTGTTCTGGCTCTGAATTTGAATTTATTTGATTTGTCAATCGCTTACGAGATAATAGGTATAAGTATATACATAGTTATGAATACATGAAATGGTTCTGCTAAGGCTTTGGTCCTATGGAGAGTGATTCCCACAGGGACAAAGCTTTAAATCTCAATTTGTCCCACAGGATGAAGCACCCATGATCCTTCCTTATATTTCAGGACTCGAATCGTCATAAGACCAATTCTAGGACCATCTCAAACATCACTTTGCCTTAATCTGCAGCTGGTGTTTTTCACTCAATGTTCTTCCAGAAAGACTGCTGCAGAAGGAAAACATCTCCTCTGTCCTAAGCAACTGGCTTCATAAACAGCAAGAAATGGATACTACAAAACCACATGGATTTTTCCTAGCCAGCTTCCTTGTCCTTGTGTTCTTGAGAGATCTCACAGAGGCCTGCAGCCTATGTAAGGAGAGATCTCTCCGGGAAGCATGTTGCAATCATGACTTCGGTGAGCTTTGAAAATGAATGTTTTTCTCCCTTCCATCTTTTAGTACTCCCCACTTCCTTACTTTGTAGTTTTTGCTGCCAGTGTTGATCCTTCCAATCGCAGCAAAATAATTCCTATGGCATGAAAGCCAAACATATTATTTATTCCAGAAGCCTTTGTGCAGAAGACTAACCAGCACCATCTAGTTTGCTTTGTATCGAGAAATCTGCAGTTTAAACCTCTTACTGGAAAACCTCTCTCCCTCCCTCCCTCTCTTTCTCTCTCTCTTTGCAGTGATGAAAGTCCACTTTGTGTATGTCAGGCGGGATGACTTTCCTATATACATGAATATGTTTCGTATTAACGTCATCGAGGTAAGCCTAATAATGTCCTGAAAAATATGATGAACACCAAGTTGACAGATATTCAGTCTTCTGTAAAGGGATATTGTTCCTCTCATGACAAATTCTCTTGACTTGCTCTTGTCCTTATCATATAGAATTATTTTTTATCCTGAAGGTATACAAAGGTCCAGAGTACATGAGAACTGTAGGCGTTCTCTACAGCCCAGAATCAGAGTATTACTGTGGATATCATCACAAAAGCCCTTTCAACGGAGAGAACTACCTAATTTCAGGTAGAGAATGCCAATTATCTATTAACAGAACAATTAATATATATATAAATTAAAGAGGATGGCACATCGCATAGTAATATTTTCAACATTATCCTTATTCCTAATCTAGTCTATATGATTTCTTGGTCACTTTTCATCCCATTTTTGGAGGGATAAGCCAGTGTCAGTGACATATTGTCAGTCCCCTCAGAGATACAAAGCTTGCTTTAAAATATTATAGATGTGTTGAGGAAAGGGAATGCAGTGGTGCAGGGGCTTAATGACACTGGAACTCCTGGCCAGAAATGGTCTCTACTCCAGTGCTTTCAGCCCAGCTCCATGAGACAGAGTGAGATCCCATCACTAGATCCCTAGCTCTTATCCTCCCAGCAGTTCGAAAACGTACAATATTGCAAGTAGATAAATGGGTACCACTTCACTGGGAAATCTGCATTCAACTGTATGGAAAGGAGAATCCAGTGCTGGACTTGCCCAGATGTGAGGCATCCCAACAAATGGCGAGGCGAGACCTGTGGATGAGTTGGAAGAACCAGCAAGCCAAGCACTGCTTCTTTGCTGGTGCAAAGCCAGTTTGCCCCCATGGTGTACCAAGGTCAGACATTCAAGCACTGAACAGAATGAACTTACCGGTAGCAATCTAAGCTGTCAGGACTACATTGGGTCTACCATGTGTAGATTTCCCTGACATTGTATGCCATACACTAAATAAATAATACATGTTGAGAAAAGAACAAAGTTCGCCTGTTTGAAACTGACCTCATTCCCTACTTAAAAGGTGGAGCAAATGCCAGAATATTGTCAAGAAGTTTTGACAAGTTAATGTGAACAAATCTTGTTACATGTTGATACCATTGTTATGTGTCTTTTCTATTTCAAAAGGGTCAATTGATGACATTGGTTTTCAAATCAGAAAGTGCCACTTAGCAAAACCATGGAGTGAAGTAAGTGCTAAAGATAGAGTGAACCTGAGCACTCTCAGTGGTAGGGATTGCAGTACCATCTGTGAACACTTATGAAATTCATGGCCTTGACTGTCAATATACTACTGCTTAGAGAATAACAAATAAGCTAGATGTACCTGAATGTTTATTACAAGAAAGCAAATGTTCAAAACAAGATGAGCAGCAAATAAATCTAATAAATGAAATGAAATGAAATGTGATTTAAAAGAGTCATTTATTTTTCAGATGTGTATGTTCTCCATATCATTCCATCTTCCTATGTACAAAAGGGAAAAAAATCCCATCCACAGTAAATATCATTAATAAGCCATGGTAAACAAACAAACAATTTACTATCTTAAAAACAGTTTTCTGAAAAACAGTAATTTTATGATAATTCCCCAACAACTCACAAATTAATTTAATAGCAAAGTACCATTCAAGAAGCAGGAAAATTACCCCAAACAAAGTTGTGGGAAAGGTCATCAACTATACAATCAGAGTTACAATGTATAATGAAAATTCAGCAGGATAACTCACTGTAAACCTTCAATAAAAACACTGAACAGTCTGGTGCTTTCTGAAGGATATAGCACTTAGAATCATGAATGCAAACCTATTTGACACACATTTATTTATTTATTTATTTGTGTATTTATTTATTTATTTGGTTTGTCAATTGCTTACAGGATAATAGGTATAAATAAAAACATAGTTATGAATACATGGATACATATAAGGAAAATAAAAGAAACAATAGGACAGGGACGGTAGGCACGTTGGCGCGCTTATGCATGCCCCCTACAAACCTCTTAGGAAAGGGGTGAGGTCAATAGTAGACAGTCTAAGGTGAAAGTTTTTGGGGTTTGGGGAAGAAACCACAGAATCAGGTAGAGTATTCCAGACATTGACCACTCTGTTGCTGAAGTCGTATTTCCTGCAATCAAGTTTGGTGCAGTTAACCTTGAGTTTGTATCTATTGTTTGCTCTTGTATTGTTATGGTTGAAATATTCATTGACAGGTAGGACATTGCAATGTATGATTTTATATACTATACTTAGATCAGACTGTCTCTGTGGGCATGTGAGCTGTCGCCCCAGCTCAGAGTTGGTGCACATGTGCGCACGCGCCTTCCACTGGCCAGCTGGTCTTCGGGTCTCTGCCATGCATGCGTGGGGGTGGGGCACACATGTGAGGAGGCAGGGTGTGCGCACAGGAGATGCACATGCATGTGCAAGGTGGGGCACGGGCGCATTACAGATGTGGTCATGTGACGTGGACTACATTTCCCAGGATACCTTAACTACATTTACCATGATGCATTCCCTTAAGGGGACAGCTCACAATTGCTACCTAACTATCCAATTCCCATACACTGGCTGGACAGCATAGGAAGGCTGAGTCAACCTTGAGCTTTGTGAGGTTAGAAGTGCCAAACTGGAGGCAGCTGGCAGTCAGCAGAAATAGCCTGAGTACTGCACTCTAACAACTGCATATCATGATCTTCGAAATCTGAATGTATCAAATGGAGCCTCTGAGATCAGCAAAACGTGCCTCAGGATGCGTCAATCTGTATTCATCATCATTATCTTTTAACAACCCCATAATCCCTTGCGGGGTGGAGTTTGAGCAACTTAATGGAGTTAGCAGAGTGTTTAATGGCCGGATGCCCTTCCTGTCACCAATGTGGAGTTTTTGTTCAGCAGATCATTGTGCCCAGAAAGAGAAGTATTTGCCTCTACCTAGGATCGAACTCGCAGTCTCCTGATTGTGAAGCGAGAGTTCCAACTCTAGGCGACCGCACCACTCCATCACCACTTTTTCCATTAAGGGAAAATCCCTTTCCTTAATAACTGGTCAGCAGGATATACCAGCCACGTCATGATAAGGCATTCTTCTGCTTTATTTTTATTTACTGGATCATATCGTTCAATTACGTTTTTTTCCTGCTGTATCCTTCTTTGACATTCCATATTTAAAATACAAGCAGCCCAAGTTGCTTGCCTGTTCTGTCATTAGCTTGAACGTGACCATAAAACCTGTCAACTTCCTATTCTCCTTCTGTAGTCGAACATAAATGTGAATAATTATCATATTAAAGGGCCACCTGTGAACTTTAATTGATGTTACTCGGTCACTGACTACATTGTATCCAAGAACTGTCTTTATTGCTTTGGTTTTTATGTCCTGGGTAGTAAAAAATCAAGTAGTAAAAAGAACTTGATCTTCCAAATGAAGGGGCCCAATTCTAGACCATTTCAATTCATTAATGCTCAATTGTAAAATCAGTTCATCTCATCTTTCAATGTGTTGAGTTTTCCTGCTTATGCTGCTTACAGTCCATGTTGCTACTGTAATTTTGCCTTCAGATTCCTTTTTCCTTCATTAGCTGCTGAATGTCTAGAAGACTTTAATCTAGATTACTCTAGATTTAATCTAGACATAGATAAACCAATCACTGGCCCAAAACAAAAACAGGAAAGAGTTTGGTTGCTGGGCCATGCCAGGTTTTGAATAGCATGTCAAGGATTGTGCTCCAAAAGTTGGGTTCATTTTTTTAAATTTTACATTGATTTTAATTGTAAATTTGGGAGTGAATATATTATACTTTCATTGAAAACAATTTATTATTTAAATTTATAATGTTTATGTTTACGTTTTGTTCTATTTTATCATGTGGGAGAACGTAGAACACCAACAAAAAAAATAACCTAGCTATTTCCTTTACCAACTGGAGGTGCTACAGACTCACTTTCGTAGCCTCCTTTCCTGAAGGGAAGTAGGAGAACACAGCATTTTCTTTTAATGAGATTATAACAGTGATACTATGTCCCAGTATTCTAGCACCCTCTATTGATTAAGGAAACATCTGTTCTTCTTTTCTTCTTTTTTGATGGGTTGGAGAAATAAATAGACGAATGAAAGAGTGAGCAGGTCTTGGAGAAAGTGGAAAATAAAAATTGAAAAAACTTGCAGTTGTTAATACGTGCAACATTCAGTATATTATTCCTTTACTATATTTCTCATCTATAATTCCCAATAGGAACACTTCCTGTCTAAACTCTGTTTTTTGACTAATCATCTCTTCCATCCATACCTTTATCTGCCACCAATACTCTTTTGCTTGTATACATTTCCACCACATGTGGTAGTAGGTCCCTATCACCATGCTGCATATCCAACATTGCGGTGATACATTTGTAGTTATTTTTGCCAATCTTATTGGAGGGAGGTGCCAGGTTTTTTTTATATGAAGTTGCAAGTGTTAGTTTTCTATTTCTTTCCCATAACTTTTGCCAATTGTCTAATTCAATATTGTAACCAAAGTTCTTAGCCCATACCATAATTACTTCTTTAACTTGCTCCTCCTCCATTTTATATTCTAGTAGGTATTTATAGATTATCTTAATTGCTTTTTCCTATATTCCTAATAATATTTTATCTATTGTCATAAATTCTCTCTGTATATCCCACTCGTTCTTATCTTTCTTATATCATGATTGGATTTGCAGATATGCCCACTATTCAAATTGTATCCCTTCTTCTTTCAGTTCCTGTTTGGATTTTAATTTCCCTTTTTCATTTATTAGTTCTTTGTATGTAGTAACTTTCCCCAGGTTCATAAAATTTGGATGCACCAATGCTTCTAATGATGAGAGCCATGCTGGGGTCTTATGTAATTCTGCTGTTTAATTTTTATCCATACCTTAAGCAGAGCATGCCTCTGGAAGTACTGGTGAGCTTTATATCTTTTGCCCCATAAAAAGGCGTGCCATCCTAATTGTAGATCATGGCCTTCCAATGTTAATAACTTCCTATTTTTTAATTTTATCCACTCTCACACCCAATTTAGTATAGCGGCTTGATAATACAGCTCCCAGTTGGGCAAACCAAACCCCCCTCTTTCTTTAGCATTTTGTAATAGTTTTAATTTGATTCTCGGTTTCCTCCCCGCCAAATAAATTTCAATGTTGTTTTGTTCAAATCTTCAAAATATTTTTCTCTAATATTATTGGTATGTTTTGGAAAAGAAAAAGTATTTTTGATAGAATATTCATTTTTATTGCTGCAATTCTCCCCATAAAGGAGAATTGCAGATTTTTTCATCTTTCAAATTCCTTCTTTATTTGATTGATCAAATTAATATAATTGTCCTCTTTAATTGTTATGCACCTTGTTGTTAGCTGTATTCCAAAGTATTTTACTTTTTTCACTATTTGAATATTTATCTTCACAACCAAATCCCTTTTCTATGGGTTTAACATATTTATGCCCTAAATTGGAAAAATGAGGACACCCCCATCAAAAGCAAAATAATAAGGAAAATATTAGTCTGTGCAGAGATGGACAGACTAACTCTAGAAGTTAAGGATAAGGGTGAGACAGAGTATTATGAAGTCTGGAGCAAAATGTATCAATGGTTGGAGTCGAGGAAAAGAAGAACTCATTAATGCTTTATAGGAATGAAAATTAAAGTTTTATAAGCTAAAGAAAATGAAATATAATGGACAAATATGATATGAATATAAAGACTATAAGGGGAAAAAGGAGATGGGAAAGAAGCTAGGTTGTAAATATGTATATAAATGTATATAAACATAAATAGAAACAAATATGTAACCAGCGTTAAATTAACAATGTAGGAAAAGGAAAGACTAACTGTTATATCTACTTTTATGTTATAGTATGTATGGCCAAAATGATTGCCAAGAAAATCACACTGTGATTGAAAATCAACTGTTTTTAATGCTTACTTAATAAAATTTTAATTTAAAAAAAATGAAAAACTCAGGAAGATGGGGTGGAAGCAGAAGAAAAACAGATTGGACTTGGTGAGAACAGCCACAATTGGGGCCAGGGTGGTTATGATGGTGGTAAGCATGATAAACAGTCTGAGAAAACAGAAGGAAGTCCTGAAACAGTAACTGATGTGACACAAGGACTGAAGAGGGAAAAGGTATCATATTCTTTATGCCGTTCCTAAAGAAGAAGCACTGGCAATCCAGAAAGCTTGCTGGCTGAATCAAGCCAAAGGTCTCATTAGTTCACCCTATTGTTTTTTATATTGGCCAAACCTATCACCAGAAACCCTATAAACAGGGAACAGTAAATAAGAGTCATTAGGAGTTGGATGGCATACAAATTGGTTCAAAACAGTTAGTCTTTGACTTATGACCATAATTGGGATCAGGATTTCCATTGCTAAGCGAGGCAGTGGTTGACTAGAGTCTATGATCTATATTCTACGGTAGTTTTAACTTAGAGATATGGTCTGTGTTCTATGGTAAGAGCCATGGTGGTGCAGTGGTAGCAATGCGGTCTTGCAGGCTAATTCTGTTGGCTGCCAGCAGTTTGATTCTGACCGGCTCCAGGTTGACTCAGCCTTCCATCCTTTCGAGGTTGATAAAATGAGGACCCAGATTGTTGGAGGACAATATGCTGACTTTGTAAACCGCTTAGAGGGGGCCATAAAGCGCTATGAAGCGATATATAAATCTAAGGGCTATTGCTATTGCTGAGTGATGCCCAATTTTAGAACTGTTTTTTGCCATGGTTGTTAAGCGAATCACTGTAGTTGTTAAGTGAATTGCATGGTTGTTAAGCACATCCAGCTTCACTGGTTGAATTTACTTGTCTAAAGGTGGCTAGAAAGGTCACACATGGCAATCAATAAACGGGAGATACTGCAGTCACCATAAATATACACTGGTTGCCAAGTTCTTGAAGTTTGATCAGGTGATCGCAAGGATGCTGCAACAGTTGTAAGTACGGGGACTGCCTGTACTTTTTGCAGTGCCATTATAACTTCAAACAGTTGCTAAACAAATGATTGTAAGTAAAGGAGTATCTGTAAAGAAATGCATCATAGAGGTTTGCCATTTGTACCTTCCAGAAACTGGAATTTGGATACATCTTCCCTCTGATGAGACGAAATCCATTTTACAGCTTCTTCTCCCTATTTTGCTAACAAGGAGTTACAATCAGAGTTGCCATCAAATGGAAGTGGAGTGGATTGGCCTGGCCCCATAGCCTAGACATGATGTGAAGCTAGAGTAGACTTACCTGGATTTTGGACTTTCAGCATTCCTCATCCTTAGAAAGAAGTCTAAAATGGATGTCTCTCCTTCACCTCAGGAAGAACTAGCATGATGCTATAAGAGTTATTTTTTGCATACCAGATGATACAGTGCAAGCACACAACTTTTGCTGCTGTAATGTCAGTGGCAATAACCGCTTCACTTAACAACAAAATTGTCGGTCTCAATTGTGGTCACTATGTGAGGAGCAGCTGTATTTAAAATTCTTTAATAAAAATGGCTGTCTGCCCATTTTCTTCCATGAAAATGTACTTTTGATACATGCCTCTCACTCTTGAGATACAAACATGACATACATGTGAGATACATACATGATACATGCCTCTCATTCTACCACATGCCTTTTCTTTGCCAACAGAGCCTCAAATGTATCTTGGTGAAAGGATATATTGACATGAATCAATCTAACCTTTGCTATTTAAAGAAGTTGCTTGTATTATTTTGCTACCGTTAGAAATTATTTGTTAGGAACTCATTCTGTAAAAGAATTGTATCCTTTTCTACCTGTTTCTTGCTTCTGTAATTTGCTTCAGAGCTAAGCACATCCTTGGAGACATTCCCAGGAACATTCTGCTCCATAGATAAGGGGGGGCTGCCTAGAAGCA